>CM037853.1:150018690-150039684 GCA_021234595.1 Delia radicum | reverse complement strand
ATTTTTTTTATCAGAATTTATTCGCTTGGGACAGGAACAGAAAAGTTGAAAACGTTTCAGCAAATCGGCATTGATTGTGACATGCTTTTCAAATTTAAAAATCTAAAACTTCAACAAAGGGAATTTTTTCCAAAAAATATTATTTATTCTCCTCTCTCGACAAAGTTTGCGGTCCCATTTTTGTTCGTTATTTTGTACGTAACGGTTTCCCTTTCCGTTATAGTTTGTATTGTGTTTATTCTCTTATCTGGGGAATCTACGAAACCATACAATTCCCATGTCAGTCAGGATTTAAACCATTTTAAGAACAATATGTAAAGTTACTCACGATGGGATTTGCACACAATGCGAATATGTACAGTTTTCATCGTCAAAAGCTCAACGCATCGTGTGCAAATGCCAATCGAGAATACGCTCATAAATTTTTTGATGGTATCATCATTTTTGAGAAAAAGGATTTAACCAGGCAAACATCCAAAATTTTAATATTTATACGTTATACTGCGTTTCCACTTACGTCTTTGACTAAAACATGTGTTTTGGTTAAAAATTAATTTGAAAACATGTACAAACATGTTTTATTTCAAAACACGTTCAGTGGAAACGTAGCTCTAATCAATTAAAAGTTACTATATTACTCTTATTAGTGGCAAGCACTTTTAAAAGTTTTTAAATTTTTTTGGGCAAACGTTTTTCAGCATAAAAGGAAATCGTCTCAAACATTTGGTGGATTATCTAATCCTGATGTTGCAAATCAGCTACATGTTGAAAACAATTTTGTGCCCTCAGTTGGAATAAATGGTAGCGCTCCAAAATCTGCCATTCTGATTTTTCAATAATATAAATTTCAGAGATTTTTAACTCAGGTCTGTGCGTGAAGATTCTAAAATTTATATTTTTTGAAGCGCACATCTGCAGTTAAGAAATAATTAGTTGCAGTCCTGCGTGTTCGGTATATGTCAGTATATTAATGTGTGTAAGTGCTAAATGGATCTTTTGGTATCCAAGCCATTTAAGGTAGCTTTTCATAGACTTTTGGAGCTAAAAGTTGTGTAGAAACGAAATGGATAATCCGATTTTTAGCAGTTACACAGAACTATAGTAATGGTGATCTCTGTCATATAAGCTAGATTTCAATCTTTAATTAATTAAATGTGTAATGTGGAGCTAAAAGTGACGTAAAGCCAAAAATAAGCTCCGATCTATTTAGCACTTCACATAATGATTGTTAATGATAATATCTATAAATTTATATAATTGGACACCATATTTTATTTGTTGCTTTCAAAGTTGTTTCAAATAGTTTTGAGTTTATAATTAGGGTTCCCAGATCAGGCAGTTTTTACACTAAGGCAGACAAAAGATTCTAATAGAGTTTATTTTGTCTGTTGTATGTAATCCCAGCAAACCATCCGTCCGTTTATGTGCCGTTTTCGGTACAGCATAGTCGATCCGTAGTCCTTTTCGTACCGTTTTCCGGATCAGTATACGGACCAGAAAACGGATTAAAAGAAACATCGAATACGGATTCGAATCCGTTGCAAGTCCGTCATGACGGACCGTTTACGGACCGTTGGGTCGTGTTAAAACTGACTCAAATCCGTTTAAAGTCCGTCAAATACGGACCGTTTCCGGACCGTTTTGTCGTGCTGAAAACGGATGATTCCGTTTTTTACGGATATAAAACGGACAATAAACGGATCGTTGAAAATTATTTTGGTCCGTATTGTAACCATTTTTTTTTACAAAAAACTCAATGGATTTTATTTTTTTTATACATTTATTAATTTATTTGAAAAAATATTAAAATATACTTCATTTAACTTTTTAAATACGAAATTCGCCACAGCTACTTTTTGTATCCAGCTTAGCAGCATCACGGAACATTTGTGGTCGATAATATTCAAAATCTAAAAGGAAAAAAGAATTTATTATTTTTTAGTTTCAAGAGATAGTAAGAGTTTTCTTGGAATATATTTTTTTATTTAAAAAAATTGATACTACTTTTTTTTTTCGATGCAGTTTTTTTGTTTCCACCCAAGAGCATCATTGTTAGTTTGTGGCAAATTATTGAATCAGATATCTACATGTAAAAATATTAAGTGGGGTTTAAAAACGATGGATTCTATGAACAAATATATTTTGTTTGCAATCTCATTTGAGCGTTTTAAGTTATATAAATACTTACCATCTAACGTATGCAATGCATATTATGCATGCTATCTGAATTTATTTTTGGCGCCCCGATCTTTTATATTATTTACTTAATTTTATTTTAATAAAAAAATTTAAAAAATTGTTACCGATTGTGACTGACTTGAACGGATGAAAATCGGTGAAGTCCGTATTAAACGGCACGAAAACTGATATCCACAAACGGACTAAAAACGTGTTTTCGAAAATCCGATTAAACGGTCCGAAAACGTACCGTAAACCCCGGATTCAAGAATCCGTACATGCCGGAGAGTCCGTAAAAATGTTTCTTGGATGTCTCGGTTTGAGTTAAACCAATTATCTTTTTCTATTGCAGATAACTGAAGATTTGGGCGATGCCATTAAACAATTGTATTGTCTATCATGAAATTATCACACTTTTTGAAAAGCAACAAGTAAAGTCGAATACGACAATATCATCATGGATTTTTGGACTTGAGGAAGAATAATATTCAACTAAATAAATGAAATATAGAAAGCCCGAAAAAACAATTTTTGTATTTTTTATACTAAATAAAAACATTTTTGGTAAATATATACACACAGAGAGAAATTAAGCTATTTGCCAACTGAAATTCCGTTACTATGACTCAAATTCAGTTATTTCAAATTTCAGACGGTTGACACAACTCAATATTCGTTTTCACAACAAAGTTCGGTTAATTCAACTAAATTTTAGTTGCCACCACCTTAAATATTCAGAAATCTAATGTAAATATCGCCTTAATAACTGAATTTATAAGTTGTTACCATTAATATACACTTTTCATTCGGTTGACACTTTATTTCTCTGTGTGTATCATTTAAAACAAAAATTCATGATTTTGCGATAAAATTTCGAAAAGTAAGCAAAATGTACGGTGAATGATGTAAATATAATAATAGCGCTATTTCAAAACTGTGAAGAGAAATTTTTTGCCATATTTGGTGTTATTTTTTATTATTTTTTCAACCATTCACAATAGTCTATATTTTAAGTCACTGGCGTAGCTACAAAATTTTTCTAAGGAATACACAAATAATTGTTTTCCACAATAATTGTTTTCCAAGTTTTTTTCGTAAGGGCACTCAAAAGTTGACAATGGATGACAGAATTCAACAGGGCAGCGACTTTAATGCAAATGCATGTTTGTAATCAGTAGCATAAAATCGTTTTTGGCAAAATTCTTTTCCGAATAAAAGAATTTGCAACAAAATGGCATCGACTTGTTGTTGCATATAATTGCATATTTTGTAATAAATGAATATTTTTGCTTATTTTGCTATAAATGCACATTTTAATGCATAATTTGGCATTTTTTGTTGCATATTTTCAATTTAATTGCATATTTTGTAAAAATTAAATTAAGATTTGATTAAAATATACAAAAGAAAGCCACTTTAACTCTTTACATATCTAGTTGTCATTTGTTAGACATTTATATTGGATTTCATTTTTAAACCAACGCTATCGAGTAATAAATCGATTTAAAAACATTTTTTTTTTTGATCATTAGTGCATATTTTTGGATTTTTAGAGCATATTTTTGGTATTTGGTGCTTATTTCAATTTAAATGAATATTTTAAGCGCATATTTTTTGGTATTTGGTGCTTATTTCGATTTAAGTGCATATTTTAAGCGCATCCCAAATTATACAATATTTTTAGGGTTATAACTCCATGTGTTAAAAAATTCATTCAGAAAATGTTGACAAATAAAAAAAAATTGCAATTAATAGTCAACTCAAGCTTAAAAAAACTTTAAAAACACCACTTAAGAAATATCGCTCAAGAAAAGAGATTTAAATGGCAATATGAGCCTTCTGAAAGCAATCTGAAAACAATCCAACAGTTGATTACGGGAAAAGTTTTCCTTTAAACGCTCTTTAAAAAAAATAGTTTTTTTCTTTTTTTTTTTTTTTTAATAACAAGTTGGAAAAATACGCTATAAATGATCATCTTTGCAGGAAAGAAACATGTAGTAAACAATTTTAACATGTAACTAGCAAAAATATTAAGAAAATGCAAATTTCGATTGTGATTGTAAAAGAAAATTTTTCTGGAGGGCTAAATTATTTCTGGTGGGCGAGCTTACTCCCCCCACATCGAAATATATACGCCGGTGGTCTTATTCTGTTTATATATAGTAATTTTGATTTTTATGTTCAGACATCAGCAGTCATTTAAAATTGTACAAATATGCAGTTATAATTTTAAAAAACAATTTTAAAAATATGCTTACAATATTCAAAAGTAAATATAACCCAAATTATCAATAAAATTCTTAAAATTCAGAAAATAATGCTGATCTGTATAATAAATAAAATACAAAATTGTATACATGATGTCATGATGGGACGTTTTCTGGTACCAAGCGAAAAATGTGGAGTAAGTTTCTATTAATTAAATATGCCACATAAAGTTATTCAAATTTGTTTTAAACGCATACTTTTTAAGAAAACTCGCAATTCATCTTCTCTATTAATTTTTTTTTATAAAAATTTAATTTCAGCCCTGTCATCCTATGCCTTTGCGCGATATTATATTAAATTTGATATTTTTTTGGTGTTGCCATTTTAAGTCCATTGTATTTTTGCATATTACGCGATATTTTACGTAAAATATGTGGTTATAATTATAAAATTGTTAAAATTAAAAATAATTTATAAAATAAAAGATTTACTTACTTATTGACTATGTTTGGTAGAATTCTTTTGATTTATCGATGGTAGAAAGGAAACGTAAATCTCTGAATCTGCTGGTGTGGACCATTTAATATTGTGTGGCATGGCTGGTTTAATTTCTAAGTCCATAGTTAATGAAGGTAATAATTTAGGTGTGCCACATGTTTTTTTGACCTGGAATAAAAAACGATAAAAATTATTTGCCAAAAAACAGAAAGTTACACTCATAGAAGAAAGTTAGTTGAAAATTAGTAAAGTCGTTAGTAATTCAACTTTGCAAGTTTAAACTAATTTTTAGTTCAAATTGAGATTTTAGTTAAAATTTTTTTACTATTTTGACTTGATAAAATACTAAGAAAATTACCTAGAAATTCCCGAAATAGATCTATCAACACATTCCTGAAAGGGTCAAATAATAATTTGAAAACAAAAAACTCTATAGATTATTTGTTAGGACAATATCCTAATGAAGAAATATAGAGTATGGCCTCGAACTTGAATAATTTTCATTTTCATTGCTAAATTTTTAACAATTTTTTTTTTTGCTGAATTTACTAAAGTCTAAAAATATTATTTTGGTAACAAAACCAAAAACCTATGTTAATCTTCAAGCTATGTTACACGACACAACAGCCTCATCCGTCTATTCAAAACAGAACTAGACCAGATGCCGACAGATTATACGGTTGTGATAGGAGCTGATAAGACACCGGCTGGTGAGCATAAGCGGCGCTTCAATGCACCGTAATAGGTGACGTCGCAGTTGTTTATGGCAGTTGTTTTCAGCTATTCATTTTATATACTTCAGCAAATAAAGGCGATAGAAGGACAAGAGGCGCTGGGCTTCCCATGAAATTACAGATTTTAAAATGATTTACTAAATGTGAATTTTTTTTTAATTATTTTTTTGCGTAAAAAAAAACGCAAACAACGTTTGCCGGGTCAAGTCAAAGCAAAAAGGGAAAGATTTTCTCTGAATTGAAGGACTATAATAAGTGGTTTTTATATTTATAAAATAAATCAGTGCATATTTAGTTAAACTTTTACATGTTTTTCTATTACCCGGTTAAAAATAATTATATATAGTCATATATAATATAATAAAGTCATATCTGACTTTGAATGAACTAACATTACGTCTAATATCATTATATACAAATACATTTAATCATTCTTATTGAGATTTTTTATATGGTACTTGATATTATTGTATGTCTACAAATCTTACTCCATATATAACTACATAAGCCATATAATAATAATCCAAATATATGTAGTGATCGATATGATTATATATGGTCCCATGCTAAGTCTTATTAAACTATATGTGACGCCATACTGAAACAATTTTCCTTATCATGTTATATATCATTATATGTATATAATCCCATAAATATTTTGGTGAAGTTAAATATCAAATTAAGTTATACGCATTCTTACATACGTTTTTTCTTACATATGGCTTCACATATAACCATACTAATTGTATAACGAAATTATTTGCAAGTGATTTATTTTATATAATTTCAACTAAAAAATGTGTACAATTTAAAAGACCATACCACTTAATAATATTTTTGAAACACTAAATTTGTTCTTGATAATTTTTAATAGTTTCGTTGTTCCATTTATAAAATTTTGGTCTTTAAATTGTTGATTTCAAGTTACAAAAAGCATACCTACTATCGGCTAAAAGTTTTATAAAATCAGATATATTTATATCTAATTAGATATAATTTAAAGTCCCGGATATGGAGAAATATCGGATAAAATTATATCAAATTATATCTAATTTAGATTAGATGTATGTAGATTACCCATTTTTCGGATTAATTTGTATGTGATTATATATGCTAACTTATCAAATGAGATATCATTTTATTAGACTCCATATAAAATTTTTACCCGGGTATTTTTTTCTTTTTTAGATTACGCTTCAGTCTTTTCATATAGCGTAAAGAAAAAAGACAGATGCAACTCTGTTTTTCCTTTAAAACTTTAGTTAAATGTTTAAAAAATCACCAAACATTTGGGAAAAATCGCTATCAATAAAAAACCTCTAAAATTGGAAAACATCGGCAAAATTAAAAAAACCACCCAAATTGTAAAAAGATCACCATAATTTTAGAAACCACAAAACACAATTGTAAAAAATAAAAATTTTAAAATTGAAGAAAACGCCAACATTGGAAAAAATCACAAAAGAAAAAAATCGCTAATATTTTAAAAATGGACAAAATTTGAAAAAATCAACATAATGGAAAAAAATCGCAAAACTTAAAAACCATCTAAATAAAATTTAAAACGTCTATATCTCGAAAAATTTTACTTAATTTTATTAATTTTGGGATTTTTTTTTACGATTTTTTAAATTTTGGTGATTTTTTAAAGTTTTTTTAATTTTTTTCTTTGCTGTCATTATGGGTTATAAAAACTGTAAATGTTAATACATATTATTAAACTTTTAATTGTGCAATTCCATTTAATATTACTGTGAAATAATCGATGTTTTCCGATTTTGATGAAATTTTGTGAGTGTGTGCGGTAGTGAACGCAAGTATTAAAATTTTAAATTTTTTTTGGAAACTCTGGCAACCCTATGGCTTCAAATTGTGGTGTAGAACTTCACTTAAAGGGTCATAACTCTTATGTGTAAAAAATATCGACAAATTTATTTTTGCATAAGAACGGCTAGGTTTTGGGAAAAAACAAAATAAATAAAAAAAATTTTACACAAAAATAAAAATTTTTTTCCAAAAATTAATTTTAAAGATTTTTTTTTAAAAATCTGAACAACATTTTTTGCCAATAATTTTTTCTGTGTAAATTAACCACTTAGTATTCCTATCTGCATTATTTTTAAACAATGTGTTAGCGATTATGCTAAGGAAAATGAAGGTAAACTAAAAGCTTAATTAATGTCTTTTCTTATTTTCTATCTTATCATTTCATTTTGAAAGATTTTTATTCTGTTGAAATTAGCATTAATTAAAAATTCATAAGATTAACATTGAATATTTTTCGACTTTAATTATAAAAGTCATTTAAAATTCAAGAAGCAGGTACAGGAAAAAGGATAAAAGCTGCACTCAAAAAGTTTGACAGTTACTACATGCCAGTTGTTTGTGTAGTAATGAGCTGCTTTTCTATGAAATAGTATAAACCACTATTATGACAGTTATTAAAAAAAAAAATAACTAAAGAAAAATACTGTATTTTTGTAATAGTTGTTTCAAGTAGTTATTTTAGAATTTCAAAAACAACTACCGAAACGGTATTTTCGCACTGAACAGTTAATTTTAGTTTGTTATTTAAATATTCATAATCTAGTCGAGTTTTTGAAAATTCTAGTTTAGCTTATATTTGTTATTATTGATATGTTCATAGTTTGCATATTATAATTAAAAATTTCATTGTACATCCAATGCCATAAAAACGTAATAACACTGGAGTATCGTTTGGAATTTTGATTTTACATTTAAATAAATTGTATGTAGAAAATAAAACTTATTTGTTGTAATCGAAAGAAAAAACATTTACTGTTAAAATAGTTGTTCTTCACCAATTTTTGAGTTGTTTTAAAAATTTTTGTAGTAAAAGACTTTCAGTTATTTTTAAGACATTGTGTAGAGGTAAGATGAGGCCAAAAATAAAAAAATTTTGATTTTCATTTTGAATTGTCACGTTTAGATCATAATTAAATTGTTACTATACAAATAGAAAACACTAATTGTTAATAAATGTAAGAGAAGATGAAAAAAAAATCTTGTGGGGATCAGCGCTAGAGGGAGAGCCGCACTTTCGACCTAAGCGACTAGGTCATCTTCAGCCTCATCTAATCCAACACCCACAAGTAACTCAATATTTTGATTGTTTTAGAAATTTTGATGCCAAACGGAAATTATAATCCAAATATAAGAATCAGGAACCCTATTTATTGTGGGTTAGCTATTTTATATTAATGCTACTTAAAGTTGCAACTTTTTCTTATATCGAATTCTCAGTTAAAAAATTTAATTTTCAAACGATGAAAACAAATTAGGATAGTACAATCCTTGTGAATTTAGTTTTTTTTTATAAAATTTTTTCTAAAGGTTGATTTTTTAAGAGCTTTCTAATTTGATTTAAAAAAAACACATAACATTTAGAGAAATGTATGAAATCTTTATTTGAGTCGATAGAACGATCTATTTAATTCATTGTTTAAATATGATGTCATGTAAATGTTGACCTCGGCTACGCCTCAAATGGGTCCAATTTTGGCATATTCTCTCTAACATATCGGCCGGTATCTCACTAATAAATTCTTCAATATTGGCTTCCAGTGCGTCAACCATTGCGGACTTGTCCCTATAGACATAAGAATTAACATAGCCCCACAAAAAATAGTGTAAATGCGTTAAATCGCACGATATAGGCGGCAAATTGACCGGCTCCAAACGTGAAAAAAAAACTGTTCACCGAACTCGCCTCTCACTGGGCCATTGTTTAGCGTGCTGTGTGGCATGTGGCACCGTCTTGTTGAAACCACATGCCACCCAAGCCCAGCTCTTCCATTTGTAATCATCGCACGGTAGCGCTCGCCATTCACAGTAACGTTCCTGTTTTAGTCGTCTTTCAAAAAGTTCAGTCCAATGATGCCACCGGCCCATAATCCACACCAAACAGTGCATTTTTCGGGATGCATTGGCAGTTCTTGCAATGCTTCTGGCTGCTCTTCACATCTTGCTTGTTCATGTATCCATTCAACCAGAAATGAGTTTTCGTCGCTGAACACAATTTCCGATAAAAAGTTTATCTTAATCCAACTTTGCCAGCGCCCATTCACCAAAAGTTAGGTCGTGTGGCTTTAATTCTTGCACCAGCTGTATTTTAAAAGGTTTTACACCCAAATTCTTCCGCAAAATTGTCTACGTAATGGAGTAACAGAGGCCCAATTGTTGCGAACGGAGCCGAATCGAAAATTCACGGTCATCAACAACACTGGCGGATACAGCTGCGATATTTCCTACGGTTGTTGGTCTTGTAGGTATATTTCTGGAAATTTTTTTTTAAACTCTTTTGGCTTTTGGAATTTTTTCACACACATACATTGATATTTAAATATCGTTGTTTTTTTTGGTATTCTATCGTATTCAACGTAGTGTTTTTTATGTAGTTTTTTTTGCAAATTCTGAAAAGTAAATATAACCACAGTTGTTATTTATTTGTGCTTTTCATTAAATAATCATAAAAAGTGCGGTAGTTCGTCCAAAATTGGCCGAACTTCACTTTTCGGCCGAACTCCGAAGCCGAATACTCGGTCGGACACTAGTTATAAGTATTTCGACTACGTATTTTCATGTTTTTGTTAATCCTAGAAATTGTGTTTTTCCAGAAATTCCTGGGACTACTTGGAGGTTGAGGCTTTACATTGTATGATAATAATAAATTTCAATAGCGAGTACTATAAATTTGAGCTGCCTTTTTTGCCTTTTATTTAACTGAATCATTTTTGTGACTTCATTTATTGCAAGCAAATCATTAGTAAAGGCATCACAAAAGTACCAAATAATTCACATGTAATGTATTATATATATTACGCCTTTTTGGACAAAATCTTTCTTTATATCAGTAGATATTGATTTAAAAAATTAAAAAAGACAATATATTAACAAATTTATTTGGTTTTCATATGTTGCTCAAACACTAAACTAAAATAAGTTGCATTTTTGAGCTAATCGCATATTTTAACCTTAGAAAGTATTATTAATACCATTATCTTAATACCATTTTTTCCGACCACCCTAATGGCTATCCGGTGCATTATAAAAGGGCAAAAAACTGCTTATAAGCCTAATTTTCATGTAGAATTGATTCGTGAAGTCAGATTTTAAATATATTTAGCGGTTTTTGTTCTACAAAAGAAGGTACCCCAAAATTCGCGATAGTCCATTCATATTGCATCCCCCCAGTTTCTGCAGATTTTTTAAATATAGATATAAAAAACTCTCCAATGTGAATTTTTTTTTTTGATGATTTGGTACTTAATATTTTTTAAACTCAAAGTCTGCTTGGTTTCATATTGTAGATCATATAGATGTCAAAAATTCAAAAAGTCTAAAATTGTATGTCTGCTGCTTTCAGGAGTTACATAATTTAAAAAATTCACGAAAAAAATTGTATTTTTAAAGTAATTTAAAAAATTCATGAAAAAATGGATGTTTTACAGTAACGTAGTTACGGCCTTTTGTATCTGATTTTTCTGAAACCAACAATTCCGTAACTCCAGTACAAAAATTTAGTCAAAAAAAAAAAAACAAGTTTAAGATTAAAAATACTGTTTTCGGCAGAAATTAAAAAAGTTATTAGTCAACTTATGTATTTTTATCTATTTATTGTGAATATTTTTTAAACAAAACGCATTTTTAACTATTTAAACCCTTTCGAGAAAATTTATTAAATTAATTTATTTCCAGAAAAAAATGAAATGAAGTTTTAAACAAAAAACTATATAAATCATTACACGACTTTTTTTTAATGAATATATTGAAATTGCAGTTACGGCCTTTTGATTTTCGTTAATAAAATCGGTATTGTTGGACGTAAACGTTTGAAATTTTGTGGGAAGGTATATTTTGGTTAACTACAATCGTAATCAATCAAAATTTCAATTTTGAATTTTTTGTTAGTTACGGCCTTTTGGATTTTAGGTGACGATATGTATCTTTGCCCCAGTGTTGCCAAGTTAACGGTTCCCCCTAGATTTATGGCTTTTAGTCGTTTAGGGGGAATTTAGGTGGTAACAATTTATTAGGGGGAATTTTGGGGGGGTAAACATCTGATTAAATATATACTTTTGCCTACACTCAAAAAAAAAGTTTGTAAGTCAGCAAAAAATTTTTCTGAGTCAGCAAAATTTTAGTCAGGAGGATGCTTGCAAAAAAGTTGCTAATGTCAGCAAAAATCTTTTGCTGAAAATCAGCGAGCTGATTTTTAGCAACAAAATTTGTAGATTCAGCAAAAGTTTTGCCTAACACTTAGTAGATTAGAAATAAAAAAGCCTTGCTAAAAATTAATAAATTTTTTGCTGAATTTTAGTAGACTGAAAAAAAAACGCAAAAAATTTGTAGAAAGATTGTAATTTAGTTAATTTATTTGCTGAAAATCATAAAACATATTTTTGTGATTCTTTTAAAAATAATTTACTATAATAACGAAATATAACAATTTTCATTTTCCCACATTGACGACATGAATTAATTTAATATCTGAAATATATAGAAATAAATATATATAACATAACAAAAATTTTCTTTCAACTACTTACATCAATGGTAGTCTAAATGATGCTTTCTTTTGAAGGACGCAACTGCCGAAGATAATTATAGAAACGAAACGAAAAAATAAACAAAAACAAACGAAACGAAAAAAACACCCTTTTTTGCAATAAGAAAAACGAACCATAAACGTCTACCTTAGATGTATGTCTTTGTCTTTCGCTTTACTCTGTCTACATTTCTGTATATGTTTGTTTGCAATTTGACCACACTATTATTAATCTATAAGTTATATATAATATAGAAGTTTAAAATAAATAAATATTTTATTTTGTCTTTTATTTAATTAATAGACAATTATTTTCACAAGCCGGTGACAACGCAAAATTTAAGTTATTTTAATCTCAATTTTGTTTTATGTATGAAAAACAGATACAAAAGTCTTCCATGGTTGATTTTTTTCTATGTCTTATTAGAGTTGTACTTTTTAGTATCATTTTCCTCTTCTCTACTACATCTTGACATGCCGCGACATCTACTTCATTCTGCGTATATCTTTCAATCTTGGTTGCCGTCCACACTATTAATGTGCTTATCAGCACAATTTTTTTTTTAGCAAATTAATTAGTAAAACATTAGTATATTAGTAAAACATTAGATATTAAAACAGTTAAGTGCTGAATAAGTATAACAAAAATTATAGCTGAAAACACGATTTTAGTAAAAAATTTTGCTAAAAAATAGTTATACTGATTTACAAGACGTTTTACTAACTTTTCTACTAACTTATTTTTTTGAGTGTATATAAGATACAATTTTCGGTGTCGATTATTATTTTCTGTCAAATTTTTTGGCATGATTTAACTTTTTTAGATTGTTGGTAAACTTTAAGTCACTTTACTGCGCCTGTTAATATAAAACTTTCAGATTTTGACATTGAAAACATTAAAATTCCAACGGAAATTAATGGCCACCTAAAATCCAAACGCTGTAAATAACAAAAAATTCGAAACTGAGTTTTTGATTAAATACGATGTAGTTAACCAAAATACACATTTCCACAAAATTTTACACGTTTACGTCCAAAAACACCAATTTTATTAACGAAAATCAAAACACCGTAACTGCACTTTTAATATATTCATTAACCAAATGTCGTGTAACGCAGTTATTTGCCTTTTATGTAATGATTTACACTGTTTTTTGTTTAACCAGTTAAATTTAATTTAATTTTCTCGGAATAAATTAACTAATTTTTAATTCTTTTCGAAAAACTTTAAATAGTTCAAATGCGTTTTGTTTTTAAAAATACTCAAAATAGATAGAAATACAGAATGAAACGTTTTGTTTTACTTTTCGCCATAAATTTTTGTATTGGAGTTACGGCTTTTTGGTTTCAGAAACAAATCCGACTTTGTTTTTTAAACATAATTCTAAACTTTGGATATTAAACTTCAAGCAGTTTTTTATTTATAATGTTTTTTTATTGCCTCTCCTATAAAAAATCTAAAAAGTCTAGTTATGGCCATTTGGATTTCAGATGACAGTATGTATGTATTTTAACATTTTTATTCAAATAATTTGAAATAAAAATTATAAATTTTGCAGATTTTAGGAAAAATGATTTTTAGGGTTTATATTTTTAGTAGTAGAGTAAATTTAGGAGATTTGTAAAAAAATACTTGGGAAAACTATCGTGTCTATTAGGGCGGGTCGATTTAAAAATCGCTTAACGTTTAAGGAAAATCGTATTCTAGGGATCAAAATAAGAACTTTGCCGAAGGAACCAGACGAATTCTGATGTCCCGACTTTGACCCAAAGGGTCAAATTTTGAAAAAGCCTACTTTGATATTTCAGAAGTAGGAGGCATATCTCCAATATATTGGAGCTAATTCTTCTCAGGGAGACGCGCTAGCAGATTAATGCATAAATCATCATTCTAGGTGACCGTTACGGGGTTGAAATTTAAGTTGAAAGAGGGCCTTTTTAGCCGTGTTTTTATAGCAAAATGTACAAATCTCGGGATAGAGATATTTTAGAAAGTAGGAGGAGTCTTTCCAAGATTAGGGGTCTCTATTTCTTCTCCGGAAGACGCTCTAGCAGTGAATGTATAAATTATACTTCGATTGGGGCACTCTAAATGGGAATGTGTTGATAGTACCGCCAAGTTACTTCCCCTGTTTTGCCTACAAACTAAACAAATATAAAAAGGAGAGAGAAACAAAAAACGTGTATTGAAATATCCACCAGAGGTGGATCTTGCCACATCAAACAAGTTTTCAATTTATTTTTGATCAATGGTTATAATCTTTAACTTCAAACTCATATGTATATTAGTTCTCATGTAGTGAGTAAACTAGTTCATATGTATGTTTGATGTTTGGCCATGGGATTGTTACCGCTTTCAAAACGTGTTCTGATGATGGGAACCTAGAAAATTCCCGAAAATAGATCTATCAACACATTCCTGAAAGGGTCAAATAATAAATTTGAAAACAAAAAACTCTATAGATTATTTGTTAGGACAATATCCTAATGAAGAAATATAGAGTATGGCCTCGAACTTGAATAATTTTAATTTTCATGCACAATTAAAGGTCGAAAAAAACATAATTTTATTTTTAATAAAAATTATAACAAACTTGTATCATCTATTTTACTAAAAAGTCCCAAATTTAAACTGCGATAACACTGCGATAAACTACAACGAATCTAGGAAAAACTATAAATTAAAATGTTAGCAAGGTCCTGGAGCATGTTTAATCAAGATTTTGTGCAAATTGGAAAACATGAATCCGATTGGCTGTGGTCGATTTCCTGAAGAATGACCCCTAAAGAACAGCAATCGAAAATTTGATAGTAACAAGTATAGATTGCGGAAGTAGCTAGATTCCGTTAAAGACTTACCTTCTTCTCCAATTCAGGACCATTTTCCATAGCTCTCATTATTGTTTCCGATAGTTTACTATCCAATTGTTTAATAACTGTTACAATACCAGTATCAGAACGTATATGTGTTGTGACCAAATTATCAATTGCATCAACCACATGTGACCAAGGACTATCCAAGACACCAGCATATTGTGCCGAACATCCCCTATACGAATAAGAAAAAAGAGATGTTACATTAAATTGCCTATGCTAAAGGAATGGAATTTCAAAACTGTCATTCATGCATCCATCCATCCGTCCAACTAACCAATACGTACCTTAATACATTCATACAATAACTGTAACATGGTTTAACATGTGACTTTTGCAGGCCATTACAACTGGGACAATAACTCATTTTTAACAAATGCTTTTGACAGCTCTCACTCAAATGTGTGGCATATAATTCATCCGTTTCACTTAGAACTTCAGCACTTTGGTACAATGCATTAATGAAAATATGTGCAGTTTGTATACTTTGGACTAAATTGCGTGTAATTTCTTTGGGTATAGCGCCAAATGGTTGTAAATCATCAAATGTATGTTTTAAACAATTGATATAGTCTTCGTGTAGCTCGCCATAACTTTGCTTATTCAAATGTACAACTTGATGATAGGCCACAGGGAATAAATTAACAAAGAATTTATGGATGGCATTTTCCAATGAGTTGACATTAACCGTATCGGGTGATTTTAAATTGCTAACGAAATGAAAATAAAATACGTAAATAAATTTGGTTAATTTATACTAGTAGAAATAAGGTAAAGTTGCATACAATTTTTTATAAAAAAAAACCTAAACCGATAAAATTTCTCAGCAATAATCATTGCCATTAAATTTGACTGAAAACTGAAAAATCTTATTTTAAAATTGTCAAAGTAATTTGGAAACCAAATTTAAACGAAATTAATAAAAAAAATAACTATTTTACACTTTCCTTGCATATTTGGCCCAATTTGTGGAAGCTAATCAAATAAATTTGATTCAATTAATTTTGATACTGTGAAACTCGTTAAAGTCTCGTTGGATTTGAGGTAAGCTAATTTATTTTTCAAAAGATCTTTTTAAACAAAATATTTGTGTTTTTTACAATCAAAAGAAAATTTTCATAAAAATTATGAAAAAACATCATTGACTTTCGTCCCATGTAACACTTCATAAATATGTTAAAGCTGTTTCATAAAAGCTCAAATTGGAGACATGCTTCATCGTATTTATGAAATGTTTAATAAATATGAAGAAGTTTCATTGGTTTTTTATGAAATGTTTCATAAATGATATAAGACGATTTATTAATATGATGAAGCAAATTTATAAATTTTTATGAAATGATACATTTTACACAATAAATACAGCCATTGACGAACATTTATTTTTAATATGTTCATTATTTCAAAAACTAGGCGCGGAAGGTTTCTGGGGTGGTATAGTATATTTAATTAAGAGTAGAGTATATTTTATTAATTTTTTTATCTTTTTTTTTCATTTTTGTATTGAAAAATATAATTTTTGGGGGAAATTTCCCATTCCCCCCAACCCTTGATACCCGCGCCTGCTAAAACAATATATTTTTGTCACTGTAATTCAGAATATATCAATTTAAAACTCAGGATTTCAAATTTAAATTCAGAAAATATCAATTGATATTAATTTTTATTAAAATTAAGAAGAAAAAAATAAATTAAGTTAAGAATGTTATCTCCATTTCCGTGACCACTGAAATTTAAAAAAATTAAATTTATATTCACAGAATTCCATTCAAAATTTAGAACACATCAACTGATTAAAAATTCTGACCTTCAATTGATTTTATGATACTTTACCAATTTTAAATGGAAAATCTGGATTACAAATTAAATTTTTCTAATTTCCAATGAAAATTCTTAATTTCTTTTGATAATTTCTAAATTTTAAATTTTAATTGATACTTTCATAGAAATGAACATGTAAAAACAGCAGAAAAAGCTACTAAAAATTAGTTAAAAATGAGCTTGCTGAAATATCTGCTAAATTTACTTTAGAAAGTTTTAGTTATATTCGATATGAATTTTAGTTAATTGAAAATAACATTTTACTCTGTATAATTAGCAAAAACTTTTGCTTAATATTTATAGACTCATAATAGCAAACACAAACACAAATAACAAGTTTGTTTTGCTAAAAGCAACAGAAAGTTTTGCTAAAAGATTTTAGATTGCTGATTTCATAAGAGGAGACTTTTTGCATTAAAAAAAAACTACAACAAAAACTTTAAAAAATTCACATTTGTTTAATGGTTTTTTTTGTCTACTAATATTTAGTAAATGTTTTTGGTGATTTCAGTAGATTATTTTGTTACTTTAATAAACTAAACTTAGCTCAAATATAACTAAATATTTGTAAATTCAATAGATTTATTTTTACTATTCTAATATTACTAATATTTAGTAAAAAAAATATTGCAATTTTAATAGTTTTTTCTGCAAGATCATTTTTAACAAATTTTTATTGAAGTTAATGATTATTTGTGTTAAGTCAAGTTACCACTTGTTATGACTTTGTACTGTGTTGAAACACTGTGTTGAAAAACTCTATATGAAATTTATTTTTATTTTTGTATTTTGTTTTTCAATACTGTCTTGTAATATTTATATTCGAAATTAAACTTTTACAATAAAAGGTTATGAGCCCAGTAAGCTCTTGAAAAATTAGTCAAATTTTTTCAAAGAAAATTTATCCCCGCGGTAAATTAAGATTTTTAGAAGAATTTCAAAGTAAGTGAAATGAATTTTGCAAAGAATATCAAGATTCTCAAGGTGAAGTTGATTGGCCAATTTGGAAGCGCAAGATTAGAGATCTGTTGGATTACCATGAAGGTGCGTTGGATTGCAATTGACAGGAAGTTGCATAAGCCAATACCTCTGGAACCATCTGCTTCAACAGAGCAAAAAAGGCTATTTAAAGAAGGAATCTGGTTTGTATAGAAAGGCGAACAGTTATGCAAAGTCTGTGTTGTGCAGTTCCATAAGTGACGACATTTACCAAAAAGTTATGGACAAAGAAACTGCTGCAGATGTGTGGAATGCCCTCAAGAATCTTTTTGAAGCGACAGCAAAAGACCCATTGTTCAAAATATGTGTGGATTTTTTCTCATTCAGTTGGAATGATAGTCAAGATGTTACCATGCATATAGCTAAATTGAAAAGTTTATGGCTGGAATTCAATAGTGGTCTTAAGCAAAGAATTTAACGGAATTACCAGATTTATTGTTAGCTGGTAAGATTTTACACATTTTGCCATCAAGTTTTAAAATTTTTAAATCGAGCTGGATGATGCTAAGCAAAAATGAAGAGAAGACATTTGAAGAATTATCCATTCAGTTATCGATGTACCAACGTAATTTTGGAAAAGGAAATAGCAATGATGATCAAGAAGCCCTTTTTGTAAGAAGAAAAGCTAATGTTCAAGATTCCAAAAATTTTTCCAAAAAGAAGTCTGACGTTTGCAACTACTGCAAAAAGAAAGGACGTGATTGCCGAAAGTGGGCAGCGATGGTAAGCCTAATAAAGAAGTCAATGAGGCAAAAGCTGTGTCTCAAAGTGTTTGCAATTAGTTTGTGAGAAGCTAATGCGGTTCAAGACGCCGATACCGCAGGAAGGTGGATAGATAATGTGTTTGAAATACTGTGTTGAAAACTCTATATGAAATCTAGTTTTATTTTTGTATTTTGTTTTTCAATACTGTCTTGTAATATTTATATTCGAAATTAAAATTTTTACAATAAAAATTTTTAATAGTTTATTTCTATGCGTGTAGAAAACGAAAAAAAATGTTCTCACGGTTTCTGAAACTTTTTTATGAAATGATGAAGATTTAAGAAACATTCGGCACACATTTTTATGAATCATTTCATCATATCTATAAAAACTTCATAAATAATTGATGACAAACGATTTATGAAACAGTTTTCATCAATATGATAAAACTTGTTTCCCTGAGTGCACAAAAAAAGAGAGAGAAACAAAAATTATGGTAACCAATTGGTTTGAGCGGTTGATTAAAAAGGTTTGTGCCGTGGCTGTAAAGTTTTATAATTTTCCCGAGAGATGCTAAAACGCAAAACTATGGAGAGAGTTACACAATTTTTAAGTTTATCCGGACATTAGTTCAAACTAAATGTATGATTGTTCTATGTATTTTGTATTGCCTAAATTAAAAATAAACCAAAATATGGTGGTTTGAAACTTTTAAGCGATCGTTTTTCAGCTATTTTTTAATATTTACTTATTTAAACTACGCAACATGGTTGTCAGTAACTAAATTCTCAGTGAAATGTGTAATGAAACAAAATTAATTATTTTTACTTAATTTTAAATAGCTGGGGTTCAGTAAGTGGTATTCCATCTGAGACTCAATTAAAAACTTCGTTGAGAATAACTGAGAAATCATAAAAAATCGTAATTTAGATTTCAAATACATTTTAGGTAAAACACTTTTAAGCCTTAAAACTGTATTCATAAACGAATATTGCTTAAAATAGCTATTTTAAACTTTGTGTAAAAGTTAATATTCGTTATGAATGCAGTTTTAAGGTTAAAATTTGTGTTTTAACTAAAATGTATTTGAAATGCTGTTTAATATTTATATGAATACGGAGGTTAGTGTTTTAAACACATATTTTTATATTATTATATAATTTTTTTTATCTTTTTATTTTAATTTTGAAGTTTATTTCATATGAAACCAAAGAAATAAAAATATGAATTCCTACTTAAAAAATAATTTTGACTTTTATTTTTAAAATTTTATTCTAAATTAAATCTTCTATTTTATAGAAATTAATAAAATAATATTAAATTTAATACAATTATATAAGACCAAAACTCTGATAAAGGTTTATCAATTTTATACAATATTCGATCAGATACAATTTGATTAATCCATTTTTCGGATCAGATTTTATACAATTTAGTATGACACCAAACTGAAAAAGATATGTTTTTTTACGGGTACTTATTTCTTGCAATCAACAATACACTCATAGAAAAAACCTGCAAAAATTGCAGGAAAAACTGCTAAAATTAACCGATTCTACTAAATGTTAGTATATAAGAATAGCAAAAAAAAATCTGTTGAATTTACAAATGTAACAAAATAATCTGATAAATCAGCAAAAAAACATTTACTTAATCTTAGTAGACAAAAAAAATGTGAAATTTTAAGGTTTTTTTAAGTTTTTGTTTTTAATGCGAATAAAAGTCTGTCCTTATGAAATCAGCAATTTTCAATTCTTTAGCAAACATTTCTGTTGATTTTAGCAAAATAAACTGTTATTTGCATTTTACTAAATTTGAGGTAAATATAGCAAACATTTGTTAATAATAAAGATTTTGTTTGCTATTTTCAGTCTACAAATATTTAGTAAAAGGTTTTTGCTAATTTTATATAGTAAAATACTATTTCAATTAACTAAAATTCACATCGAATTGTGTAAAGTTAATATATTTATTTTTGCTGTTCTTATTTTATTAATATTTAGCAAAAAAAATCTGCTAAACTTATCAGTTTTCTGCAAGCTCATTTTTAACTAATTTTTATATCTTTTTCTGATATTTTTACAGGTTTATTTCAATGAGTGTATGTTAAACCATAAAAAAAAACTTTTTAAACTGTGAAAAGAATTAAAAATAAGAAAATATATCAGTGGCGCACTTAAGCGAAAAAAAATGAGGTATCACACTGGCGGATATTATGAAAAACAAGATTTATAAAATCTGTCCCTTATATTATTTTTTATCGATTAAATTATTTTTATTAAAATTGTGCATAAAATATTTAATGTATACGAAAATCATATTAAAAAAAATAAAAAATCATACTGTGATGAGGTATATATCAGTTTGTCATTCCGTTTGCAACGCATCGAAATATAGGCCCAAAACCCC
>CM037853.1:149618171-150018590 GCA_021234595.1 Delia radicum | reverse complement strand
AAAATTCTGCATTTTTATTTTTTTTATTATATTTTGGTATGTTTTTGAAGTTGTAGACTTTAAGACTCTATTTTAATGGGTTTTAATTTATGGCATTGATATTTTGCCCAAAAGAGAATAGATTTAAGACAACACCAATAAAATTTGTGTATTATTGAAACGAATCCTTAGGCCGAGTTTTTATGATGTAGATTATCCTTAAACTAAGATTAACAAAGTTTTTAAATGCAATACTGCTTCTGAAATGTGATGTATTTTGGTTTTATTATGATGAAAGACCAAATTTCTAAACAAGATGAAGTGGTTAAGACAAATTTTTATTAATAAACTTGCAAATGGCAAGAAGAAATTCGTTACCGGTTAAACAAAACCAAGTTTAAATGACATACCAAAAACTCGGTCTTAAAGTATTATTTTAAGGAACCTTCCAGTTTTGATTAAAAAGAAGATTAACGACCAACAAACTTTACCTGTTTTAACTTTTGTATTATATATGGAATTTAAAAGCTAAAACGATTAGGAAACTTCGAAAAATTTTGGTTTTTGGTACTCTTTATTAGGAACATGACAAATCTTATGAAATTTGTTAAACAAATTGAAGTTGTCCTCTTTTTGGTCATCGGTGTATAAAATACATACAATTTTCCATACCAAAACACGTGTCATAAATATTTATGATAACAATTTATATAACCTTGTGTATGTACCATACATGGGACAAATGAATTAAGTAAACTAATGCAATGATGATTCATTACCATTGCATTGATATCAATTGTAATGAAATTATTTTCATTATAGTTTTTTTTTCATTAATGAGGATTTAATTTCATTGATTAATGAAATGGTTTTCAATTTCATTGCCATTATAGTTTCAAGTACCATTGAAAATAGGCTTTTAAAATGGTGAAAAATCGTGCAAATGCAATCAGGGATAGAAGGAACTCGCTCTGACGCATCTTATTTTAAATAATTAATGAGCCTGAAATTCTGAAACTATATACATATTAATTTTCAGTCTGGTTTGTAACCAAAGTAAAGTAGAACGAAATGGAATGGAACGATTGGAATTGGAACACTAAAACACAGAGAACAAAATGAAATGGAACCGGAAACGTAATTTGAATTGGCTTGAGCTTATTAGTATTATCACACATATTGGTAGACAAATTAATAAGTCTCCCTGCGACAATTTTGCAAAAAAAAAAATTCTTAGGGATCCCTATCTCCCAAACATACATAATTTGTATTATGGGTGGCATGTTTCGTAGGTCAACTTTTGCAAAAATTTCTAAGTTTTGCGCTTATTTTTTGAAAATACTGATTATGTTCCAAAATTGCCAGTATCTCCAAAGCTACACCTTTTGCAATTACAATTCAGAATATCACAATGAAATTCAGAATTTCCATTAGAAATTCAGAAAATATAAATTGAAAATCAGATTTTAAATTTCAAATTCAGAAAATATCAAATGAAATTCAGAAATATCAACTGAAGTTCAGAAACTCATCAATTATAAATCAGAAAATATCAATTTAAATTCCTAAAATAAAAGAAAGTACTACTTGAAATTCATAATACTTCAATTGAAATTCAGAAAATATTTATGTAAATTTGAATAAATATTTGCAGAATTTTAAATGATATTTCTAAATTTCAATTGACATTTTCTGAATTTTAATTGATATTTTCTTAATATCAAATGATGTTTCTGAATTTTAAATGATGTGTTTCTGAGTTTCAATTAGTATTTTCGGAATTTCAATTGATATTTTCTAAATATCAAATGATGTTTTCTGAATTTCAATTA
Organism: Delia radicum; assembly: GCA_021234595.1. NCBI lineage: Eukaryota > Metazoa > Arthropoda > Insecta > Diptera > Anthomyiidae > Delia > Delia radicum. Next base: position 150,016,779 of record CM037853.1, on the reverse strand, counting down.
TTATTATCTGAATTTTAATTTATTTTTTTTAAATTTTAATTGGAATTTCTAAAACTCAATTGATGTTTTCAGAATTCCAATTGATATTTTCTGAATTGCAAAAGGAGTATTAATTACCCTTATAGTACAAATATGCTTGTTCGGGAAGGATCTAGAGGAATTATTTTTTATAAAAACAATCCTGAGTGTCTTATTTTTTGTTTACCGTATACGTAAGTGAAAATACAAGTTTAAACATAATGAAACAGAATGGAACATTGGTCTAAAATGGATCTATATAAAATAACACGGGAAACAAGTGTAATCGGAAAACTTAAACATTTGTATTATATCGGTACATATTTAATGTTTTGGCCCGTTTTGCGATAATTTCCTTAGTTTTGGAGATACTAGCCATTTTATAAAATGGCTAGTAACTGCTATAATATGGTAGATCTATTTTCATATATAATACTACATTCTCATATATAACACAATATGTAATCATATATGGTGAGCCATAAGCTATATAATTTAAGATACACTAATATATAATGTCTTATAAAAATATTTTTGTCTGTGATATAAGACATGCTTTTATATGGTTCCATATGAATAATGCAATTCAATATATAATTATATATGACATTAAGATTAGCAATTTTGTTTGAGAAGTGATATATAGGTCATTAATATTTTCTATGCGTATAAGACATGATTATATATAGTTATATATAACCCCATACATAAATATATATGCACAGATGTCTAAACCATTTTTCGTTCAATTTTTTTATATTCCCGATTAAAAAAATTTATATAGAGCTTTATGTAGTCATATTAATTTCTATGTGACCGTAATATGCAATCTTATCAAATTTGTATGGTTTTAGATCCAATCTGATGCAATTTGATAAATGTTCACTACAATTTTATTCGATTTATGGCCCGATAGAATTGTGTAGATTGTATTAGTTTTGTATCTAATTGAATCAGTTTATTTTTTAACCGATACTAATATTTATAATTATATAAAAGACAGATACGTTTGTATCCAGATTTCGACCTGATATAATTGTATATTGTATGTAAACTGATACATCTAAATATAATAAGATCCGAGTTTTAGTTTGGTAAAATTGTAGTAAATTTTAAATATTTGCATATGATTGTATGAAAATATTCACAATTTCATACAAATGTATGTTCATCCTATCATATCCGGTAAAGTCCATAAAAAATATAAGTAACATAATATTTTGAGGTTTTCACAAAAGTTCTTTTAAAGTAAAGAATGAAACGATATACATACCGTTACATATAACTACCCAGGAAAAAATTACACATTCCAAAAAGAAGGTGATGCCCACACTTGCTTACATATCTCATTGCCAAATTTAGTAACTGCAATACCAAACTCATTCCAACGATAGAGTCAAAAAAGCAAGTAGTATTGTAATCAATTCTTTAAATTTAAACCAGAAAGCATGAACTTAATAACAAAGTAATTATTTACTTAAAAGAAATAACAATGTTATTAACTTATATGTATAACTTTTGTACTCAAGAAGTAATATATACTTTTTCTTAATAAAAGGACGTTATTGGAAGTAGTTCCTAATTTTGAAAAAAGAAGTTATACAGTTTTAAAGAATTTATCTCTTTTTTTTTAAAACAAATTTTTATTTGCAGGAAATAATACTAAAAACAGAAATTGCATGTTGGCTAAATTTTGTTAAACGGTGGTTAGGTATAAATTAAGGAAGCGCACGTGAGCAGAAAATTGTGAGTGGAAGTTTAAATTACTGACGTTATCGTGAGTGAGTGTAAAAAAATTTCGAGGGTGATTGTGCGTGAGTCCTATTTTGTTTTTCAATTTAGAATTGTTCTTTTTTTTTGAAAAATTTGTATTTTCGTGGTTTATAGCTCCAAATTATGACAACCCATGTTATCATAACACTTCGACGTTTCACTTTTTAGGATTTTAGTTCGTATGAGTTTTGATCGTTATATTTGAGTGACCTAGGAGAATCACGTGTGAGTAAAAGTTGCATTTACTTATGGAACTACTTCATTTTTTTAAATGTAAGTACTTCTTATTTTTTCTAGGGAACTATTTATTTATTTTTTTTTTGTGTAAGTACTTCGTAGTTTTACCAGGGAACTATTTCTTTATTAAAAAATGTATGTAGTTCTTAAAAAATATAAAGTAAATAGTTCTTCGGTAAACAAAAATAATCAATTCTAAAGAATCAATTATTTTAGTCTCACGCCCTGTTAAAAGAATCGAGTAGGTAATCTAGTAAGGAATGCGTTCTGCCCAAAATGCTTGATTACAACCCGCTTACCTTTTTGGAAATTGTTTGCTGGGTATAAACAAGTCAAGATATCGGTATGAAATATAAATTAAATTTTTTTAATGCTACACTGTATCTTATTTTATATAATTTTAATTTTTGTCATATCTAATTATACATGTATTCGTACATAATTAGATTAACCATATGTAATTCCATATGTCATATAATGTACAAATATTTCTTTATCATTAAACGGTAATGACATTTTTTTATTGAAATTTCAATGGTAATGACAAATTCCCAAGTATGGTATGTACTAAACCTCCATTGGATAACCCACATTTGATAGTTTGTTTTATTTGTGCTTCCAACACAAATCATATATTTTATATTTCTGTTAAATAAAAAATTGTGTTGACACACTGCATAAAACATATTTAGATGAAACACTTTATGCATAAAACATGAAGTCCTAAAAATATGCAATAGTTTTTTTTCAACTCCTATACCTTTGTTGCTTTAATTTTCAAGTTTGAAATTTTAAATAAACTACATTTTGTGACTTTTTTGTAGAGAGTTGACAATTTGAAATGTTGTAATTTATAAAAAAATTTGGAATGCAAAAAAGAGTATAGGAAAGTTATTGCAAATTTAGAATTTCATTCACCTCAAATAGGTTATTTGTTTACCCCCCAAAAAAATTAATGTCATCTGTTTGCAGAAAAAAAAACTTGAAATAAAAAAAATGGGAATAAATATGTTCAATTGGAGAAATATCACCAACAAATAGAGTTTTTCGATGGGTTCTTTAAGATATAAATGAAATTTGGATATGTAATAGAGAAAAAAATACTGAACACGTATTTTTTTTTCTGCTCTATTACATATCTGAATTTCATAAAGATCTAAGATAACCCATCGGGAGATTCTCACTTGATTCCACTACTTTCCCTGTGTTTAGCTTTCCAATTCGATGTGGCAAGTTTTTAATTCCAGCATTTCGTTTAGTATTCCAATTCCACTCCAATTCCCTGTTCCATTTCATATCGTTACAATTTTTAAAAAGGTTTTAGTCCACCAATTCCATGACATCCACTCACAAAATTATGTATTCAAACTTAACTGGGCAGAGTAAATTGCTATTTTCAATTAACCAAAATTGAAAATAAAAAACTAACTTAAATATTGCAAATTTAATAGTTTTGCTTTTGCTGATCAATTTATTGGCTATTTTGCGTGTTAGAGGGTTAAACATTGTTTGTGGATTTTGGAAACAATTAGTTGTAACAATATACGTGTTCACGGATTTGTGGATGATATAAATTTTTAAATGCAACATACTTCACTGAAACAAACATAATAGCAAAAAAAAAAAACTGCAGTAAAATCATTAGAACCCGCATAGGTAGTATGTTTAATTGGGCGACACTTATTTCTTAAAGGGTTTTAGCCTCATTATATTTTTTAGGTTTAACATTGTGCTATTTTAATGCAAATCAAAAAATACAAAAATCCTGTTACGTTGGGGACTACAAAATAAATTTGTCTGAAAAAAAGTTAATTTTATTCTCAGATGAAACAATCTCTTGTTGTACAAACTCGATAAGATTGGCTTTAATATATTATTTCTTAAATGGATTGGTTCATATTTATACAACAGAAAGCAGCGTGTTAAATTTCGAAATTCGTATTCCAAATATATTGATGTTTTATCTGGTGTCCCACAAGGTAGTCATCTTGGACCTCTATTATTCACATTATTTATAAATGATCTTCCTCCAGTTATTACGCATTCTATACTTTAATGTATGCAAATGATGTAAAAATTTATCTTTCATTCAACAATTGCAACAATCAAATGCTACTACAGAATGATATAATTCGTTTTATTACTTGGTGCAAAATAAACTTAATGAGCCTTAATGTTAAAAAATGCAAGTACATGATATTTTCTAGATCCTCTCCTATTAATGGTCGCTACGTGATGAATGATGCTACTATTGAGTTAGTGGAGTCATTTAACGATCTTGGCATTCATTTATATAGAAAGTTAGACTTTAGATCTCACATATCTTTAACAATAAATAAAGCTACTGGAGTACTTGGATTCATCAAACGCTGGAGCAAAGAATTTCGTGATCCATATACTACAAAACAATTATTTACAACGCTTGTCAGACCGATTCTAGAATATGGTTCTGTCGTGTGGGACCCTCAGTACTTTATCCATTCAAATTCTATTGAATCCGTTCAAAAACAATTTTTATTATTCTGCCTTCGCGGTTTGGATTGGAATCCAAATATTAATCTGCCCTCATATCAACAACGCCTAGCACTTATTAAATTACCTACGCTGAAAAGCCGTAGACAAATGCTGAATGTGTCCTTCTTGCTTAAGTTGATGAATGGAAGTCTTTATTCACCATATCTGCTAAGTAAAGTAAATATGAATATTCCTTTTCGTTGTTCAAGAAATTATGAATTTTTAAATATTAAATATCATAAATTTAATTTTGCAAACTTTGATCCATTTCGTAGAACTTGCGATGAGTTTAATATGTTGTTTCAGTTAATTGATTTTAATAAAAGTTTAGATATTGTAAAGAGAGATATTATCTTATATTTAAATTCCTTAAATTAAATAAGTAATTCTAGTATTTCTATTGTAAAATATTTTAATTTTATAGTCTGCACGGATTATCTCCATAGACTTAAATAAATAAAATAAAATAAAAAATGAAGTTAGTAAGGTGCTGTCAAAGTAAAATACCTTAAGCTAAGGCTGTAACAATTTTGGCTCGGCTTGCATTTTTTCAACAAAATTATATCCTTGAATTGGTTTTCAAATACGAATGAGTTTTTTATCTCACTGGATGGAGTGTATGGTGTTAAAAATTTTTTTTTTTACATTTTTGCCAAAGAAGCTATACAAAAGTGGATATCAAATTAGAGATGGACACGGATGTGAATTTTGACTCAGTTACTCACGTACACGAGAGAAATATTCGCCTCACTCACAGTCACTCACGAGAATTTTTTATTATTCACACTCATTTACGCTCACGAGGGTAAATTCAGATCTCACCCACAATCACAATTGATTCAATTCAGTCACACAAATGCACAAAACAAAATTCACAAAAAAAAAAAAAAATGCGAAAATTAATCTAAATTGTGAAGGTTTAACTCAAAATAGCTCTAAATATTTAATTTTGTAATTTGTTTTGTATTTTAAAATGCCAAAAAACAGTAAATCGGTGAAAAAATTAAAGAAAATATTTAATTAGAGAGAATTTTTTTTTGTAAAATTCTTCTCACTCACACTCACGCAAAAATTTGGATCACGCACACTCACTCACGAAGATTTTTTTCCTACTCACACTCACTCACTCACGCTCATGTGAGTAAAATTAGATTTTCCTAATAGCCACGCGTGACTATTGCCATGTCTGCCTATCAACCAGTGGCCGGTCAGCAGAGTCGTCAGTCTCGAGACGTCCCTTCTGCTCCTGCCAACGAAGGAATTAGTACGGCCCAGGTCGTAGTCGCGCTACGTAAGCCTCGCGGCTGGTACTGGCAAAACACATGCTTTGCAAACAAACTAGTGTTTACCTAGTACAATATTATTTGCACCAGTACTATTTTTTTGGTACGGTTGGCTATTTTTACCTGTGCATTTATTTCTCCTGGGCCATTTTGAACACCACCTTTTTCACCCTTAGTTTAGTACCCTTTATCAGATATCCAAATATATTGAATATTGTTTATATAATGAAAATATAAAACAATTTTTATCAAGTGATTTTTTTTTTATAAATTTAAAAGCTTTGCAATCTTATAAACATAATTAAAATTACGTTTAACAGGTCGTTTTTGTCCCCCGGCCACAAAGGTTTAAATATAAGTAAAAATAATTATAGTCTAGTCAAATTAAGGTGATATTGTGCCGAAAATTGTGTAAGCTTGGATGAAAACATTAAAATTTTGTTACATTTTTAAAATGTCCTGGAAAGGATTCGCTAAAGACGCACAAACACGAATTATCCTTTTTTGAATTTTTTCTTTAATTACAACTTTTATATTATAAAAATAGCAATCGACATCTTCAAATTAGGTATTTTAAAATATCTCTAAAATTTATAAATAAAAAAAAATATCTCTAGAAATTCTAATAACAAAGTCCCCTGAAGATTTCCTTGGGCAGGAATGAAATCCGGATAGGGACACGCCTACATCAGATTCTTTTTCACAATTTGTTAAATAAGTTTTGGAACTTTAGCACATTTAATTACTATAAACGCAATTAATGTTTATCCCGATGAAAATAAATTTAAATAACAAATATGCAGGTGCTTGTGCAAATTTAAATGTAACTGACACTAAAAGAAAACATATGATTTTCTATTGTTGATTTACTTGAATAACGTCACTACATTGCTAGGTCTGTCAAAAAAACAGAGTAGTATTTGGAAGAAGACAAAGCCAATTGTGACAATTTTTTGTTGTTGTTTTTGTTTTTTTCTTTGATATTTTAAATTTTGAATCTCGCTCCTAGACGAGGACAAGAAATTTTCATTGAGTTTGGGATTTAACATAACAAATATCTCTAGAAATTCTAATAACAAAGTCTCCTGAAGATTTCCTTGGGCAGGAATGAAATTCGGATAGGGACACGCCTACATCAGATTGTTTTTCACAATTTGTTAAATAAGTTTTGGGACTTTAGCACATTTAATTACTATAAATGCAATTAATGTTTATCCCGATGAAAATAAATTTAAATAACAAATATGCAGGTGCTTGTGCAAATTTAAATGTAACTGACACTAAAAAACATATGATTTTCTATTGAGTAGAGTAGTATTTGGAAGATGACAAAGCCAATTGTGACAATTTTTTGTTGTTGTTTTTGTTTTTTCTTTGATATTTTAAATTTTGAATCTCGCTCCAAGACGAGGACAAAAAATTTTCATTGAGTTTGGGATTTAACATAACAAATATCTCTAGAAATTCTAATAACAAAGTCTCCTGAAGATTTCCTTGGGCAGGAATGAAATTCGGATAGGGACACGCCTACATCAGATTGTTTTTCACAATTTGTTAAATAAGTTTTGGGACTTTAGCACATTTAATTACTATAAATGCAAAAAAAAAGAAATTTACTCGGAATTCCATATCTGAATAATTTTTAGTATAAGTCCGTTATAATTTTTATTAAAAATAAAAATTATGTTTTTTTCGGCCTTTAATTGTGCAATGAAAATGAAAATTATTCAAGTTCGAGGCCATACTCTATATTTCTTTATTAGGATATTGTCCTAACAAATAATCTATAGAGTTTTTGTTTTCAAAAAATTAATAATTAAAAATTTCGAATTTTGGGAATTTTTGATAAAAAGACACTTTTTTTCAAAAACGATTAATTTTCGTCCAATTTATTTTATTTAGAACCATTGTAACAAAGCTGGAGGTGTAATGAACGAAAATCGCCATATTGTTTGTATAAATCGTTTTTAAAAATTCGGCAAGATCGACTTTAATTATTTAAGTGGTTATTTTTCGATTAATTTCAAGGTAAACAAATGTTCCATTTAAAGTGGCAAAATCTATTCTGCCACTTTAAAATTAAACTGGATCCTCAAACTGGATCCCAATAAACGTTACCCTAAACTAAAATTGAATCTATCGGCCTAACTAGTATAAAACATATGTATTTATATAAAGTATGTATGTAGATTAATGGTATTGTGGCATTCTTAGTATCGCATTTGCCATTCAATGTCATGAGGGATTTACTTTCAATACATTTGTGTTTGTTTGTGTGCATGCATTTTTCATCTACTCGTGGATGAATGTGTAGTAAAGTAGTCGAAATATACAGACACAAATGAAAATTATAATTGCTACAGTTTTAGAGGACAATGCTGGTTTTCTAAGCAATTTATTCGAATGGTGCTGGTGGTGGCTTTATAAAACATTTGAATAAAACTCGAATATTGATTTCTATTTTGGTTTTGTCTGCAGGTTTTGTTGTTGCTATTGTTGTTTTTGTTATCCTTGTTATTTTCAATTAGAAATTTAGGTGTTAATTGGTAATTTAGATGTTTATAATTGATTGCTGTTTTTTGTAGTTACTGTAGTTAGTTGAAACGAAATTTTTTTGACATATTTTTAAGGTTTTTTTTTATAAATTTTATCAATTTAGTATTAAAATTGTTACAAATTATGAATTAAAATATTCTAGAAAATGAAAACGCTTGAACCAACCATAAACCAAAAAATAAAAAACATCCCAAAATTAGGCAATAAAATCCTGCAAATACAACTTTTTATAAACAAGATACTATTTTTGTCATAGCATGAATAATAAGTTATATTCTATTTTAATTCTTGCATACTTTAAGGAGCCATTGGAGTTAGTTAAGTTCAAATGGCATGATTCAAGGTGCTTTGTTAATATATAAATATAGTGCATACTTTTAGGATGTATTTAAACAATTCTAGCTTATTGTGGTAATTTGAATTAAAAAAATTTCTTTAAATGTTTTTAATTAATTTATTACAATGATTAATTAACTAGAATCGTGATATCGCTCTTATAAAAAACTTTAATTCGGAACAGTTCATTTATTATTTAATAAAATAACAATAAATTCAATAAAAATAACAATTCACTTCTTGTTAGTTTATTAAGGGGTTATAAATAATAAAATTAAAGAATGCTTACGAACAAATTTTTACATTTTGTATTCATCATAACTTTATGAAATAAAACAATTTACATTAAATTAAACACAAAAATTTATATTTTAAAAATTAGAAACTATTTGAAATTCGTTGCGAGACTTTGCGAATTTAACTTTTTCCTCAAAAGGAACCATCATTGCTTTTGCACACTATATTTTTATCGTTTTTTCTCGATATAGATCTGAAAACTAATATTTCTTTTGCCATATATCGTTACTTTAATACCTTTTCATGAATTTTAATTATTTTTTTTTGTCGTTGTAATTCTGGAACATTTTTGGATTATAACTCGGTTTTGAACGTATTTCATAGTATTTTTTTTAAATCTTCCTGATTAAAAAAAAAAAACAGATACGGATATTTATATAGTTTTATACAATTTCATCATTCTATCATCCGAAAATGGACCGATTAAATTGTATTAAATTACATATAATTTGATCACTTTAGATTTATTTAGATACAATTAGAAGGGATTTGACACAGTTTTATCCGAATTTGGTCCTCATCCAATTTTATAAAATTATACTTTATACTATAAGATTATATCTGATTTAATATAATAGGAGATACCATGGTCTTCTCATATACATGTTAAACATAAAATTTATTATTGTTTTCAAGCTACGAGTTTAAAGAAGAACGAATATTATTTTTAATTAATTTTATTAAAAATCAAATTGACAAATGCACATACAAATAAGCAAATCAAATTATTATATTTGCTATCTTTTTTACTGTTTCTTTTTATTTTTATTATATATGAAATCATGCTTCAGAATATATACCATATGTAGGTCTATATGCTTTGTCATTTCAATATATATTTAGATATCAATAGATATATATTTAGATATTAATATGTATGGGACCATACAAAAAATTTCGTTAAACAAACTCCTAGAAGAAATTATATATGATCATACATATAGCTTTATATAGCTTAATATAGATATATGTGATGATATTCATATTAAGCTATATAAAGCTATATATATGTATGTAGCATTGTATTAAATTAGTTATGATTGTATATGAACGTTTTTACTCGTGCATATATTTTTTTTTGCTGCAATAACGAATCAAGTCGAAACTAAGCAGTAATAATACTGATTTTTTAGTAACTTTCTTTTTGGCAGCTCAGCTGTTTTCGTGTACCATGTTACTATTAAACATGTTCAGTTTGTTCTATAATTTAACCATGAATCGACTTACAAACGAACAACGCTTGCAGATTATTGAAATTTACATTATTGGACATTAAATCACCAACACGCATACGTCGAGTGCGGACAGAGGAAAATAGAGCAGCTGTATCCGCCAGTGGTGTTGATGACCGTGTATTATCGACTCGGCGCTGTTCGCAGCAATTGGGCCATTGTCAATGCATCCCAAAAAATGCACTGTTGGGTGTGGATCATGGGCCGGTGGCATCATTGGACCGTCTTTTTCAAAGACGACGAAGGCGAGCGCTACCGTGCGATTATTACAAATTTTTTTTTTGTCAAAAGTTTAATGAACAGTTTATTTCACGTTTGGGGCCGGTCAATTGGCTGCAAAGGTCGTGCGATTTAACGCCGTTAGACTATAGGCCAAGCCCGCAACGGTTGACGCACTGGAAGCCAATATTGAAGTATTAATTCGTGAGATACCGGCCGATATGTAGGAAAGAGTATGCCAAAATTGAACCCAGTGTATGCGGCTAACATTTAAATGAAATCATCTTTAAACATCGAATTATATAGATCGTTCTATCGACTCAAATAAAGATTTCATACTTTTCTCTAAATTGTATGTGTTTTTTTTAAATCAAATCCGAAAGCATTTATAAAATCACCCTTTATTTCTTATTTAGAAAAAGAATGTGTTGTGTCTAGTTTGAATTATTGTCTGTCCTACGCAGGTGGCATATAAGGCGACTCTCCGAATCAACCATTACTACAGTTTCATTGTCAGAGTTAGATTTTTTGTATTAATTTGACAACATTTTTGTCTTTATATATACAGTTCAGAATGTCCTTCAGTTATTAAGTTTAAAATAATACTCCATAAACTTAGTGCAAATCTGATTTTTCGAATGTTTCATGAGTATACAATTTGCACCTTAAAAACTGGTAAACTTTCATAATAAGCTAATTCCACGTTCGCTGATCGATCTTTATGTCATTCCCTGCTTCGTTTTGTAACCTAAATTAATAAGAGTGATCAAAGCTTTCATTAAAATACAAGTTTTGCGTATTTTTAATCGAGGTATTTTTATTGAATATTTCACTACCAAGGAGGAACATTTTTATTTTGAAACCTTTTTTGCGGTCTAAAAGGACCTTATTGCCAACCTTTTGAGGTTTTCGAGATTTGAATAAACAATTTGAGAAGATCTATAACACAACTTTTAGCACTTTCGGTTCTACTGTTGGTTTTTTAATGCAGCTAAAACCAACTACTGATTTTTGTTAATAATGGGATTGGATTGCCTTTAGACCAGTGACAGGCAAAAGCACTACGCGGCGTTTTTGCTCTCACACCTACATGCGCTCACACATAAAAAAAATTAAAAACAACAATCAGTCTAGAGCTGCAAAACTATCGATAGTCGTTCCATTCGATAGTTTCGATAGTTTATTTTTTAACTATCGATACTATCGATAGTATCGGATATTTTGAAATTGTTCGTTTTTTTTTGTAATTTTTATAGGGAAACAAATGTTTTAACAAAAAGAAATTCATATTTTATTAAAATTAATATTAAAAACAAACAAACAAATAAAAATAGACAAAACGCATAAAAAACAAATATAATAACGAACTCACTGAGATCAGTTCCCAGTTGGCAAAAAAAAAAAACACCGATGACATACTGCTGACTCTCTCTTTATTAAACTGCTGACATATACACCATTTACACTTACATACTACATTATTTACAGATGTTATTTCAAAAAGATCAATTTTAATTTAAAAACTCTACTTGTAATACGAAAATTCCATTTTAAGTTCGAAGACTGTTATTCGAAAATTCTATTTGCAATTTGAAAATTCCATTTGTATTTGAAAAACTCTAGTTGTAATTCAAAAAAGATCAATTATAATTCAAAATAGATTAATTGTAATTCAAAGATTCCAATTGTTATTCGAAAAATACCAACTGAATTTCCATTGATATTTTACTAATAACAATTAATCTTAATACGAATTACAATTGATCTTTTTCGAATTACAAGTAGAATCTTCAAATTACAATTGGAGTTTTCGAATTTTCAAATGGAATTTTCGAATTTCAAATGGAATTTTCGAATTACAAATACAATTTTCGAATTACAAGTATAATCTTCGAATTAAAAATGTAGTTTTCGAATTACAAATAGAATTTCGAATTACAATTGATCTTTTTCGAATTACATCTGTTAATGGTGTAGTATCAGTGGGCACGAACAATTCTTTCGAACAACCGCTGACGAACTGCTGACTTGTCCCTGGGGACATTTGGAAAATCGTATGAGGATATCAACAATTTTATAAAGAGAGGGTCAGCACTATGTCAGCGATGATTTTTTGCCAACTGGGTTATTGTTAAAAATAATATCAAATATAACTTATTATTGGGTAACCCAATAATTTTTGTTGATAAATAAAAGCAAATCAACATTTTTTGCTTTCAAAGAGGTTCGTCGATCTGAAATTATTAATCCAGCTTTGCTGAACATTCTTTCAGACTCCGTTGATGTTGCAGGTATGCACAAATAACGCAAAGCACATGGTTTTATTCCAGACAACCCTTTATCATTGTGCTGAAAAGAGAAAGTTGTGTACGTTACTGAATTGATACATATTAAACTTGCTTCTTACCTTCCAGTACTGCAACGGATCACTTTCTATGGGAGAATTTTCATTTTCCATATATTGTCTAATATATATTATGGCATCCGCTTGGTATGTTCTCACTTTGCTGGCAATTTTATTTTCGACAAATTTAAGAAGTTGTGGCTGTACTTTATGCTGAATATTTTTAGATGTTGACGGTTCTGCATTATCGTGCCGTGGGGCAGTTACCTTAGACAAATTAGCAATTTCATTTTGTAAAAATTGTGCGCCTCTATCTGCATTGCTTGCAAAACGGAACCCTTCTTTTTTGAAACGGGGGTCTAATAATGTTCCTAATCTTGCAGCTGTGCGTTCTTCGTACGGAAATAACCTTTTTTTTACTTTTTCCATCAGGAAAATACAAGCCTGGGATCCTTCTGATGTTTTTATTTTATTTTTTAGTTCTTCAAGACTTTGAAAAATTCCACATGTCAAAGGAATGATTAATGAAATGGTTACAGCCGTGCTTGAAGATGTCTAAACAGTGGCATTATCAAATGGCATAAGTAATTCTTTGAGATCTTGTAAAACTTCGATGTCATCAGCTGTAAGAGGTGATGGTGCTTTTGGTGTAGCCAAAAGTATATTGGAAATGGAACTATTTGTCAATAAAATCCTTTCAATCATTCTCAAAGCACTGTTCCATCGCGTGGGTACCTCCTGAAGTAAACTGTACGGCTTGTCTCTCTCAGCTTTAAATTTTTCGTATGATATCGTACTACTCTTAAAATATGTAACGATCCTCTTACATTTTGTCAGAATAGATTTTATATACTCCTGTGCTAATAGGTCTTGTACTACAAGATTCACAGTGTGTGCGAAGCAAGGGAGATGTCTTTTTTGTAACAATTCACACGCTTTTAACATGGTACTGTCATTATCTGTCACAATTGATGTCACTTTCGCCATAATACCCCACTCATCTAATATTAATCGTAATGACGATGATATATTTTCTGCAGTGTGATTGGTAGCGACAAGGAGTTTTTTTGTGGACAAAACAGCTGATCGCAAAACAAATTCTTTTGTTATAAAGTGACAAGTAACAGTAAGGTACCCTTCGTTAGCACGCGATGTCCAGCAGTCCATTGTTATTGCACATTGTTCCATTTCAGTTAGAATCACTTGCAAATTAGTTTTAATACTTTTGTACAAATCTGGTGCCATCACATTTACCAGAGTGGTTCGAGATGGTAAAGTATAACGAGGATCTAGACATTTTACAAACTCACGAAAACCATTATCCTCCACAATACTAAATGGTTGCACGTCGGTAGCAATCATAGTCATAAGAGCACCATCAAGAGCTCGTTTACGTTCACTATTAGATTCGTAGGTTTCAGTCTTTTTAAAAAATTTTCCTATTGTATTTGATGGTTTTGGATTTTTCTTGTAAGAGGCATGAGATCGTTTGAGGTGGTCAAAAAGGTTGGATGTGTTGCCGCTAGCTTTGTAAATTTTTCCACATGCACAGCATTTGGCATGTTTTCTATCCTTAGTCCTCTCAAAAAAATTCCATACCTCGGAAGTTCCCTTCCGTGTTTTTTTCAATGGAAGATTTTCCTGATCAGACTCGCTACCGCTACTGATTTCTTCAACATCTTCTTGGCTTGTACCTATAGGGAAAAAGATATATGTATGTATGTATAAAAATAAATGGTTACACAAATTTAGCATTTACATTACATACTGTTTGATTTTTGCAGATATTTTTCCATAATTTGTATTGGTCAATAACACCACCAAAACGCCAAATAATATCCGGCTAGAGTTAAAATAAAAATAAATTTTATAAAATTTTTGCATTTTTATTCATTGTTTGTTTACTTACGTGAAATTCAGCTTCTTCTTCTTCAAACGCCACCAGTAAAACACAAACTAATGCAAAAAAAAACAAAAAAATAGTGATTTTTTTTTTTTGGCGATAGTATGGCTATCGGAAAAAAACTATCGATAGTCCATTAAAAATAAAACTATCGATACTATCGATAGTGCCATCGATAGTTTTGCAGCTCTAAATCAGTCTCGCATGAGCATTCGAACGAACAGGTTCATTCGACGCTTTGTGTTTGAGGTACACTGACAGAATGGATGAATGTTTTGAATATGAATTTTTTTTTATTGAAAGATTGATAGTTTTTAATCAAATGTAACTGTTTTAAATCTAAGAATATGGACATTTTTTTTTTGTTAATTGAAATTATTTTTTTATCTTATTTATTTATTTTTTTTTTTCGTTATTTAGTTTATTATTCATTATTTTTTTTTTTTTGTTATTTAATTTATGTTTTTTTTTTTTTTTTGTTTATTTACTTTTTTGTTTATTAAAAAAAAACATAAAGTTTATATGAAATACTTTTTTTTTTGTTTATGTACGTTTTCTTATTATTACTACAAGTTTTGCTAAGTGCATTGAGTAAGAGAGAGGTACAGCTCACTTACACAACTACAAAATACGATTGTATGTGTTTGCCTATCGCTGCTTTAGACTAAACAGTGAAAATTTGCTTTATTTCGCTTTGAGTTGTTTTTAACCTTTCATTTCCCAAAGTTGTGATGAAAAGGAAATATAAAATTTTCTCGTTAGCATTCTTTATAACCGGCCTACTTAGCTTCTGTTATTCCAGTTTAATAAATGTAAACATTAGGGTGGATTAATATAACATTTTCGCGACATTACTTACACTAAACTAAACTAAATTAAAACTAAACTAAACTAAATTAAAAAAATCGTCAAAATAACATTGCAGAAAAAAACGTTTTTTTTGAACATTAGTGAAATAAGAACAAGAAAACTAATCTAAAAAATTAACATTTGACTAAATTTAAGGCAAATATAGCAAAAATATTGTAGATATTACAGTTTTTGTTTGCGATTTATTTTAAACAAATATTTAGAAAAAGTTTTTTGCTGATTTTCCTTCTGTAATTAGCAGTTTGCAGTTTCTGTAATCAGCAGTTTGCAATTTTACAGCAAATTTTTTTTGTTGATTTTAGCAAAATATACTCTTTTTTGCATTTGACTAAATTTAAGGCAAATATAGCAAAAATTTTGTAGATATTACAGTTTTTGTTTGCGATTTTTTGTAAACAAATATTTAGAAAAAGTTTTTGCTGAGTTCAGCAGCGAAAATTTTTATTTTCAATTACGATACCCTATTTATCCGGATACGAAACACACTTTTTTAAGTATTAATTGTACAAAACCTTTTCGAATTTGAAGGCCCGCCCATTATAAAAGGGGAGTGACTGCCAACAACAAACAGCACCATTTAACTCAGCTTGGAGTTTATAGTGGATGCACAATTTTAGAATTATTTCGGTAAATTTTATTTATGCAAATAATTAAATATTTTCGATATTGACAACTAGTGTTTTTTTACGGCTATAATATAATTTTGGTCTTAATCCGTTTTTTCGTATCTCGCTTAGCTTGCGACAAAATTGGAAAATTTTACTTTTTGTTCGATCGAAAATTTTGATTTTTGTTTTGGTGTTTGCACTTTTAAGTTACAACTTGTTTGGACGAAATTAAATTCAACCGAGCTGAAATTCCATAATAACCCAAAATCGATCTCCCCTTAGTTGACAACCACTGTTATTATTCGTAACATATTTTATTGTTGTTTAATTCTCCAATTATTTTTTAGTTGTACCTACTCCATATATATATACCTACAGATGTTGCACAGTGGGATATTTCACAAAATTTTTGGAGTTAATTCGGTCATTTCTCACTTACAAGAAAACTGCACAGTGGTATGACCCACAACTCTTACTGAAACATGGATAGGGGGGTGAAATATAAAAAACATTTGCTAAGAAACATATCTGAGCAAACCAATTTTAAGGGTGTAAAAATTGCTTTGAAGTTTGTTCGAAAGAACTTTTTAATATTCTTCTTATCTTATTTCAAAAATACCTTTCGTTTGATACCCAACTTGTATATATTTTCTTTGAAACCGACATACTACAACGGAAAACTCAAAAAGTGTGGTCAGATTGCAGGGTGGTACAAAAAAAAATTGTAATCACTTTTCAAGTGACCTAGTGTAGGTTATAAGTATAGCTGAGTGTATTACAAAAACGGTTTGAGAAGTTGCAGTATACCCTCAAATTTTCGAGATGAAACATTTGTAACTCAATAATTTTTTAAACCGATTTAAAATTTTTAAACGGTATGCAAAATAAAATTACCTGGTCCTTCCAAATACATATACTTCTTTATATTATTAATATAAATATGTAGCATTACTTTTCAACCGATTTTAAACAATGATAGCTCGATTTACTCAGGAATACACAAAATATAAAAATATTGATGTTGAAGTTGAAAAAGTTATAAAAAATATTGAAAATTTTAATTGTTATTAAGAAAATCTCTACATATTTATATTAATACTATAAATAAAATTGAAATTGAAAGAAAGTATATAGATTTGGAAATACCAGGTCATTTTTTTGTGCCAGTCGCGAAAAATACTCTTTGATCGTTATCTCGGAAATTTGAGGGAGTATAGCAAATTCTCAACCCGGTTTTGTAATACACTCACCTAGACTTGCAAAGTAGTTTTGCAGTAGCATATTATAACCCTTGTTAGTAGTACGATTGCAATGAAATTTGTAAAAGGCATAGCTGACGTAAAATTTAGCTTAAGTTTCGACGTTGACCTCTTAAGTAAGTCACTTTTTGCATATACAATTTTTCGAGCACGCTATTTGTTTGTTTCTTATCCGATTTTCATAAAATTAGCATACTTGTAATCTGCTAGTACACTCAAAAAAATAAGTTAGTAGGAAAGCTAGTAAATCGTCTTGTAAATCTAGTATACAATTTTTCAGCAAATTTTTTTACTGAAATTATGTTTTAAGCTAAAATGTTGGTTATACTTATTCAGTACTTAACAGTTTTGAACTAATGTGTTACTAATATTTTACTAATGTTTTACTTATTATTTCGCTGAAAAAATTGTTCAGATAAGTACATTAATAGTGTGGACGACAACCAGATTGAAAAATATACGCAGAATAAAGTACATGTTGCGGCATGTCAAGATGTAGCAGAGAAGAGGGAAATGAAACTAAAAAGTACAACTCTTGTAAGACATATACAAAGTCAACCATTAACGATTTTTGTATCTGTTTTTCATACATAATACAACAGAAGGGACGCCAACAATGTGTATCGAATACATATAAATTGCGGATTAAAAAAACTTAAATTTTGTGTTGTCAAAGTAATTGTTTGTTAATTAAATTAAAGATTTAAATTTAATATAGATTAAATGTGTATTTGTAAACTAAATTATTACTATTAATCTAGTGTGGTCAAATTGCAAACAAATATACGTACAGGTAGATAGACTAAAGCGAAAGACAATTCCACACATCTTACATAATTTGGTATGTTTCCTTTTTCTTATTGCAAATAAGTGTTGTATATTTCATATTTCGTTATTTCGTTTTGTTTCGTTTCTAGAAAAATGCCATCACTTAGCCAACCATTAATGTATGTAGTTGAAAGATAATTTGTTTATGTTATACATAATTATACAATAATTATTTCTCTATATTTTCAGATATTAAATTAATTCATGTCGTCAATGTGGGATTATGAATATTTTTATATTTTCTAACGTATTGTAAATTATTTTTAAAAGAATAAAAAAAAAAAAGTTTCAAGATTTTCAGCAAATAAATTAACTAAAGTATAATTTTTCTACAAATTTTTTGAGTTTTTTTTAATCTACCAATATACAGCAATAATTTTATTAACTTTTAGCAAGGATTTTTTAATTTTGAATCAACTAAGTGTTAGAAAAACTTTTGCTGAATCTACTAATTTTGTTGCTAAACACCAGCTCGCTGATTTTCTGCAAACGATTTTGCTGACATTAGCTACTTTTGTTTTTTTTTTGCAAATTTGACTAAAATTTTGCTGACTCAGCAACATTTTTTTCTGACTTTACAAACTTTTTTTTTTTGAGAGTAGAGTATTAGTAGTACTGGAAAAAGTGGCCTAATTTGGGGGGGGGGGGGGGGGTCATATAGCTGATACCGGTTGGTCTGTAAAATTCAACGCCCAAATTTAAAACCGATATTACGTCAGCTATGCCTGTACCAATTATTATAGTTGAACTACAAAATAAAAATGGTCGAATTATTTCCAAAAAATTTGTGAAGTATCCCACTGTGTGGTGTGTTGTGTTCTAATTTATATATGAAAACAAAAAGATAAATTATAAGTAATTTATTTAATTTTTCTCTCAATAAGAAACATAGATTCTTAGTTTTGTAGTATTAGTGATAGATCGAATGCTCTGCATGGCTGCTTCTTTCAATTCTAAGTTAATTTAAACAATTGTTTTCTAATTTTACTATTTTATTTATTTACTATTTACTATTTATATTTATCTTTATAATTTTATATTTATTCTACTTGTTAGTAGAGTAAATTAATATTATTAATTTATTGTTAATTTGTTAAACTTAATCATGCTTGAAATTGTATAGTATATATTTTCTTCTTATTGGGTTAAATATACATATAGAGAAAATATTTTGTTAAATTTCAAAGATACAATTTGTTGGTAGCTTAAACTGAATTTAAGTTTAACGAACTAAATTAAGAGAAAAAAGACTCAATTTGATTTTAATTTTAATTAAATTGAGTGCAATCGAATCAATTCACTAAAGTATTTTTTCTCTGTGTATCTATAGTTTAAGTATAAGTTATTTTTTATTGTTTAAGTAAATACTATTAATATTTTAACAATTGTTTTATTATTTATTTTATTATTGTATACTTTTCATTTATTATAAATTCTTGTCACATTTTTTTCTTTAAATGCTTAAACTACAACCTTTTAGAATTGTATCACCCTTTTTTGTTGTTTTGGTATATGTGTTGGAATTGTTCGTTTAACGTGTCTGGATTTTATAATTTAATTTCATTATTTTCTTTCTAAATTCTCAGAAAGGGTTTGTTTCTAAAACGATACATGAAATTATAATTATTTTATATATCGTTGTCTTATATTCAAACGGAGCTATCTACAATTTTTTTAGAAACTGAGGTTTTGATGCTAATGTGTTTGGACATCTTAAAACCGATAATCTAATTAAATTTTTTTTATGAAGTAGTTTTTGAAGTATTTTTTCAGGGATGGGAGGCAATAAAGCTAAAATACCGTTATCGATTCAAAACCCTTTCAGCTGACTGCCGTTATCCCTAAAATACCGTTACCGAAATAATTGAAATACTGTCATTCGTAAAATACCGTTACCGATATAATTAAAATATCAATACCCTGAAAATCAGCTACCGAAATAACTAAAATACCATTATCGGTATAATACCATTACCAAAATAATTGAAGTAGCGTTATCCTTAAAATACAGTTACCGAAATAATCTAACTAGTTTTGAAAAAAAATTGCTGTAAATAAATATATTTTCCCAAAGTTTGATTATAAACTTAGCCCCATATGCCTGTTAAAACTCGTGTATAATGGGGCTAAAAATATCGGTGTGCATTAACATTACCTTAATAACTAAAATAACGTTACCCTTAAGAAACCGGTGGCGAAATAACTGAAAAATCTTTAGCCATGAAATAGCTGAAATACCGTTACCGAATAAAAAAAATCAGCGAGCTGATTTTTAGCAACAAAATTAGTAGATTCAGCAAAAGTTTTGCTAACACTTAGTAGATTAGAAATTAAAAAACCCTTGCTAATAATTAATAAAATTTTTGCTGAATATTAGTAGACTGAAAAAAACTCAAAAAAATTTGTAAAAAAATTATCCTTTAGTTAATTTATTTGATGAAAATCATAAAACATATTTTTGTGATTCTTTTTGAAATAATTTATAATACGTTACAAAATATAAAAATGTTCATACTCCCAAATTGACGATAAGAATTAATGTAATATCTAAAAACAATAGAAATAATTATATATAACATAAACGAAATTATCTTTGAACTACTTACATCCATTATTGTCTAAATGATGCTATCTTTTAAAGGAATGTAAATGCCGCAGAGAATTATAGAAACGTAACGAAAAAATAACAAAATATAACATATACAACCCCTTTTTGCAATAAGAAAAAGGAAACAGAAAAATCTACCTAAGATGTATGTCTTTGTCTTTCGCTTTAGTCTTTCTATCTATTGCATATTTGTTTGCAATTTGACCACGCAAGATTATTAATATATATAAACATTTAGTTTACAAATACACATTTAATCTTTATTAAATTTAAATATTTTATTTTGCCTTTTATTTAATTAATAGACAATTACTTTCACAAGCCGGTGATGACGCAAAATTTAAGTTGTTTTAATCCACAATTTTGTTTTATGTATGAAAAACAGATACAAAAATCTTCCATGGTTGATTTTTTTATATTATGTCTTACTAGAGTTGTACTTTTTAGTATAATTTTCCGCGTCACTACAACATCGTGACATGCCGCGACATCTAATTCATTCTGAGTATATCTTTCAGTCTGTAGTTCACACTATTGATGTGCTAATCAACACAATTTTTTTAGCAAAATAAATAAGTAAAACATTAGTAAAATATTAGTAAAACATTAGTTCAAAACAGTAAAGTGTTGAATAGGTATAACTAAAATTTTAGTTTAAAACATAATTTTAGCAAAAAATTTGCCTGACTTACAAGATGTTTTACTAACTTTTCTACTAGCTTATGTTTTTGAGTGTACCGAAATACAAGAAAATAGCGTTACCCTTACCGATACCCGCATTCGAATCGGTTACCATCCATGATTTTTTATTTTATTATAATTATTTTTTAGTAATTTGACTATCCGGATTTAGGATGAAGCTAATTTGGTCTGTCAAATTGCAAAACAAATATTATTTAATGCTCAACATGTCTTAAGAATAATGTTTTTAATTCGGTTCAGTAGTTTTGGGCCTATGGGTCGAAGTTTCACGGAAAAATCTTTTTTTTCACAAAATTTAAAAAAAATTTAATTTTAATATATGAGATATTTATCTTGCAATGAAATCTATATTTTTTTTTTTTTAAACCTAGTATGCAAATAAAACAAGTCATTTTTGAAGCAAATTCAAGGAGAAATACCAAAGTTATGACCATTTATGAAAAAGTATCAAAATTTAAGATTTTCTCTACATTTATCCCATGTATTTGTACATTTCGCAAAAATTAAGATATTTTAAAGAAATTTGGAGCAAGGGCAAACCCTGTTGATTTTGTGTAAAATCTTTCCATGTTTAGACCAACAATTTTAGGAGCCCCAATACATAATTTAAAAATAAACGCATTCTGTCACAAAATTTTTTTTTATTTTTTTTTTTAAATAAATAAATTTGTTTAATCAGTGATAGTCAAAAATTTTGGACCAGTCGGGTACACAGCTACACTTATAGAAATATACCTGTAAAAATAGCAGAAAAGGCTACTAAAAATTAGTTAAAAATTACGTTGCCAAAAAAACTGCAAAATTTAGCTAAATATTAATAAAATAAGTATAGCAAAAATAAATCTGTTAACTTTAAAAATTTTAGTTATATTCGATGTGAATTTTAGTTAATTGAAAATAGCATTTTACTCTGTAAAATTAGCAAAAACTTTTACTAAATATTTGTAAACTCAAAATAGCAAACAAAAACTGTAATATTAACAACATTTTTGATATATTTACCTTAAATTTAGTAGAATGCAAATAGCAATTTATTTTGCTAAAATAAACAGAAATTTTTGCTAAAAATTTATAGATTGCTGATTTCATAAGGGCAGACTTTTATTCGCATTAAAAAAAACTTTAAAAAATTTCCATTTTTTAATGATTTGTTTGTCTACTAATATTTAGTAAATGTTTTTGCTGAATTTAGCAAAATTTCCAATTAACTAAAATTTAGCTTTAATATAACTGAATATTTGCAAATTCAACAGATTTAGTTTTGCTATTCCTTTATTACTAACATTTAGTAAAAACTCTGCTAATTTTAGCAGTTGTTTCTGCAATGTAATTTTTAACCAGTTTTTAGTAGCTTTTTTTTAGTAAATTTTACATCTATGAGTGTAGTAAACTAAATTCGAGTACGCTGAATTTATTGGACACAGACACCTTTTTAAAGATAACACACGTTTTCGCGATATTTGCGATTTAAAATTTTTTATAAAAATTGTTCGTGCAAATTGTTTCTAACACGTTTTTGCGTGAATTATCCGCAACTTTTTTTTTTCTCGATTTCGTTTCTATAAAAATACTGCTTCTTATCATGTTCCAATCACTGTATAAACTCTAATCAAAATTTAAACAAAATGCGCTAAATAACTAATTTTTTCGAAAAAAAATTGATATATAATGTAATATTGTGAACATTCTGTAGAGTTAAGTTAACTTAAATACAATAAATTGCTAAAAAAAAATCCGTTCTATTATACTTTAAAATCGGACTATCGTGAATATCGGAAAAACTAACTAACAGCGTGGCATTTTGCATAACTACTCGTAGTTAACTTCACAATAATTACATTTTCCCAATTTCATATTTACGAAACGCACAACAAAGCTTCAATGGTACATATCTGTATGATATCATTATGAAAATAATGTTCAGCATCACTTTCGTTATTACCATACGAAACATAATTTAAATTAAGACCAGTAAGAAATTACCTATTTCTAATATGAATAAAAGTAATTTAAAGGGTCTATCTATTTACTTATGCTGATTAATTTCAAATAAAAATATGATGCTATCTACTGTAACGCCATGAATATTACGAATTAAAAAAAAAAATACAAGTATTAGTCAGTAGCAGATTTTAATTTAGAAGGTTGATTTGCAAATGTTTTTAATTTGAGCAAATTAAAAAGTTTTTTCACTCTCCTGAACACTTGCATAGACGTATATAGCTCCGTTTGAATATAAGGCAACGATATAATATTTTTACTAGTTACGTTCTAAATTACGTGTGACTTTTTTCTCTTGTAAATTACTTGTTAAATCAATATTTAACACTTATTATGTTGTGAATAAAATCATAATCATAAAACTTGTTTTATGATTTTACTTAAAACTGCTAAATTTTAAATATAAATTTTTTGAAACCAAAAACATCGTCAAACCTAGAGATATAATACATATATACAGATTTTTATGAGATTTGTCTGAACGAATGTATTTATTTTAATTCGATTAATCGAACAAATAAAAATGCTGGCAACATTTTTGCTGAATTTACTATTTTTTTTTTGCTAATATTAGCAATTTTTCTGCAAGGATACTCCCAGCAAAACTGTTGCTGACTTTGCAGACTTTACTTTTTAGTGTAGAATTCCGAAGGGAACAAAGGAAATAAATAATAAAGAAACACAAGATTTGTCTTATAAATGCAGAACTGTATTGTAGTTTTGCTATTATTTATAATAACAATTTTCGCGAATAGATGTCGCTTAGTTTTCATGCAAACAACTAAAAATTTTACAGTTTTTTTTCTGTTTTTATTTTATTAATATTTAACAAAAAACATTCTGCTACTTTTACTGCTTTTTCCTGCATCGTCATTTATAACCAATTTTTAGTAACTTTTTCTGCTATTTTTGCAGACTTATTTGTATGAGTGTACTACATATACAAAATATATTTCATGATCACAAATTTTGCATAGGTATCCATAGTAGAAACGGTAATGACATATTATTTTTCCTTCTACCAGTAATGACACCCACTTACTCATTACATTACTTTAATACGAATAATAAGTACTTACTAATAACTAATTATATTTCCCATTATTACACTACAATGCGATACCAATAAGTAGTTATTTTTATCATTATTTTAAACATAAAGTAATTTCCTAACCATTTTTTGGAAATCTATTTTTAAACTCATTATTTTTTTCAACTCTAGTAAGTACATATATAAGTACATATTTTTGATTTTTTAAGCTAAAAAGTAATGAAATTTTGTGAGAGCAAGTAATTTATGTTTTTATCTCTAAAGAATAACATGTCGAGATAGCTCAGATGGTAGAGCGGTTAACTGACAACCTGGATGCCCGTGTTCAAATCCCGTTTGGGTTTATTAAAAAAAAATTTTTCAATAAAAAAATGTTTTTTTTTATTAATTAAAATTTTTTTTTAAATTTATTTGTATACTCATTATTTTTGTACATACTGGTAAGCATATAGGTAACCTAATGTTTTTATCCTCACTATCATGTTTTTCTACACTGGGTATTATTCCAGTTTTTATAATAAATTTTTAAATATTTGTTAATTTTAATTAAATTATTTCTAAATATATTTTCGAACCATTGAAAGCATTTTAAAAATCACACTAATCGCTAATCCGAAATTTTGGATGTGTCGAATTTGAAAATTACATTTTCGTCTTTATACAAATTGAATTTGTGTACCCATGTGAAAGTTGATTCGTATATGAACATATATGGGCTTGTATATGATCATATATGGGAATAGCTGGCCATATATGTCCATATATAGTTCAATATATGACCATATATGGTCTCATATATGACCATATATGTTCGGATCCGAAATTTGAGGTATATGGTCATATATGATCATATATGAGCATATATGGATCATATATGTGCATATATGAGCATATATTATCATATACGACCATATACCCTCAAATTTCGGATCCGAACATATATGGAAATATATGAGATCATATATCATATCATATATGGTCATATATCGAACCATATATGAACATATATGACAAGCTATACCCATATATGATCATATACAATCCCATATATGATCATATATGTTCATATACGATCCCTTTTTCACCTGGGTAGGTACATGTGAAATTATAAAGAAATTAAATTCCGAAAATATTTTTTTTTTAATTTGATTGAAGATGATGATGATTTAAAGACGATTTCATGTAAATGTTGACCGCGGCTACGCTTCAATTGGTTCATACGCTGGGTCCAATTTTGGCAACAATAGGCCGGTATCTCACTAATAAATTCGTCAATATTGGCTTCCAGTGCGTCAACCGTTGTGGGCTTGTTCCTATAGATATGAGCTTTAACATATCCCCACAGAAAATAGTTAAATCGCACGATCTAGGCGGCCAATTGACCGGCCCCAAACTTGAAATAAACTGTTCACTGAACTCGCCTATCAATAGGGCCATTGTTTCGAGTGTTTTGTGGCATGTGTCAGCGTCTTGTTGAAACCACATGTCACCATTTTGGGCAAAAAAAAATTTGTAATCATTGCACTGTAGCGCTCGCCATTCACAGTAACGTTCCTGCCTTCGTAAGGTCCAATAATGCCACCGGCCCATAATCCACACTAAGCAGTGCATTTTTCAGTATGCATTGGCAGTTCTTGCAATGCTTCTGGCTGCTCTTCACACCAAATGCGGCAGAATGAGCTACCAGAAATGAGCTTCGTCGCTGAACACAATTTGCACTTTCTTAACCCAGCATGAATTTTGATAACAAAATTCAATAATCTGCAAGAGTTGTTCGTTTGTAAGTCGATTTATGGTTAAATTATAGACCAAACTGAACATGGTTAACAGTAACATGCTACACTAAAACAGCTGAGCTGCCAAAAACAGTGTTGCCAAAAAGAAAGTTGCTAAAAAAATCACCCTTTACATACGTACTATTTTGAGTTCACTCAAACTTTGTGTCAAATGGCGAGAAATTAGAAATGAAAATTCAAAATTTTTAGTATCAAAAAAAAAAACGCATTTTCAGAGGTTTTGTTAGTTTTTGAAGTAAAATATGTTGTTAAAAAATAACCGGTTAACCGACTCAAATATTCAAAACCAGTGCGGTTTTTGAAAATAAAAACACGTGTTAACCGGTTTTCGATTACGGTTTTATACTCTCTACTAATCATGTCAGACCTACAGTACCCCTAGGTCGCTATTTAAGTATATTGAATTTGGTTCATTTTGTAGCACCGTGTAATTTAACTGGTCTGATAACTTAAAATAACAAATATATTATATAAATAGAACATTTTTGGTCTTCAATTAAAAGACCCTAGCCATGTCTTCTATTACTAAGAAGACAAGAGTGGAGCACAATTTATGATTAATAGGTTTTTTGTTAAAGCTCTGCCTATTCTCTAGCTTTTCTAAAACTTCGCATGCTCATGATATCTTTAGCCAGATCGAAATACTAATATTAAGCTAGCTAATATGTTTGATTTGCTTTATTTTGGTAAATATACGGAGGTTTAAAGCTCGTTATAAATTAAAAATACCATTAAAATAATCTCGATAACTATAAAAACAAAAAACTAATAAGACTGTAGAAAATATATTTGTTTGACATTTTTGTTTGGAAATATTTTTGCCATTTTAAACTTTAGTTTTTTTTTTGTTGCATGTCATATAAATTTATCAAATATTCTTGTATGTTTTGCTATTGTAAGCCAAATATTTGCAATAAATATTAAAAGTATTTGTATTTTATTTTTTCAAATGCACGATATCTTATCAAATATACTCGTGACAATGGCACTTGATATTGATTTTAGAATATAAAAAAGTATTATTTAACATTTTGTTTAAAAAAATTAATGACAGGAATAAAATTAGTTATTGCAAGAATGTTATGTTATAATTTTAAAAATAAGTAGGCATAATGCTTATAACACACTCAAAATATTATTTTTTCAGATCTTTGGTCATAGAAGGTTGCGTTCAGAATATGCTTGAAACACACAGAGCAAATATGATTTAAGATCATCATAATATGATTGAAAATACGTAAAGATTACAGTATGATCCTAATAATCATAATATGATTCTTAATAATATCCGCCACAGTGCTCATAGTATAATTAATTATGAACACATTTATTACCATACGGATCAGATTACACAGGCCTACAAAAAAAATTTTTTTGTTTGGTGCCACTAATTCTATGTTCTAATTTGGTTAATTAGTCCGCAAGACGTCATGGTTAGCTGTCAAAATCGCGAAGCTACGTTCAGGTTTGTATCGATCGGTCATAACCTAAAAAATGTATTTTATTATACTTAATGTCATTATAGTCAATTAATTTCTTTGATTAAATGATAATATCGATATGCAGTCGTCGAGAAGGTGTTGTGTAAATAATCCAAATACATTTTGTTATATTTGTGGTGAATATGTAGTAAAGAAGTTTAGAAAATCTATACCAGATGCAGTGAAGAAGACACTTGCGAAATCTCGAAAACTACACGTAGCATTAAAAAAGTAAGTATCAATTTTTTATCAGGGTACCGAACGTACTTGAAATCTGTTTTATTTTTAGCGGCACCAAAATCATTGTAGGCCTGTGTTATGATAAAATTAAATTTTCAGTCATAGCATGGTTCTCCAAAACCATATTTTTGTTCTACTTACATCTATTTTAATCTAGATTTTTTCAGATTTTATTTTAAGCCGTTACCCAAAACTATATTTATTAAATTAGTAATCATTGATTTCACAACAAAAATTTTAATTAAAAAAATACATTATATTATTAAGAAAAATCATGACATATTTATTTTTTTTCATTTTCTTCTCTACATTATTAAACAAAATTTTCCGAAATCTAAACCTAATCATAGACATTAACTTGAAAAAAAAAAATTTGTATAACAATTTTTTTCTTAATTTTAATTTAGTTTATGCAAGAAAAACTAATAAATAATGTTTAACATGTATTACTAAAGAAAACAGCCATCATATTGGCGCCATTTAAATATGTAGGAAAAATTGTATGCTCAATTCTCTGCAGGCATGCACATGCAAAATTGTGTATTAAGTTTTTTTTTTTTTGCATAATTTTAAATGACACACAGAGTTTTTTTTTGTCTGCATTATACTAATGAAAATATATTACAAGTTGGTAAATACTAGTCGTTTACCAAAAAAAAAAAAAAAAAAAAAAAAATCAAATGATTATAAAAATATTTATTTAATTGCACAAAACACAAAAAGAAATATACAAAAAACCATATGCTAGTATTGATTAATAATGATAAATTTAAATGCAAATGAATTTCAACAAAAATATCAACATTTATGTCAGCATCAAACCATTTGAGAACTGTTTATCATAACTCATGTGCAGTCAGTTGGCAATAGAATTGGTACGAACAAAATTAAAATCAAGGTATCCCAAGTGATTTATTAACTAGATCGTTAGTCGATACTTAAACCGTCCTGGTAAAAATATATAAGACACTTATCCATAAAGGACTTTTGAATTCAAATCACATCATCCCAGTTTTTAACCATAAACTTGAGATTGCGCACAAAAAAAAAAAATACGTGTTTTTTTTTTTTTTGTCATTTACAGAATATTAAAGTTTCATTCAAATCTGCAGACTCACCACTGTGTAGTTTCCTTGTTAGTTAGTGTTTTTTTTATATAACTGAAAAATACCCGAGTGTAGGAAAGCGTTACCATATAAGTGGTTATATAAGTACATATTTCGTAATGGCAAGTACTTAATATTTTTTTTTTTTTTTATTAATTAATAATCATATAATTACAAATTATATACTATTACCCTAACCTAGCACTAGCTACTATGGCCGGGGCGCACAGGTACTTAATATTTATGGAATGTTTTTATAATTAATGAAAATCTTCATACAACTACTGAATCATTCCCACCATGACGCATTTATAGAATTTATGAAACAGTTTCATACAATGTTTTAATATTAAAAAGTTTCTTGAATTAATAAAACTCTTTATGAATGTCTTGAAAAATGCATTGAAGTGAGAGAATTATCTGCATGATATCAATGAATTTTTGCATTAGACCTATGTAGTGAAATTCGTCCATTGACACTTTTCATTAAATTAATGCAGTTTTTCATAAAACTTTGTGAACAATTTCGTTTTATTTTAAAAAATACATCCGCATAATGAAAAATATTCATTAATTATTGTTTTATAAAAATTATAAAGCTTTTTCGTAAAGTTTAAGAAATTTTTTTATCACTTTGTCTTCACAAAAAAATTTTTCATTCTCTTAGTGACAATTTCATTAAAACTCATCAAAGAAATTTCTCTCTGTGTAGAACTAACCCTTTATGATTTTTTAAACAATTTCATTGAAGTCTAAAATTAATAAGAGGCTACATTAAAATAATAAAGCACTTTATAAAATATGTTGAACACTTGAGAATTATATCTTAAAACAAAGTTTGAAATGTATGGGAAGTAATAAAATTATATAAATTTTATGAAAAAATAAAAAAATTAAGACTTTCAAATTGTTTCATAGCTTTAAACAAAATGTTCATTAAATTTGTGAACGAATAATTTATAAAATTCAATGAATTTTGTTTATAAAACTATGAAATTTTATGAAAAAAGTTTATGAAAAATTTCTTAATATTATTACAATTTCTTGGATATAAAGAAATTGCTCATTGAATCTACAAAAAAAATTCTATGGAATTGTTTCATTAATAACATGAAGGATAATTCATTCAGTGTACAAATCTCATTACTTTTATATGGGGATGTCGCTCAAAATAGTGACATATCATTACTAAACTTCTTACAAAAAATAAGAAAATATAAGGTTACCTATATGCTTACCAGTATGAACAAAACGAATGAGTTTAAAAATAAATTGAAAAAAAAAACTAATTAAGTAATATTGTTTTTATTGATTTGTTTTTTAATAAAATGTGCCCACATGGGATTCAAACCATGGCCTCCAGGTTGTCAGTCAACCGCTCTAGCATCTGAGCTATCTCGACATGTTATACTTGATAGATAAAAACATAAAGGACCTGCTTGCAAGAAATGTCATTACTTTCCAGCTTAAAACAAATCGAAAATGTGTGCTTATATATGTACTTACTAGAGTTAAAAAAGTAAGGGGTCTAAAAATAGATTTTCAAAAAAATTTTAGATCATTAATTTATATTTAAAATAATGATAAAAATAAGTACTTATGTGTAACTCATTATTTTTTGTATTGAAATAATGCAAAAATAATCTAATTACGAGTAAGTCCTTACTACTTGTGTTAAAGTAATGCAGAGAGTAATCATTACTGGTACTAATATAAGTAATGACATGTCATTACCTTTTCTACACTGGGAAGAGCATATTTTTTTAGATTTTAAGAGCATATTTTTAAATTTTTTTCAGATTTTATGCAATTAATTCATTTAGTGATTAGATTCTTAAGACAGAAAACCATTTAAAAGAACACGGAGTTATTACAATAATAATTTAATTTACGATAATAATTTATGCATAAAAATACAAAAAAATTTTGAAATTATCAAAAATTTCGTTTATTTTACCAAATATTTTGTTGTTTTGACAATAATTTCGTATTTTTATGCTTGTATTATTATGAGTGTATATAAGCTGATTTGAAACTAATTGTTCGCATTATAAAAGATTAAAATAATTTTTCTAATACACTTAGAATACTACGAGTATGTAGGTAAAGATCACTGCAAATGTAGTTAAAAACAAATGAAATATCAATTGAAAAAAGGACGACTTACATTTGAGTGAATTCAACTATCATTGTCATTTGTTTTTTACTGTTAAAAAATTAATCACAATTACAGTAAAATTTAACCTCATAACTATATAGTAAAAAATAAACTAGCAATTATTTCTTTTCTTTTTTAAAATAAAAAACTACCGTATAAAATGATTGTTAAATCATAATATAGTAATTTGATGTGGTTTGTTTTTTTAAATGAACTACAAATGTAGTCAAAAATGAAATTTCTTTTAGAAATTACTGATTTTTCACTTGAAAATAATGATACTGTATTACAACTCAAACAACTACAAATATTTACAGCAGAAGTTCTCTGAGTGTAGAAATCATGCAGGTCCTGAGATATAAAATGAAAGAAACTTAAAATTATTAATAACTTCAAATTTCCTTAATTATTTGGAAGTTTTTGTGCACGAATTTAATTTGTATAGACTTTTGAAGTTTGACTATTATTGATCATTTTGTTTGTTATAGGTTAAAATGAAAATTTTAAAAGATTATTTAATTAACACAAAAATATATTTCTACCCATACGTAAATGATCATATACAAGCCCATATACAGATGTTCATATACGACCCCATTTTCACCTGGGTAGTTTATTTATTTGAAACACATACAAAAAATTAAAACTTCAACCTGAAAATAGCCCAACTTCAAAACAAAATAAAACTTAAATACGAGCTAAGCTTTTAAAACCTTTGGGGGGTTTTGATCTACTGATAGTCTATTTTTATTTCCCGTTTATCTCATTCGGGAAACAATGGGTGACCACAAATTTTTTACACAGCGTTATAATTCGTACATTTTATAAATATTGAAAAACTTTTTTTATTCTTTTATAAACTGAGAGCATTTATATGATATTACTCTGAGAGAATTCTCTGCATGATATCGGGATACAATTGGTGACCACAAATTTGTTACACCGCGTTATAATTCGTACATTTTATAAATATTGAAAAACTATTTTTATTCTTTAATAAACTGAGAGCATTTTTATGATATTACACTGAGAGAATTCTCTGCATGATATCAATGAATTTTCGCATTAGAGTGATGAAATGTCACCGGAACTCGTCCTTTGAAACTTTTCATTAAATTAATGCAGTGTTTCATAAAATGTAATGAATAATTTAATTTTATTTATTAAAAATTTCTTACGACTTATAAAAAAAGTGTCATTAAAAACAGTTTCATCAGAGCTACGAAGCCTTTTCTTAAAGTTTACGAAATTTTTCATTCACACTGTAAAAAAAACTTTATCAGTTTAGTAAACAAATTTCATTAAAACTCGTCCAAGAAATTCTCTCTGTGTAGAGAATTGTTTAATATAACTGATAAATTTACGTTGGAATTAAATCAATTTAACCCTTCATTGAAATAAAGAAACTTTTTATAAAACAATAAAAAATGTAATTTTTTTTATGAAAAGTTACATAAATTTTATTTTTTTATTTTATTTATTAATAATAATATAATTACAAATCATATGTCATTACCCTAACCGAGCACTATCTACTTTGGCTTTCGGCGCGTTGTAGCGAAAACAGACCAGTGCCTCTGGTGGGAATCGAACCCACGACCCCCGCACTTATAAGCTAGCACGCTACCAACTAGCCTACTTTATTAAAAATAAGTTTTATTAAAAATGTTAAGATTTTTAATAACTTTAAGTTTTCTTATTCATTTTGTGAAGAAAAATATTTTTCTTAAATTTAAGCCACAGAAAAATTGCACAGTGGACGATAAAAGGCAAACATAATTTTTGATTTAAATTTCAAAAACAAAAACGATAAAGGACTTTCAGCCCCATAGTGTATTGTTTAAAGTTTTCATAATTTACATACTATTATGTAGCAATAAAAAATTATCATTTATTCGCATGTATTTATTAAATTCATATACTACACATTTTTATCTATTTATGTAAATTTATGTGTTAAGAGTTGATTATTGTGTATATTTATTTTACGACATTCTAAATGCTTAGTATACGAGTACATGTACAAATTTTGTTTACCCCCATCCTTTGTGGCACCAAAAAAAATGTTTTAAAAAAAACCACGGTTAGCAAACAAGGACAACCTACAATATTTGAAAATTCGATTACACAAAAATTAAATATGAATAAAATATTAAATTTGTATTTGGTCAAAATGAATTAAAAATACCATTGATGAATATTTACCATGCCCGTACATTGGACATACAATTATACAAGTTTAATTAAGAAAGTTTCGAAATAACTAATTTAAAAAAGTTTAGACGAAAGTATTTAATGTTTTCAAATAACCCAGGATTTGGTAAGATAACCTGGATTTAGTAAGCAGTAACTACATTTGTATGCTTCCAAATAGCGCTTCACCGCCTTGCATACTATAAAGCAATTAGGGAAGGCATTCTGTCGTGCTTCCCAGAATGCTTTCTTTGAAGCAGTGAATAATGCTTAAAATGAAGCAATAAAGTATGCTTACCATGAAGCAACATACAAAAGCGCTTCTTAGTGCCTAAGAAGGCATGAATTTATTGCTTCGCGAACAAAAATCATGCCTTCTTTATTTGCTTTGGAAGCGCTTCGTTATCAAATAATGCCTTCCGGAAGCGCTTCTGGGTAATAAGCACTATTTTTTGCTGGGAAAGCTTTTATTTTTCAAAATTGTTAACTTTCATTTTCTTTATTTTTAGGTATGTATGTATAACCATGTAAAATCTTAATAAAGAAAATTTTACCGATAAGAGTAAGTAAAATTTAAGATTTCCTAATTTATTTTTATTTAATTTATTATTAATCCTTAAATTAGAAATACCGATTCATTGTAGTGTAAACAAAGCCGAGCCTCTGGTAGGAATCGAATTTACGACCCCCAATGATAGTACTAGTATACTAGTATTGTTTCCAGAACCTGTAACTTTGGGATGTGTCCAATATTCGTTACGTTCCGTTACACAACTTTTTACTAACTGTAACATACCCTCAATTTAACAGTACAGCGTACACGAACTTGTTTTGTGGCCATTTACATTTTTTATGCTTTTTGCAAAAATACTATAGAAAAAAAACACTAAAAATTAAAACAAGTCATAAAGTAAATGGCTATAAAATGCAAAAAAATGCGTAAACATGACAATTTAAAATTTATTGTAAATTATACTACTTTAGCTTAATCCCCTCTCCCATTTTTAACCACAAACCATTGTGGCTGTTATTTAGAGGAAATATATTTTAATTTGTAAATTGGAAATGGATGTGTTTATAATTAAATACACTGAGAGAATTATGTTCACTTCAGTAATGAATTTCTTTAAAGCTTTAATTTTAATGAAAATTATCACTAAAACTCACCCATTGAAACTTTACATAGAATCAGGTTTTATTAAAGTCAATGTTTATGAAATTTTTCTGGAATTAATGAAAATCTTCTTTAAACTAATGAATCAATCCGGCAATGAAGCGTTTATAGAAATTATGAAACATTTTTTTAATATTAAGAAGTTGCCTTGAATTAATAAAACTCTTCATGAATTTCTTAAAAATACATTGAAACTAATTCAACGACCCGCTGATTTTTTAATCAACTTAATATGATTCTTTAAACAACTTCATTCAAGTCTAAAATTAATAAAAATAATTCAAAAAATAAGTCTAAAAATAATTCATAAAATGTGATGAACGCTTGAGAATTAAAGAAAAAAACTAAAGTTTGAAATGCATGAAAATTAATGAAATTATGATAAAATAAAAAAATTAAGTCATTGAAATAATTTTATAGCTTTAGAGAAAATTTTTATTAAATTTATGAAGAGATAATATATGAAATCTAATGATTTTTTTTATGAAATTATGAAATCTGATGAATAAAAGTTCATGAAAAATTTCTTAATATTAATAAAATTTCTTTGATATAATGAAATTCTTCATAGAATCTAAGAAAATTTTTTTATGAAATTGTTTCATTAATATCATGAAGGATAATTCTTTCAGTGTACTACTGCACTCATAATAATACGCTGGTAATTGAACATAAATTGTTTGTGATTTTTCGACTAAAATAAAATCTGATAAATTTTAAAATTTTTGGTTAAAATTTTAAATCTAAGCGGAGAGAAATTGAAATGAAAATTTTATGTAAATTAATGAAACCTTTTTATACAAATTGAAGAAGTATTTCATAAAGTCAATTAAAAGCTTCATACTTTTTATGAAATACATTCTTTAATTTAATGGTTAGCGCGTTGGACTGTTACACAGATGGTCCCGGGTTCGATTCCCGGTGACGACAACATCAATTTAGAAAAATAATATGTATGAGTTTTCTATCACTTATATGTATCGCTGCGCCCACCTTCGGTGTTCCCATAGCACTTAACCCCACCGAAGTAAAATAATGAAGCAAAAAGCTTCAATAAATTCGTAAACTCTACATCAGGTGGCGACCAACAACTGTTCTAGGACTTATCAATTACAGTGTTGCCATGTTTGAAGCCCTTCATCTTTCACCACCTTTCATCTCTCCACTATCCAATTTTCAAAGAAAGCAACACATTAATTAATAGAAAGAATTTCCCGAGTGTTGCTTCTCTTAAAAAAAAAAAAAAAAAAATTAGATAAATTTAGTGTACAAAAATAATGAAAAATTTCAGTGAACTAATACAACATTTCTTCACAAAGTAAAAGAAATATTTCATAAAATTTATGAAAAGCTTCATACTTTTTATGAAATTAATTTTATTATCAAAACTCCTCCACTTAGTACCTAAATGAAACTTTTAATTAATAAAATTATATTTGCTATAAAATTCCATGAAAATTTGCATTAGTTTAATGAAAAGTTCCAATGGACTTGTTCCATTGAACTTTATTGCTTATATGCAAAAAAATCTATAATATCATCTAGAGAATCCAGAACTTTTGTTAAAATTTAACTTATTTACACACAAATTAAAAATACGTTTAAAATGACACATTAGAAAAACTGCTGAAATTAGCAGATTGATTTGTTAAATATTAGCAAGTTAAGAACAGCAAATATAAAACTGTTAAATATACAAAATTTAGGTTATATTTGAGTAGAATTTTAGTATACATTTTTTAAATATACTAAATTTTGGTTACGTTTAAATTAAATTTTAGTTAATTGAATATAATAAATTAATCTGCGACAATAAGCCAACAAGATTGCTAAATATATATTTGTTGGAAAAAAAAATTGCAAAAACTATTATATCTAAAAAAATTTGAGTTATATTTAAGTCAAATTTAGTTGAATGTAAATAATTTGTTTGCGATATTTTTAGTTTTTTTTTTGCTGATTTTAATAGAGTTATTTGTTATATTCAATTAACTAAAATTTAGTTAAAACGTAACTAGAAACTAGTAAATCCGTTAATTTCAGCAGTTTTTCTGCATAATGATTTTGTAACAAATTTTGAGTAGAATTTTCTGCTATTTTTATCGGTTTATATAAATTTTTATACCATAATTTTCTGTGAAATAGCAATAATATCACGATGCTACAGTGGAAACATAGTCTATAGATCGAGTTGAGCCTATCCATTATCAATCTTAAGATAATTGAATACACCCCCAAAATCTGAAGTACTCGCTAAAGATCAGTTAACTTCAAAAATTTTTAAAGTTACTTAATTCTTAAGCGATTTTTAACTGGAGATATGTTTAATCAAATTTGGATTTAATTTTTTTTTTTATATTTTTTAAAATTTTTCTGCATCTAATTTCAAAAGTCTGTTAGAACCCCTATTTTTAAGTTAATTTATTAAAAAATGCGTTTAATTTTAAGTGAAATAGTTATTTGATTCTTATTTACTGTTAAAGTTATAATTATATTTATTTAAATGCTGTTTTAGCATTTATATACAATTTTCTGTGAATCCTTTTGTGTGTGAAAACAACAACACCGTATTGAATGAAAACATGTCAACTCAATCACCATTCGGATCAACCATAGCCGATTTCAATAAAATTTCCAATAACTGTCATACAGAAACAGACGAAACATAAATTTCAGGTTCCGGATCCATTCAGTTTCCGAAATATGACGTCATGAAAATAGCAAAAAACCTTTAATAATTGACAAAAGTATCCTTACAATTGGACTATAACTTTTAAACTATACAATCTACAAAATTCGTGTTGATGTTGTTTTTTATTTTAAAATGTGCTCTTTAAAATAATATGCATATCGATTTTTTCATGGTAGGGTCAAATGCCATTTTTGGGGTCTTGATCTTATCTCAAAATGTGCATTTTTTAAATTCTTAAAAAATATATGCTTTTTATTGAACCCTCCTTTACACTTGTGTGAACAATTTAGGGTGGTGTCTCGATTAGTCTCTGAGTTATAACCAAAACCGTGATCAAAGTATCAAAATGAGTTGAATTAATTACACGGTATGCATACAAAGCAAAACTTTGGTAATGGGTGCGATTAAGTAATGCATTACCTTGCAATGTGTACTCCTTACCTGTATCATTATTTTCCAACAAGAAGTAATGAGCTACTTATAGCTGGTTACATAATGCATTATATTGTAATGTATACTCCTTTCATTCAACATTATTTTAAAACCTAAAGTAATGAGTTACCGATAATTGAACACTCTAATCAACGAGTGTAATGATAGCTCATTACATTTTACATTACTTCAAAACATAAATAATGACTTACTTATTATTAATATATATTTATATATTTTTGAATATCTATTTATAGACACATTACTTTGTGATTTTTTGTAAGCATGAGAGTAAGGTGTATATTTTTGATATCACGAACGAAAACAAGAAGCACAACAGCTCATTTGCATTTTAAGCAATAAAATATTATATGTATCGATAGCTCAGTTGGTAGAATTCTCGCCTAACTAATTGTTAAATATCAGAGACGCCAAGTTCGAATCCCAGCATGGCCATATTACTTATTTAATTAAAAAAAATGATTTGTAAAACAAAATTGTTATGCATTTTTTTTTTTGTGAAAATCTATTTATAGACACATTACTTTTTCCCACCATGTAAGCATATAAGTAACCAGTTACTTTTAGGCTCATCGCCTGTAAAATTCATCAGTGAAGTAAGGTGTAATGTAATGCGTGAAGCACTATGGCGATACATTACTTTACCCATTATTTGGTAATGTGTGGTTTTGCTGGGTACGGTACTCATGCAAACAAAAATGTAAAAACAATGCGCATTTTGCGATATAGATATTTGAACTCCAGACCCCAAAAAGTTACCCTTGACCGACCCTTCAATGAAAAATATTGATCAGTATATCTTAAAGAGCACATCTTAACTTAAAAGATATGACCAACACGAATTTTGTGTCTTGTATAGTTTAAAAGTTATAGTCAAATTTGTAAGGATACTTTTGTAAATTTTTACCGTTTTTTTTTGCAATATTCATATCGTTATATTTCGAAACCGAAAATTTGGGTTTCGTCGATTTCTTGTCGAGTAAGACATTTATGGTGCATTTCATTGAAATTGTAGACATGTTTTTACTCTATAGTCTTAAAACAGCGGAAATTCATTGTTTTCTCAATTTTTAAATCATACAAACAGAAAAATATCGTTTTACCAAGAACTAATCGCAGTCAGAATAAATTAAAAGAAACAATTTTCAAAAGAACTAAATTCAAATCAATTCTCAAATTAGTTCTCAAATTCAAATGTTGGATTCGAAACTAACGACCCTTAAAACATTCCGATAAATAATTTTCAACGAAACCAATCACCGATCCGGTGAGATTTCTATAGAAAAACAGTGATTTTATTTCTGAGGTGTACATAATTTGTGTATTATAGTGTAGAGAGTATGAAACTTTAGTTAGACATGTTATACACAATTAAACAGGTAATTGCTTCTAGTTTTTCAGAATAAGTTTTAATTTTAGGTTTTTGAAACACTTGCATCACTTACAAAAAAAAATTTAAATAGTGCATATATTAAAAATTTAAAAAATCGTTGTTTTGAGTTACTAAACGTTTATTTTGATAGATAAAAAAGTCTCTGAAAGGAAAACAAAAAGTAAACATTTTTTTTTTATTTTTTTATTATTTTTTGAAGACTAAAGAAAAAGCTATCGAAAACATTTTGGGCAGAATCTTCTAACTGCAATAGGTAATTAGTTATATTTATCCGAAAAATGGTATTTTCAACGAAAATGTCAAAATTCAACATCATATAACTCGAAGAGTCCTGGACCGATGCAGCTGAAATTTTTTGAGCTCAACTTGTTTCAAATTTCATCCATTGACAGCAGTTTTAAAACCTCGGTCACTTGAAGTGAAACCTCCCATATATTTAAAAATCTCAACTTGTCTTCTTTCTAAAACTGCGAATTCTATCTACGAAATCTTAAAAAAGCTTTTTTTTTAACAATAACTTCAGATTTGTCGATTATCAAGCAGGTACATACATATATAAAAATTGGCCCATTTTGTAGCACTGTATATTTTTTTATGTTTTTGTTCAACTTTAGTATTCGTATGATCAAAATTATATGAATTTACAATGAATGACAATAAAGTAATTGGCGAAAAACATAAATTGATATCAAATGTTTGTTCGAAAACAAAACTCTACTGCTATCAATTTTAAATTAACCCATTAGCATTTTAAAACTTCAAAAGTCAAACAATTTAAATAAATTCCCGGCTATAATTTTAATTTTAAGAGTATTTTGATATAAAAGTGTCACTATTAATTACCTCATACATTGTATGTTCAAAAAATTGCCTCTGTATCTAGATAAATTTGTACTACATGTGGATAATACTATTGGGAGACAGCAAATATCCCGTATGATACTCACTGGTGTGGCAGGCCGCCTGAAGGCAAACAGGCAGGCAGTCAGGCAATAATGTAGTCATGCACTTATTCCAAACTACTATCAATAAATTTCACTTATGACACATTTTTGACACGCACTTCACGCTCTTGTTTTCTCCTACTACTTCAACTACTGCTTCTACAACTACGATTATAGGAGTGCATTTAATATTATTGCATGAATAAGTGCACCACATATTTAAACACTAACATATGCTGCTTATTGTTTTATGTGTGCTCATATTCTTTTTTTACAAATCCAACCCACATACATGTATTTATGTTGCAACACTCCGCTTTCCTTCCACACAGTCGATATTAGAGACAAACATTTAGAACTAAATTGTAGCAAATGTCAAAATTATTACGTCAAATTCAGTTGTCATTTTCGTTTGACGTTTAGAAAAAAGGACGCCACAAAAAAATTAAAAATAAGACAAAAATCATTAAATTTAAAAGAATTTTATAAAATTTATTGAATAATTAAAATAAAACACAAAACCATCACTCCTTTGAATCTTTAAAGGGGTATTGTAATGTAATCGTAAAACAACATTCCTCCTTAAATTGGTTATATGCGTGTTCCCACACCCTTAACATAAGCTCGGCAATAATACATATTATATCAGTATTTATTCTGCCAACCTATTTCACTTATTGTTAATTTATTTATCGTAGTTCTAGATCATGGGTTCAGTAGATGAAATTAATTACCCATCGCCGGAAAAGGATTTAATGCAAAAGTACGAACACCAAAAATTTGTTTTTGATTATATATTTGGGTTGTCTGAGAATATTTTTGCGCTAAAATTCATCGATCGAGCACTTTTTGTATAAATCTGTTTTGAATTTGCTACAATTAAAACTTTCAAATTTTCTTGAAAACTATGCGAGGTTTTGTAAGATTTTTTGGTACTCTTGTGAGTGTGTGTCGGACCCGGATATAATGGGAATCGTTGAAAAGCTTGTTGAAGTACCCAGTCCCAGTGTAGAATCGGTAATAACATATCGCTCAGTTAATTCAATAACGTCATAAATCAAAAATGTTGGTTTTGCAGGAAAACGAGTTTAAAGTTTTCAATTTACTCCCACCTTGAAGAATACAATAACGACATAATTTCTCTCAAGAGGTGTGTGTACAAGATTCTGCGTCATTAACTCAAAAATCGTTTTTTTGAATTGTGACGTTCTTGAAGTAAATGAGCGATATCATTATTTTTTGGACCAGCAATGACACCAGCTTACTCTATGCATTACTTTATTACAAACAATAATGACTTACTAATAAGTAGTTAATTTTTCCAATTACTCATATAAGTTGTTATATAAGTACATATTTGGCATTGGCTTTATATTTACTAGTTTGGATAGAAATAATGAGTCTAAAAATAAATTTTCAAAAAATCTAAATTTAACAAATAAATTTTGTTTATTGAAATTTTTTTTTTAATAAAATATGCCCATACGGGATTCGAACCTGGGACTCCACTTACAAAAATCAAAATTAGTAGTTACTTACTAACTAGAGTTGAAAAACTATGAGTATAAAAAAGGTTTTCAAAAAATTTTGAGATCATTACTTTATATATAAAATAGTGATAAAAATAAGCACTTATGGGCAATGCATTATTGTTTGTATTAAAATGATGGGAAAAGTAACTAGTTATTAGTAATTCCTTATTATTTGTGTTAAAGTAATGCAGAGTGTAATCTGGTGTCATTACTGGTAGTGAGAAAGTAATGACATGTCATTACCTTATTCTAATTTTTCTGCACTAATTTTTTTATATCAACATTTTGATATTATAAAATGTTTTCCTTGTTTTCCCTATTTGAACATCATCATGTAGGAATACAAAATTAAAAACCAAAAAAAGATTTATAATATTGTTGACAAATATTGTATGTTGTTGATATTAAAAA
Organism: Delia radicum; assembly: GCA_021234595.1. Lineage (NCBI taxonomy): Eukaryota > Metazoa > Arthropoda > Insecta > Diptera > Anthomyiidae > Delia > Delia radicum. Next base: position 149,974,567 of record CM037853.1, on the reverse strand, counting down.
AAAAAAAACTCCAAGAAAAATCTGCATGACATATGAGACATTATATAAAAATGACATAATATCTGGTGTTATGTGAGCTTTTAAAAAACCTACACATGCTACTTATTCCTTCTCAAATTATTCATCTGAAAAGGGTGGCATATTTTTTTGCAATAAAAAAACTACAAATTACACAGTTTAACAAAATCAGAAAAATTTGTTGCATCGGGCTTGCGACCAATCATTTCTAAAAGACTCTTGGACGAATATGGCCGTAGCTTTTTAAAGTTTGCTTTAGTTAAAGAATAAAAACTTTTTTTTTAGAAAATTCAAATTTTTTTAATAAACTTCTTATAAAATAATACAAAATTTTAAACAATAACGTAACTTTTTTGCAACATTCAAATATTATCAAATATTCTTTTTAATTTAATTAAGTACATGTTTTGAAAGGTTCTAAAGTTCTAATTTTTCAATGAAAATGAAAATTATTCAAGTTCGAGGCCATACTCTATATTTCTTCATTAGGATATTGTCCTAACAAATAATCTATAGAGTTTTTTGTTTTCAAATTTATTATTTGACCCTTTCAGGAATGTGTTGATAGATCTATTTCGGGAATTTTCATGATTTCGTTAATAAAATATCTAAATCGAAAATAAGATCCAATACTTTATACGACCTTTAGTAAGCATCACAGATGTCTTAGTTTATAAAAAACTTTTGTGAATTCTCTCTTAATTTAAGAAAAAAATTGCTTAAACAACAAAAATATTATATATTTTTAAGCCTTTCAAATACGGAGTCTGTGACAAATCTTAATTAATAAAATTCAGATAAAAACATTCAAATACGTTTAACACATGTTTTCTTATCAACTTCCAGTTTTTTTTCTTAAAAAATACCGATTTTAAATAATGCATGTTCAAAAATGTGTTGTTTTGATTTACCCAGAGTAAATACATACAAACTTAATTAAAAAAATTTTGAACTTCAGATTGAATTTTCCTAAAATTTTGATATGAAAGCGATGATTTTTTCGCTGAAATTAATTAATTTTGCAAATTCGATAAAGGGATTTTATGATATTCCCAAAAAAATAACAAAATAGTGAAGTTTTCAAATTAATTGCAAAGTTATCCTACATCCTTCAGCCAATCGCAACTAATTGATACGGTTTTTAATTCTCAAAGTCCAACTTTAAAACCATATTCAAAGTTATTCGTACACGCACAGAAAAAACATGGTTGGGGCAACCATGTTCGAAGAGCATTATACACTTATTTATGATTGCGACAACCATGTTACTGTGGTTGTGACTAACATACTCTTATGTTTTTCTCAATCATGATATGATAATTAGATTACCATATTATGATTCCCAATTGCTCTCAATATTATGATTATAGATATGTTTATAAATTATCATTTCGTGATTCCTACATTATTCTCCCAAAATTATGTTGAACCTGGATTGAAAAGCTATGCATGTTTTTTAGTTGCAATACATTTACACTGAAGCAAAAGTGTGCCAATGTTTAAAATAAAAAAGTATGTGTGTTATTTTTATGGTGTTTATTAAATAAATCAAAAACTTTTTTGTAAAACTAAAATATCAGTTCCTTAAAAATAAACAAAAACATTTATTTTTATTTTATTTATCTAAAAAATTAAATATCTTTCAATTCAGGCCATTGGCACAGTTTTGCACCAATGTTTTTTTTTTTATGTAAATTTAATAATCTTTCCAATATCGCTTTGCATTTTTCAACTGATTCAATCTATTTGGCATGGATTGGTACAGTTTCGATATATAAACCACAGGAATTATTTGCCATTCAGCCTGTACACAGAGCTCATTTATGCTATTTGGTGCATCTTCGTAATCTGCCAGCCGACGTTTTAAATAAGCCCACACATTTTCGATCGGGTTAAGATCGGGGCTTTACGGTGGCCACTCCATGACCCCAAAGACCTGCGAACTAAGCCATTCCTTGACTATTTTCGCAGAATGTTTGGGGTCGTTGTCATGCTGGAAGATGACATTTTCAGGGGTATCTGGCATTTTGGCAACGGCTAAAGGCAAATTTTGCTGTAAAATCTGAAGATAGTCTTCCTTTCTCATTATACCTTCGATCCGTATTATTGGATCCACACCATCTGTGGGTATACATCTTCACATCATAAGAGAACCGCCTCCGTGCTTAATGGTTTGAGTTACATGAAGTTTGGAGTGGTTGTTGGTTTGGCCCAGTACCAAACTCTACATCTGATTGGTATCTGTTTATTTTGGTCTTATCTGACCCTATAATCTACAAAAGAAAGAAAAAAGTAAAATGTACGATAAATTACGCTCACAAAATTAATCGTACCGTATACCAATCTTGGACTGTCTAAAACTTATATTTTTCAATAAACGAGTTTTGCGCTCTTATGTTTTTGGCAGATAAATTTGGCTTTTTTCATTTCAGTGCTAGCTTTGTATGCAACTTTTTCAAGAGCAGGCGGAAACTGCCTCTTTAGTGCTTTAATTTTGTCCGACGTGAAATGGCGTCCAAGGGCTCTGGCTTCAGTGTCCGAAATTTTGTTTGGTCTTCATTTGCTCATTCATTTCATTTGTTGATTTGTATTAGAGTTTTTAGCATTTCCAATAATTCTAGACACTGATCGCTGACCTATTTTAAAAAAAATTGCGGTTTTGGAGTTGGAATCGCCATTCTTTGCCTTTTTCAGTACCTCATTTTTTACGGCACTGGTTATTGGTCTCATCACAATTTGCATATTAAAGTGAAATCTGACCATACTAAGTACAAAACCTTAACTGTCTAAGCACCGTTAATTGAGTATTTTTATGCTGGTGCAAAAGTGTGCCAATAAACTTGAGTTAAAGAGATCGAAATATACGGGATAAGAGAACAGAGTAAAGTTCAGTTTTTACATAATTTAAGAGAATAGTAGATATGACATCTAAATATTAAAAAAGTTTTGTTTTTGTAAAACAAATTGGCACACTTTTGTTCCACAGTGTATAATGATAATTACATGTTTGTAGCAATCATAATATTTGCACTATAACAATATTATTGTCCTAGTTATCATATTATGATCATGGCATATTAGGATTATTGCAAACATATTATGATTATACCGTACTACAGACTTAAAAGTACGTGTATTTTGTTTAAATTTTTGTTTCATATTTGTTTTCTTGTTTTTTTTTTGGATACAATTTATTTTGTGTGAGTACAAAAAATTTAAAAATAAATCACTTTGTCATCATTTTTTACTTAATTTTTTTATTTTTATTTTATTAATTAATAATCATATAATTACAAATTATATACTATTACCCTAACCGAGCACTAGCTACTATGGCCTTCGGCGCGTTGTAGCAAAAACAGACCAGTGCCTCCGGTGAGAATCGAAACCACGACCCCCGCACCGATAAGCCAGCACGCTACCAACTAGCCTACCGGGGCGCACTTTACTCAATTTATAACAATTTTATGTATAATAAACAATAACTTCATTTAAGGGATGCGTGTCAATTTAACTTTTGCCTAGGCTTCCACTAAAAATATCACCTTTACAATTAATACCACTGCGTTGTTTTTCTATTTTTATGTCTTTTTATTTAATATTATTTAATTTGACTGCTTCTCACAACTTCTTTTCACAAAATCTTAAGCAAGAATGACACTAAAAGAGCGAAGACGCTCATAAAAAACAGGCGCAACTATAAAATGGCTGTAGTTAGAGAGAGCAATATGATAATAAATTTTATATTATGATTGTAGACACTATATTATGAAGAGAATAATATGATGATAAAAAGAGCGACTTTTACTGTAACATGATTAAAGCAACCATATTATTAGTGAAATATGATAATACAAAAATAAATATATAGTGTTCACATTCCTGAACTATAGCCTAAAATCTATCAGAATTGATAAGTCGAATATCCGATGTATTTTTACCCCCGTATTCAGAAAAATATTAAACAGCATTTCAAATATATTAAACACACATTTTAGCTTTAGCACAGTATTCATAAATGAATATTAAGTTTTACACAATGTTTAAAATAGGTATTTTACACTAATATTCTTTTATGAACACAGTTTTAAGGATTAAAATGTGTTTTATCTAAAATGTATATTAAATCTGAATTAAGATTTGTAATCAATATGGGCGTTAGTATTCTGAGTTGTCTGTAACCTAGTTTGGTATTCAATTTCATTCTACATATCTTTCATTTACTTCAAGACTGTCATAAGTAAAAAATGCGATTTTTGAGTTAATGATGCAGATTTATTAATTGTATCATGATTTATATTGTGTAAAAATTTAATATTAATATCATGTATACATTTCGAGATTGAGGATTATATATTTTACTTTTTCTTTAAAGTGAGTGCAAAGAGTATATACTTCATAGAGAAACTGTGCTACTCATGGGTCTCTCGATAATTAGCGAATTCGCACACATCTTTCACTAAGAGAAAAATACGTTAAAAGCCCCAATTTATAAAAAAACGTGACCAAATAAATAGAGAAATGGTTGAGCGAGGCAGATATGGATTGAAAACTTTAAACTCATTTTCTGCAAAATCGTTTTTTGTTTTAGTTATATCACTCTTGCAGTATGTGAGCGATATGAAAAAATAGATAAATAGATAAACACTAATTTTAGCCTTAAAACTGCATTCATAAGCGAATATTAACTTTTACAAAAGGCTAATATCCGTTTATGAATACAATTTTAAGGCCAAAAATGTATTTTAACTAAAATGTATTTCAAATCTGAATTAAGATTTTTTATGAATACGGGCGTAAATGTTTATCTGTAACGCAGAATTGAGAAAATAAAGTGCGAGTTGCAGCTTTTTAATTTTTTGACTTTTAAACGGCCATACATTTTTTTTGTTGAAGTTCAAATGGCCATCAATTCTTTGGGTGAACACCCTGTCTATCGCTTCTGTCAATTCATAAACTCTGAAAAATAACAGGTACCTAAAGTCACTTCCAACAGGTGTTAATAAAGACTAAAACGTGGAAAAAACCAAAGTGGAAAAAATAATAAAATATACCAAAGGTCCATTTTAGCGAACACTATGAAAATTTAATATTTCACATTGGTTTTTTATTTTACATAATTTTTTTAATCAATTATTTTTATTAAAATTGTGAATAAAATTCCTACCGTTTGCAAAAATCCGACTTGGAAAATTCTTTTTAAAACTTGTTGTTACTCACTTTTTTGTAACGACACAATAAAACCAGGATAAACGTGTACAGTCGCGTTGAAAATTTTTTAAAATATAGATAACGGAAATTAAACTTGATGATAGTTTTAACATATTCACTTAACAACGCGAAAAAAGAGCGGTCCACTTTTGGGAACAGGCCAGTTTGTTATTTTAAAACAATATTAAAAAAAAAAAAAAACAAATGATCTTGAACTTGAATAATCTTGCTCACATCGTAATTTATGGTAAAAGATCAAAAAATACACTTTTGGTTTAATTTTTTCAAATTTAAAATAAATCATTTTAAAAGTAAACTTTTGGTTTTAATTTTTTACAATTTAAATTAACACATTTTAAAAGTACTAAGATAATAGATTTTAAAGAATTATTAAATATTATTTGTGAACATGTTAATATTTGTTTAACAAAATATTGTGTAGGTTGGTTGTATTAAACAATAAAAAATGTAAAATTATATGTTGTCGAAAAGGCACGTAATTGGCTAAGTGTGAACATATTCAGAATTATATACTAACTGGTTTTTTGTATAAGTAAATTGCAATGTAAAATATTAACACATTTTAAATTTGCTACCAAACATTTATTTATTCATAATATAACGGTATTAACTGAATATAAAAAAATTGCTATCAACAGCTAGTTGTAACAAATAATGAAAAACAAAAAAAAAAAAAAAAATAATTTAAAAGTTTTACATTATAATTATGGTAATTAATAGTAATTACTTATAAACAAATACACCTACATTTTATGAATCCAAAGAATTTCAATTTTAATTTGTAAATTAAAACATAAACATTTTAATTAGTTTTAAATTTACAAAATATGTAGGTTTGAAGTTTTTTTGCATAGAAAAATAATACAAATAACACAGTGCAACAGTGCAAAAAATACAACCACATAGCAGTAAAACCATATACTCGGTTTGGCGAGTTTGGTGACCAATTTTTTTTTATGGGCCTCCAAAGATTATGAAAATCAGTGCGTGTCATTAGTTTTTCTCCTACAGCTAACTTACACTTGGTGATACCGCTTAACGATATTTGGCAACAATGTATGTAGCTAAGAATCCATTGAACAAGTTTTATTAACATTTTTTTTCTTACACTTCTTTCGAACAAAAAAACACAGGAAAAACAAATTTTTTTTCACTTTTTAGCATAACTTACAGGGACTCCTAATTTTTCACTAACGATATTTGCCAAAATTGTCGCCACGGTAAAGCTGAATAACTTTTGGGAAGATATCAATACAATCTAAACGTGTATAGGCATCCTAAATAGCACTTAAAATCACTTTGTACCCTAAAAATTTTCGTTTTTAATTAGAAATAATAAAAATCGTTTTCGAAATATGCGTTTACTGGCAAACATACTCACCAAATTTGATTAAAATCGGAGACCATCGAAAAATTATTCGTAAAATAAAATGGAGATGCTCTATAGTCTAATCAAAACGACAATTTTAAGATACAGAGTGGCCTTTATGAGCTATTTGGGGTACCTAAAAACATTTAGATTGTATTGATATTTTCGCAAAAGTTGTTCAGCTTTACCGTGTCAACAATTTTTCCATATATTGTTAGTGAAAAATTAGGAGTTGCTTCCTGTAAGTTAAAGAAAAAAAAAGTAAAAGAAAAAACATATTTTTTATACTCATATACAACTTGATATCATCATATGTGCGTGTGGCAATATATTACAATATATATTCATATCTTATACTTAGGTTATGAACATTTTTTAATATGGCGTAATTATAAGTTATTGTATTGTATATTATATATTAGCATATCTACCTGATCATATGTAAGTGTATATGATACAATTAATCAACAATAATCCTATCACTTTCGTATATAATTATATATAGCAAACTATATCATTATAAATAATACTATATCATTATATATAATACTATATCATTATATATAAATATTAGCGTTCGTTTTCAAATTTTTTTTTTATTTTGATTTTTGGATATTATAATTTTTAGAAAGTTTTTGTATCAATAAAAATAATGGCGTATTTTTTTTTTTTTTAATTCCAACTCCTTCTTGTGCCTATAGGCGACTCAAATCACGGATTTTGGGTCCCTTTTCCCATACAACAAAAACGGCTAGGCCCATAGGCTTTTTTTTTTTAGTTTTTGGAATGCAACAGAATGCATAATTAGAGTGGTCCAAAAAAATATTTAAAAAAAAAAAAAAAAAATATTTTTTTTTGTTAAATTTTTTTTTTTTTTTTAACAATGAAAAAATACTTACATCTGAGAAAAATGTTCCAAAAATTTTAATTTTGTAGTTACGCGTTCAAAAGTTATTAAAGTTTAAAAATTAAATTTTTTAGTGAATACAAAATAATTTATTGGTTTATATAATAATTTATTGAATTTGAGTCGCCTATAGGCACGGGAAGGAGTTGGAATTAAAAAAAAAAAATACGCCATTATTTTTATTGATACAAAAAAAAAAAGTGATAATATCCAAAAATCTATTTTTCAAAATTAACTCTAATAAATATATATATTAAAATTCAATGAAAAAATTCTATCACTTTTTATATATTTTTTAGTACCATTTATATTTAGAATATAAATGAGTTTAAAAATTTGGTTTTTGGTTTTGTACAGATTATTATGGTTTTTTATTAACGTACTAAAAAAACACGTTATAATTATTAAGTTTTAAGCCAACGAACATTTAGAATAAAGAAAAAAGACGGTACTCAACATCTGTTAAATTGTATATGCCAATGCAAGAGAAACAGTTTTTAATGCATATTTTTTAGTATATAAATTTTGTGTTAAGTACTCGTATATAAAACTTATGCAGAGAATACATTAAACAACACAAATTAACTTTAAAATTTAATTAATTATTCAATTAAAATGTAGCAACTATAAGTATGTACAGCACAATAATACCTATCATTTGAGGACATGACGAAATTCACAAAAAAATTTAAATTCGGTACAGTCTAATATATAGCCTGCTGCTATATATAGTTTTATTCAAAAAATATATGTATACTTTTTTCTTGTATGAAACAATATATAACTATGAATAGGTCAAGATATCGTGTTATCCTAAATGATTTCTGTTAGATCTAATTTTACATGTCGAATTAGAACACAATTAGATTAACCATATATAATTGTATATGTCATATACGATTATATATTGTTCGATATTTAATAAGATGTAATTATATGTGGCATCGTATTAAAAATTTAGAGAAACAAATATTTATATATAAACATATGTATTCACATATAATCCCTGCGGGAAATGGACCAGTCACTGGTATGGTCACGTGACTAGAACTTTGTATGTATGAACCAGTCCTAGTTTCGGTTCTGTTATATGAAAGTGACCGGTACTTGCTACCTGTGAAGCACAGTGTGACGTGTGAATAACTTGACCAATGTAACATATCACCGTACCGACTGAAATTAATATGCTACGGGACAAGTTAAAAGTATGACCATTTTAGGATTTATGTGATATGCAAGAGAACCAGTGGGAAAAAATTATCACGTGACTGATGTAGGTGTACGTGTCGTAGAACTGGAGAAAAATTGTTGAAGGAAAGCTGGTCACATATTAGGCGCAGTGTGTTCTGTTATAGAGGTAGGATGAGTGGAATAGTTTTGTAAAGTACCACTGCACTGGTCTAAGGGGTACATGTCGCCGGGCATGCAAAAGTAATAAGCACGTAACCTGTCACTTTTTATTCAGCGTGTGTCATATTATGTAGGGGTTGCTAAATAGCCCGTACGGAAGCAGTCTCTGCACTTATTCAAAACAGCGTGTCGTACCACCTGTTCCAAAAACTTTCAAAAAGGCACAAAAATAATCAATTTTAAAATTAGTTTATTTTGTCTATACCCAACACAAAACTATAACATTAAATTCATTATAGCAATTAAAATTTGGAAAATTACATAAAATAGACAAGAAGTCCGGATGTTCAAAATAAAGGTTTTTTTGCAAGTTTTTTCTTTATTTGCTAACATTTCTACTAAGTTTTATGTTCCAACACTTCTAAAATGCACATCATGAACATTTTAATTTTGCATTCTGCATTCTGCATTATAATTCTAGTTCACAATAATATATTTATAAAAAGAAGGAGCTGCAACAATTCAGAACAAATTTTATAATATAATTTATAAAGCAGAGTAACAAAATATATACTCAGTTTCAATTTTGTTCCCACATAAAGAAAAATCGTTCCCAAAAAATTGGTAAAATATCTAAACCAGATATTTCGAAACCAATATGCAGAAATTTTTTAATTTTAATTTATATTCTTGTAAAGTGTTTCAAGTTTTTGAATAAGTTTGGTTGCGATATCTTATATGTAAAATCGCCATTCACTTGAAAAATCACCAGTCGGCATTTCCAAAATTACCTTGCCAAGCGAGTCTTAAGATCGCGACGTTGGCGATAAATTGCCATATCTGACAAACTTGGTCACTGTCTAAATAGTTCCGTATTCAGGTCTCTTGAACCAGTGCTGTGTTACTTCTTCATTTCTACTTTCACGTGGTCAGTACATAAAAAATAAATTCAGTGTTGTGTCCACTTTGTAGCAGTCAAGGAACTGAATCCTTTGGTACTAATTGCCATGTTTTCATCCACTGGACCAGTTCAATGACCAGTAGCAACTTAAACTGCAACGACCCTAGTTTCTTCACTACACTTTGATGTCATGTTATTTTTCTCCAGTTACGTGATGTATCTGGTACCAACCAGTGAATGTTTTGTCACCATAACTATAGCCACGTGATTGGATATTTCACCCAAATTAGCACTTTTTGGTGCAAAACAATTTTGGTTTCACCAGTTTCGTGACGTGCTCCCCAATCATATATAACAGAATTACCACTTTGGATCAATCGACCCTTCACTTCCCGCAGGGAAAAGCATGCAATAACATATATAGTTATATAAAATAATGCCTGAATATATGTAAACGTTTTTACTCTTGTAATTAAAAACTTATTAGATAAAATTGTATCAAATTATATATAATTTGATCATATTCGATAGACCTATTTTTCGGATCAAACGATATGAGATTATATCCCATGAGATCAGCTTATGTATGCCATTTTTCGGATCAGATGAGATGTTATATAATCATATATGATTATATATAGTCGGGTTGTTATTTTTCGCCTCCCATAGGTATTATTAATGAAATTTATTTTTATTAAGTGAACAATTTAAAAAAAACGTGGTTTATATTAAAAAGCATACAATAAATGAAATTGTTATTATTAAGATATCATATTTCCTTTATAATTATAAAAAAAAATTATTCCAATGAAAATTTTTTTTTTGAGAATTTTGATAATATTTATCATATTTAGGTAAATTAAATTTTTATGAGTTATTTTAGTCACTTTGTAGTGACTAAAATAATATAATATATCTTTATTTTGGTATTTTTTTTTTTTATAAATGTTGAATATTCCACCTTGTGTGAATAATTATATTTAAAATACCATCCTGCCTACTACGGCTCTACACTGTATAACACTTGCCAATTATTTGCTGCTTGCTTTTTTTTTGGCGTTGTTTAAAAATAAGTGACACTTGAGACCAAACAAGAGACAGCCTATTTTAACAACCAACCCACCGAAAAAAAAAAACTGAAAGATTTAACAAATTTAAAAACGCCTACATACAAAAACTTAAAATTTGTATATCTTTAGGCTAGATTTTCCGTAAGTTTCAATTTTAAGCATTTTTTTGTGGCATTATTAACTACTGCAATAAACGCACCTTAAGGCTGTTAAAAAAATGGATAAAAATATGTGTATGCAAAATAGCTAAATCAATACTTGTTTAGACAAGTATCTGTGTTAAAATCTTGTAGACAAAAATAACTTGATATATTGAAAATTAAAAAAAAAAACAATAAGACACTGAAATTGTATTATATTCTGAGAAGCCGAATGCTTTATACCCTTTACCTTGCAATTATTGATACCATTATTCGACTGACAAAACAACCTCGCTTTGAAACATGTCTTTTTTAGACCTATGTACGCTGTTTCCAAATCTGTTTTTGAAATATCGCATTTACAGTTTTTGAAATATCGCAGTATGTGTATTTTGCTTAATTTTTCGAAATTTTTATTGCAAAAGCATGACATTTATTTTTTAAGAATATAAATCTACACAAAATTATCTTTTATTTTAGTGCCGGGTAAAATTTTAACATAGAGTCTTATATAATTATATCTCATTTTATATGATTCCAAATCTAAACTAATACAAATAGAAATAATTATATAAAAATCAGATATTATTGTATACGGATTCTGCCCTGATATAATTGTAGTAACTGCTGATTGGCACTTTCCGCTCATGTTCTTAGAGCCTGGCTTTAAAGTGAATGCAACAGTGTATTTTGAATCGGTCTTCGAATAAGCATTAAAGACTTAGGCAAATAACCGTTTCGAATATAAACCATATACATTTCAACAGGACTCAGGACCTTCACACAAAGCTCGCGTGAATCATGATTGGTTAAAAAACACTGTTCCTCACTTTATTACTGCAGACAAATGGCCTACAAATTCTCGGGAAGCCAATCCGTTGGCTTTCTCTCTTTGAGGTATTTTGGACTCTGAGGTCCTCACAAAAAAATACCTAAGTGTTGAAGCTTTGAAGCTCTTCAACGTGCATAGAACAAAATACCACAAGATCACATACGTGCAGCGTGCAACTCGTTTTTCGACGGGATCGGCCAGATAATAAAGGCTAAAGAAGAGCATATCGAAAATATTAAATAAATTTTGAAAATTTGTTTAGTTTGTAGCAATACTTAGTTTTCGTTAATAAAATCTCACAAGTACTTGAAAAGATATATCCATTTACATTAGTAACATTTCAATTGCCGCACCCTGTAATTATATATTGAGTCAGATTTGGAGACATATAATAATATCAAGTACCATTTAAAAATTCTCTAAATAAACATAATAAGATGTACACTCAGGGAACTGAAGTATCATTATTTTTAAGTGAAAAACAGTTATTTGTAGAAGAAATTTCAGTTTAGACTACAACTGTATGTAGTTCATTTAAAAAACAAACCACATCAAATTACTGTATTATGATTTTACTTTAATTTTATACAGTAGTTTTTTTGTATTTAAAAAATAAAACAAATAAATGTTTGTTTATTTTTTACTGCATATGTGGTTAATTTTTACTACAATTGTGGTTCATTTTTTGAACAGTAAAAAGCAAATGACAATGTTAGTTGAATTTACTGAAATGTATGTCGTCCTTTCTTCAAGTGAAATCTTATTTGTTTTTAACTACATATGCAGTGGTCTTTCTTTACCTACATAGTATTATAAATGTATTTGTATATAATGCTATAAGCCGTAATGTGACTAAATTCAAAGTCAGATATGACTTAATCATATTATATATGACTAGATATACCTATCTTAACCCGGGTATACTCAAGTCGGTTTTTGTATCAGGATATCGCAATGGTGTTGCAAGGAGGTTGAAAATTTTCCTTTTTTTGTTTAATATTTGAATAAATTTAAAATTTATGCAAAAAAAACATTAAAATTGAAAATCCATTGAAAATATTGTGAAATATTTATAAAAGAAAACAATTTATATACATAAAAAAAATTAAGTACACTGAGAGAATTGTGTGCATGATATCAATGAATTTTTTCATTATATCTATGAATTGTCACTGGAACTCGTCCATTACATCTTTTGAATAAATAAAAAAAAATGAATGCAGTTTTTCATAAAATTTAATTAAAACTCTCTTATTATTTATGAAAAATTTCATACGACTAAAAAGTTTCATTAAAAAAGTATTCATTGACAAATGTCATTAAAACCCGTCCAAGAAATTCTCTCTGTGTTTGTAACATGTTTGGTATCAGTGTACCCATGATATTAAAAAATATGTATTTCAAAGACAGGTTCTGCCAAAAAATTAAATTTGGTGAGTAGTGTAATTTGCAGTTTTTTAAATAGTTGATAAAACTAATTTTCATACAAAAATCATTTAATAAACGTTTTTTAAATTTTGAAAAATGATCATGCATATGGGGTAATATATAAAAATCAATCCCAACTCTTATATATCATTATATATCAAACACATTATTTATAAAGCCTACACTGAGCGAATTATCGTTACTTCAATAATGATTTTAATGTAAATTGTCACTGGAACTCGTTTATTGAAATTTTTCATAGAATCCATGAAGCAGATTTCATTAAAGTCCTTTCTTATAAAATTATTTATAGAATTAATGTAAATCTTCATATATAATATATTAAGCAGCGTCATAAAGTTCTAAAATACACTAATAAACTTTTGTGAGTACACTCAAAGTAAAAGCTGTATCATATTTATGAAAACCTTCATAAATATGATCAAAGCTTCATTATTTTTGGCCCAATTTAAGTATTTCATAAATATTTATGCAACTGTTTCATATAAATATGGCAAATCTACGTGTTCCGCAATTCCACTCGGATCTGTCTAAATTTTTATACCAAAGTATTATGAAAATTTTTTAAATAATATTAATGAAAAATTTCATCATATTTATGAAAACTTCATATATGACAATGTTTCATAGATTTTCGTCCAATGAAACTGTTTCGTAAATATGATGAAACTTTTTTAATATATTACAAATGAATTTGTTCATTAATACAACTAATTTGTTCACTGGAATATTGCCAGAAAACATGATCATTGAATTACTGAAACGTTCATTTAATTTATGAAACATTTTATAATATAAAAAATATTTTTGTAATCGTTGAAAAAAACCTAATCAAATTATAGGATACTTTAAGGAACAACCGAAAATATCAGTGAAAGAAGTTTCATTCAATTAATAAAACTCTTCATGAATATTTAAGAAAAAAAAATCATTAAAAATCATTTATGTATAATATATAAAAAAATTTATAGAAGATCATAAAATATATACATATATAAAAAAATAATGAAGTTAAAGTTAAAGTTGCCAAACACTATCATAGCTGTAAAGAAAATTTAAAATTTTTATCGATTTTTTCCCAATTCTTGAAATTTTTTTGTTGCAAATTTTAATTAAATGTTTAATAATATCCACTAAAATCTTGTTTGAAATTTAAAACAATATTCATTTAAAATTTTAATAGATATGATTAAAACCTTAATGGAAAATGAAATCAAATAAATAGTTACAAATTATTTTAATTGATACTACAATTTCCTTAATACTACTGAATTCAATGACACTTTTAGTTGAATCAACAAATATTTGAATTGAAACTCGATGTAAGTTTTATCTGTGACTTGGAAAGTTCTTTCACTCAATAATGGCACACCATATTTCCGTTGAACATTATTAAACCAATCTTTCCAGATATATAAACCCATTTCATTTTTGTTTTTTTTTTTTTTTTGCCGTAAATAGCCCTCTAGTGGCAATTTATATACCTAGACGGTTAAAATTATTTTAAAAATTTTAATTTTGTATAATTTGTGAAAAAATCTTTCTTTATTGAAAAATATATAATTTTTTTTTTTTTTTAAAATTAACCGCTTATTAAAGTTTTGTGAAAAAAGATCGTGGTTTTTGACCATTTTTTGAAATTGAAATATGGCAACATTGACGATATAATTTTTATAAGTTTAGTAGTATTTTAATAAAATCCATCCATTATTTATGTTTTGAGTAAAAACGGAATAAATTTTGGGATACTTTAGACTTTGTGTATTTGAAAACTTCATCGTCCGATCAGATAGATTTTCAAAATTTATATACAATTGATAAATTAGTTTCTAGCAGAGAAATACATTTTGAATCAGAAATATAAGAGAAAAAAATTTTATTTAAATTTACTACCATAATGGTAGGTAATTTAATGCCTACCTTTAAAGGCGTAAAATTACTAAAAGCGTATAAATTGAAATATCTGGGAATTATGCGTTTAACATACACTCAAAAAAATAAGTTAGTACAAAAGTTAGTAAAACGTCTTGTAAATCTTGTAAATCAGGTATACCATTTTTAGCAATTTTTTTTTTGCTAAAATCGTGTTTTCAGCTAAAATTTTTGTTATACTTATTCAGCACTTAACTGTTTTATACTAATGCTTTACTAATATAGTAATGTTTTACTAATTAATTTTGCTAAAAAAATTGTGCTGATAAGCACATTAATAGTGTGGACGACAACCAGATTGAAAGATATACGCAGAATGAAGCAGATCTCGCGGCATGTCAAAATGTAGTAGAGAAGAGGAAAATGATCAGGGACCGTAACGGTTATAAGTGATATCAAAGAAGTTCCTTTATAAAAGTTATTTTGTGGCTTAAAAAGAAAAAAAAAAAACATCCAAAACAGTTATTTTTCAACGTAAAAATAAAAGATCGCACGAAACACTTAAGAAGAGAGTTTTATTTCGCCTTTATTAAATAAAACTCTTTTGAGGAGTTTTATTTTTTCCGTCTAAAATAAAACTCATTTGAGGAGTTTTATTTTAAAACTAATTTGAGGAGTTTTATTTTTTCCGTCAGAGAATAAAACTCATTTTATGTAAATTGACACCCAAAGCTTGCCGTTTGCCAGATCATTACAATTTGGAAGGCAGTGTAATCTAAACACTTTGCAATGTAATTGAAAAAATCGTCATTAAAATGAAAACATGTGGGTTTTTAATTTGTTATTGTTTGATTCATATTATTAAATGGTTGTTGTTTTATTTCTTATATATGTAGATATGGAACAAGAAAGCGAAGGAAGTGATAATGAGGATGAAAAAAAGCTTTCTATGAAATCGATAGTTTTTCTCCAATTCCCTTATCGATTGATAAACCTCTTTTTGAGTTCTGGGAGGCTAAAAGAATACACTATCCGTACTTGTATACATTGGCAAAAACTATACAGTGTGTACCCGCAACACAGGTAAGCGTGGAAAGAGCATTCTCTACTCTTAAAATGGTATTGAGCGACCTGCGTTTAAATCTTTCCGCAGAAAATTTAGAAAAAGGTATGTTCGTTAAATTAAATAAATAAATTACTACACACATTATAGCAAATAAAGTCAATAAAAAAGAAGAAAATAAACAACATGAGTTTTATTTTAGACTGCAAAATAAAACTCCTTATATGAGCTTCAAAATAAAACTTCTCAAATGAGCTTTATTTTCTGAAGGAAAAATAAAACTCCTCAAAGAGTTTTATTTCAGACGGAAAAAATAAAACTCCTCAAAAGAGTTTTATTTAATGAAGAAGAAATAAAACTCGCTTCTTAAGAGTTTCATCCGATCTTTTATTTTTTCGTTGAAAATTAACTCTTAACTGTGGAGTTGAGATCGTTTCCTTAAGATCACAATAGATTCTGAAAGAGCACTTCAATACGAATCGTTTGGTATATAATAGTATACGTCTCCGTTGCCTCTAACATAGAGAGTTTTTGAGTTGAAGTTCTCGGGATAACTGTTATTTTCGGTCTCTGAAAATGATACTAAAAAGTACAACTCTAATAAGACATATAAAAAAATCAACCATGGAAGACTTTTTTATCTGTTTTTCATACATAAAACAAAATTGAGGATTAAAACAACTTAAATTTTGCGTTGTCGCCGGCTTGTGAAAATAATTGTCTATTAATAAAATAAAAGACAAAAGAAAATATTTAAATTTAATATGTATTTCTATAATAAATGTTAATAGATTAATAATCTAGTGTGGTCAAATTGCAAACAAACAAACATATACAGACATGTAGACAGAGTAAAGCGAAAGACAAAGACACACATCTTAGTATGGTTCCTTTTTCTTATTGCAAAAAAAGGGTTGTTTTTTTCGTTTCGTTTGTTTTTGTTTATTTTTTCGTTTGGTTTCTATAATTATCTTCGGCAGTTGCGACCTTAAAAGATAGCATCATTTAGACTACCATTGATGTAAGTAGTTGAAAGAAAATTTTTGTTATGTTATATATATTTATTTCTATATATTTTCAGATATTAAATTACTTCATGACATCAATGTGGGAAATTAAAATTTTTATATTTCGTTATTATAGTAAATTATTTTTAAAAGAATCACAAAAATATGTTTTATGATTTTCAGCAAATATATTAACTAAATTACAATTTTTTTTACATTTTTTTTGCGTTTTTTTCAGTCTACTAAAATTCAGCAAAAAATTTATTAATTTTTACCAACGCTTTTTTATTTCTAATCTACTAAGTGTTGGCAAAACTTTTGCTGAATCTACTAATTTTGTTGCTAAAAATCAGCTCGCTGATTTTCAGCAAAAGATTTTGCTGACATTAGCAATTTTTTTGCTAGCAACCTCCTGACTAACATTTTGCTGACTCAGGAAAATTATTTGCTGACTTTACAAACTTTTTTTTTTGAGTGTACTACAGGTGTGTAAATTTCATATTTATGTGCTAGACAAAACACAAATAACTGAGAATAAAAACATTTAGATGCCGTTTGTTAAAGAATCGTTTTAAAAAGAACAACCACCACGTAATTATTTACACGTTTTATGTGTAACTAATTAATTTATAATTCATTTAAAATTTTACAAACCAAAAACCTCTGAATCTGGCATAGAGTTAAATATTTGCCTTATTATTGAAAATAATTCTTCTTAAACGGAGTGAGGGCTAGGCTTGAACGGAATTCTTGAATTTTATTACTTTGTTCTTTTGACCTATTTTGCGCTTCTACAGGAATCGGAGAAAAGAGAAAATCATAATTGGAACTATAATTTTTATTCTACAAAGAATATTAAACTTAATTACCATAAAATAATAATTAACAGACAAAATGATCAAGAAAATACAGTTGTATTCAATGATATTAGCGAAATTAGGCTATATACAATATTTGTTAGCCCTTTTATTAACATATAGTCCGTATATAATTTTGCAATAACAAATAATATTTTGAGAAATTTTCGTTAATCACAAACTATTTTAGAATTACGCACAACTGTGTAAAATTAAAATATAATACTAATTTGCTCTAAATCATTTGTATTTTACTATAAAATGTGTTTGTGAATAATTAATATAACTTTGTATACAAAAATGTGTTAAATAATTTTTCAAACATGGTTTTTACAATATCGTTGTAAATTTCAAGACATTTTTTAGAGTATAGTATATTTTTAAATTATTTTTGAAAATTGTTCCATTAAAAAAAGGTCAAACATTGATTTTTTCAAATAATTATTTGGCAACTCTGGAAAACCATTTTTCAAAATTTTTTTATTTCCGATTGTAATCAAGATGTTGTATAATTTTAAGGTTTTTAAATCGCTTAATTATCTTTTTCCAGTAAAAAAAATAGCCATTTGTTCACATGTTATTGAAAAATTATACTTTTTTTAAAAATTATACTTTTTTAAAACTTATTCTTTGTTAAAAATTGACTTGTTTAAAAATTATACTTTTTTGCAATAAAACAATAAATCGATGAAAAACATTCGTATTCATGCAATAATACACAAAAAAAAAAACGAAGGTCCACTTTAGAGAACTGGCCACATTAAGGAACATGCCCTTAAATTTTGAAAATAAAAAAAAATTATTTTCATTATCCTTTGGAGTATTTTTATACTTTATACTTTAGATATAAAAATTAAAAAAGAAAATTGTAAAAATATTTTTAGTTTTAACAACTCTTGCTTAAAAACTAGTAAAAGATTTTCCTAAAATCAGCAACAAAAATTAGTAAATGTTGTTAGTTGTAAATAGAGAATAGAAACATTTTTACTAAAAAATTATTTTGTTGTACAAATTAGTACAAACATTGTATATTGGTATATACTAATTTTTTCTACTAACTTTTTATTTAGGTGTTCCCTTCTAAAATACACAGTCTAATATTTTTTTTTTTAGCAAATTTTTTCTATTTATTTTTAGCAGTTTTTGCGTTCAACTCAAAAATTTTTTTTTTTTTTTGTTAAAGAGAAGCAACACTCAGGAAATTCTTTCTATTTATTAATGTGTTGCATTCTTTGGAAGTTGAATAGTGGAGAGATGAAAGGTGGGGAAAGATGAATGGCTTCAAACATAGCAACACTGTAATTGCGCGAGCTGATAAGTCTAAGAACAGTTGTTGCTCGCCACCTGATGGAGAGTTGGCGAACTTATTGAAGCTTTTTGGTTTATAGCCCTGATTCATTATTTTACTTCGGTGGGGTTAAGTGCTATGGGAACACCGAAGGTGGGAGCTGCGATAGAAAACTCATACATTTAATTTTTCTAAATTGATGTTGTCGTCACCGGGAATCGAACCCGGGACCATCTGCCTAACAGTCCAACGTGCCAACCATTAAACCACAGCGCTTTGGTATTCTAATCTTACTAATATTTAGCAACAAATTTGCTAATTTGAGGAGTTTTTGTGCCAAGTTATTTAAAACGAATTTTTAGTAGCCTTTCCTTAGTAGCCTTTACTGGTTTAATTCTATTAGTTTAGCGGAATGTAGGGTATAAAAACTTGTTTTTTTATATTTAAGTGTAGGTAGATTTTTTATTTATTTAAAATTTCCGATTGTCTTATTTTGAATTGCGTGTGGCAAAAAGAAAGTCTTACATGTTGCAAGTTAGTTATTTTTGTTTTATCTTGCTCTTGCTTAAAAGTATTGTTTTTACTTAAATGCCAAATTGTATAAAATCTCTAAGATAATGAACAAAAAATCTTTTGAACAGAGTTTAAAATCAAGTAAATATTTTTTTTCTTCTGAATAATGACTATGCTCAAAACATGAAATGATTGCATATTCAACAAGCACCAAAACTTAAAATTATCTTAGTTTACACTCACTTAAAATTTCATGGCCATGCTTAGTAAATATTTTAAAAAATATTTAAATTATTGTATTAAAATACAAAAATGATTTTTTCGGACTTCCTATATTTGCATATATTTAGTTAGAATATCATTCTACCTCAAGTCCAAAATCTAATATGAAATTGTCATATTAGATTTTAATTGTTGCTTCTTAAAAAGGTTGATAATTTTCATGATAGTTAGGCAATACAATTGTTTCATAGCCTTCACAATAATCCTCAGTAATCCCTTATAAGAAAACTATGGTTGGCTTAAATTAAACCAATACATTACATACAGCCGACAAAATAAACTTTACAAGAATTGTGTAATACTGTATAAACTGGCTGATTTGGTAAACATACTCATAAACTCAAAACCTTTTGGAGAGTAATCGTTTTTTCTTATTGCGGAGAACTGAGGATTAGGGTGATGTTTATGAAACAATTGTATTGTCTGTATGTAAATATTTTCAGTTGTGGTAATAGTCGTACAAAAAAAAAATTAATATGTAGACGATAGTGCTCATAATAGCCAGCCAAAATCGAAAAATGATACTAAAAATTGCAGCTAAACAGTAACTACAGTACAAATAAATTTTTGTAGTTTTAACACAAAAATTAAAACCTTTTTGAACAATCAGCATACCATGGCTCTTCTCATCAAAATATTGTTTGTTGCGACATATATTGGTTTTACAAATTGTAATACAACAAACACGCAATGATATACCAAGTATATTGATACGTACAAATTTTTGCTTTGATTTTATGATTAGGTTTACCAAATCAGCCAGTTCAAAGTTTATTTTGTCGGCTGTATGCTATGTCTCGGCTTGAGTTAAGCCAATCAGCGTTATCTTATTGCGGATAACTAAGGATTAGTTTGATGCCTATGAAACAATTGTATTTTCTATCATGAAAATAATCAAAGTTTTTAAAAAACAACAAATAAAATCTAATATGACAACATCATAAAAGATTTTGGAGTTGAGGTATATCAATATTCTAACTAAATATATGTAAATATTTTCAGTTGTGGTGATAGTAGTACAACAAAAAATTAATATATACACGATAGTGCTTTTAATAGCCAGCAAAAGTCGAAAAAACTGTAGCTAAACAGTAAATGAAAAATGCGACAAACAGTGTTGTTGTTGTTTTTATCAGAACTTGAAATTAAAAGTATGTATGTGTATGTACACATACACATCATTCCTCACACATGCAGGGTTCAATATTACGGGCCGATTTCGACACCATTTACCGTATTGAAGTGTTTTTGCAGAATTTAGTATTTCAGATAGATGCCCAGGTCGAAATTGCCAACCGTACAAAAAAAATAGCACTGGCAAACCACTGCTATTTTTGTAAAACTGTGCTAAAAATTACAAAACGTACAACTAATATTGTACTAGAAAAACATTATTTTGTTTGCAAAGCATGTGTTTTGGCAGTACCACCCTCAAAATTCTTTGCCAATATTGTTTTCACCAATATGACAACCAATAATTTAGCTGCATTACATTCGAGGCCATACTTGGGTGTGATCGCTAAACGGTCATGACTTGGTATTGTTACGTTTGTAATGTAAGAAGAGCGCAGGTTTGATTCTTGCAGCCGCAGGTTGTTGAAAAATTTATCATATAGAGACAATCTGACAATTATAAATATACAAATAATAATACAATTTAAAAATAGAAAATCACTGATGACGCCTGTCCATATATATATAAATGTATAAAGAGGCAGAAACTAGTCTAGTCTGATTTAAAAATTAATAGTGTTTATAATTTTTAGAGAAAAACGTTTATTCTTCTTCTTAACCTCAACATTTCAAGAAGTATTTCTTTTGTTAATATTTTGCTATATTTTACACATTTAAATATGATGCCATAAGACAAAAACCAAACTGTAGTGCAGATTTTTAAATGTGTTTTATTATATATATATCTCAAAATTAATTAAATTAAAGCTATTTTAAAAGCACCAACATTGTTTAGTTACCAACGTTATGCCAACTGTGTTAAGTTCGCTCGATCCAAGGGTTGGCCACTGTTATCAAACGGGTAACAGGACAATACTGTCAAGGTTGTTAATACATAAATATAATAAAATATAAAAAAAAAAAAAAAAATGCTTCTAAAGGGTGTCCCAAGAAGAGCGCAATTTTTAAATTTTAAATAAAACAGATATTTAAAAAAAAATCGTGAAACTTTATTATATCGTAAAGTAGACAGAATGAGGTTATGTATGGAACAATATATCGTGCAGATGGCCGCCGCGGCTTTGCTGGCATGCACGCGATCTTTTAATGAAATTTTCAATGACCGTTTTGCATGAATGCTGCGGTATTTCATTAATGCAGCGTCCAATTTCCTCTTTTAAGGCTTGAGTCATCGTCGGCTTATTCGCGTAAACCATCGACTTAAAAAAACCCCAAAGAAAAAAATCTAATGGTGTTAAATCGCACGATCTAGGCGGCCAATTCTGATCTCCAAAACGCGAAATAACACGACCGGGAAATGACTGATGCAGCAATTGAATTGTTTCTCTGGCTGTATGATATGTGGTGCCGTCTTGTTGGAACCACATGCCCTCCACATTCATTTCTTCAATTCTAGGCAAGAAAAAACTGGTTATCATTTCACGATACCGAACACCATTGACTGTTTGCGCCTGACCTGCCTCATTTTCATAAAAAAAGGTCCAATGATTTCTCTAGCCCAAAAACCACACCACACAGTGACACGTTGAGGATGCATTTGCTTCTCGTGAATCACTCGAGGATTTTCCTCACCCCAAATGCGACAATTCTGCCTATTGACGAAGCCATCGTCACTGAAGATGATTTTATCGGCAAAATCATCATTTTCATGTTGTCTCTCCAATACCCAATTAACGAACTCCCTTCGCTGTCCTCCATGGTCAGCTGGCTTCAGTTCCTGAGTCAATTGAACTTTGTATGCATGAAGATGCAAATCTTTCGTCAAAATTCGCTGCAAAGTGGATTTGGAGACACCAATTTGCTGAGCTCGGTGTCGAATTGAGGTGGATGGATTTTGAGCGACATCATCACGTACAGCTGCGACATTTTCGGTCGATCGACCTGGTCGATGGCGCGTTGTTGTCTTTACATCACTAACAGACCCAGTTTCGGCAAATTTATCCATTAATCTCTTTACAGTTGACTCTTTTGGAGCATTATTGTGACTCCATATTGATCGCAATTTGCGAACTGTAGCCGCAAAACTTTCACCATTTTGGTAAAACAATTTCACAATGGGAATGCGTTGTTCATTCGTGTAGCGCTCCACTTTTACTAACCTCGTACCTTCTACTAGCAAACAATAACAATTGTTCAAATGTCAAACAATGACACTTCGAATGTTGCCAGATTTAAAAATTGCGTTCTTCTTGGGACACCCTTTAATTGGTTGTAATATTGGTAAAAACAATGTTGGCAATATAATAAAAAATTATATAGGGTATATGCCTGCAAGTTACCACCCCCTGTATTTCGGCATTCCAGCGGTGTAATGCCCTAAACTCCGACATGACAATAACCATAAAACAATTGTACTTGCTCAAAATTAAAAAAATTTTTCTGGTGGACCAAACTTACTCTACAGAAAATTTAAAAATATTTTTCCAGAAATAATTAAGCCTTTTGAGTCATATTTCGAAAAAAATTCCAATTTGTTTATTTGGTCAGAATGCACAACAACCGGTTACTTCAATCGATGGTAAGGAATTGAAGATCAACTTCAAAAACGTTTTACTTATTTTTCCCATATTTAGCTCTTTCATACGAATCGATTGAGTGTTATTCCTAACCTTTTTTTTTATTTGGGACGCCCTAATGTGTACATATTCGTTTCTTGTTGTACGAACTAAGAACATAACTTAAAGTATTTACTACGCAAGACCAGGCAATTTTAAGTGTGTGTGAAACTAAGGCAATTTTAGGTTTTGATGCTTGTTGAATATATGGCAAATCAAATATTTTTAGTCTTGATATATAAAAATTGCTTTATATACGGCAATTTTAAACAACTAATATGATTTTTTTATTCACTGCCTGCTTTTGAATAATTCATTTAAAGTTGTTTATTTTATATTTTTTTTTTGGTAAAAATTTGCCGTTTAATTACCTTTTATGGTTAAATTTATTTTTTGCTCTTGCTTTCGTAGTAAGTCAAACTTTTGCAACATTGTTGAAACTTCAAACATGTAGTCAACGCAATGAGATTGTGAGAAAACAATTAAAATAATTTTTTCAAGATGATGCTTCTTTAAAATGGAAGTTCTACAAAAAATAATTTAATACAAAAAAGTTAAAGAAGAAGTGGACAATGGCCTTTGGATTTCAAATAACACAACATGACATCAAAAAAATTAATAAGGTTCTGACCATCAATTCTATATATTTCGGGCATGCTGATTTCAAAGGCGTACTTTATTTTGACATGCATGGTACAGTTTTTTGTCAAACATTTTATATGACAGCATAGCTTTCCGAGATGAACCCAGAGTCTAACTTTTAGAATGTTATGTTAATACCTTTCAAAAGTATGTTTAAATATTTTTATTTTAAAATATTTATATTTGCAAAAGTCTTCCTAACAAAAACCTAAGTTTTGGTACACATTTGTTACAAAAGTAGGATTTTTGTTATGGTTAAAAATTCATAGGTTTTTGTATGAAAACTTGTCTTTAAATTACGAAAACTAGATTTATTTGTACGCAAGGTTAAAGTACTCAAGAAAACAAAAATTTTGATACCCATATTGCCTATATGTATAGTGAACCCAGAGTTGCCACATTTTTTTATTATTTGAAATACAAGTGAAAAAGGCTCTTCGGGAAAAGTCTCATAAAAACCGAAAGATTTCGAATATCGGAAAAAGTTCAGACACCCCCTCGATTATATTAAATAAAAAGTAAAAGTTCCTTAGTAAATTGGCAGATTTAATGTTACTCAAAACAAATTTTTTTTTAATAACAAAAACAATTGAAAGTCTTCGAACATGATTTTGTACACTAGTGAATGTGTTGTTAAAAAACCTTTCATTTCATACCAAAGTTGTCAATAGTTACTTCTAATAGAACGAAATAACCGAAAAATGTAAATTGGGGTAATTTTTGACCCCTCTTAGTAACACCTAAACATGAGATTGGTAGCAAAAAAAAAAACAAACGTGGGTACCACGAAATTTTATTCTCTACAACATATCCGAAATTCATTAAGATCTGTCCGGTTGGTTCGTGATACCTTCCTCGTAAGTGATAATAAATGACAGATGTTTACCCTCCAAAATGTCATATAAGTAATTAAAGACTCACACCATGTGTAAATCTGTTCTTGATTCCGCATTCTTAAGTTATAACTGAAATTAGAGTTGTTTTAGCTGTAATTTTCATTAGATGCAAAAATTTTTTGAGTGCAGAGGATTGGTGGTCATAACTTCAATATTTTTTAATAGGAGAGTTTTTGTCTTGCATCTTAAGACATGTAATTTTTCAAAAATTAATCTCACCATAATGAAACGAGCTAATTATTGTAAGAATTTAAAGTCATTCGTTGGGCGCCAAATATTGATATGTAAAAAATAAGTTTTTATAGGTAACATATAGATTTGTGACAACTTATAAGTTACATAGCTAACTTTTTTATTCTGTTTAAGAAAAATTGAGCGTTTTGCCTATTGTATACTTATTTTCCTGGCTGACATTTCATTTTAATGTGTTAATTTCACATATAACAAGAAATACATAAAAAGAAATTCCCAGATAGAAATTTAATTAATAAAATATTTACATTTTTTGTTTGTTACTTTTAAAGTACAACAATACAAAATGTCTGTATGCTGTTGAAGCTATCAACACCTTCGTCACTAACATAATCATCAGCAGCACTACCACCACGACTACGAGTAGCAACAGTAAATACAATGTGGCAGCTACAAAATTTCAAGTGTTGCAAACAAAATGCGTCAAGTGTTTTGTAAAAATAAAACTTCTTATTTCCATAAATAAAAGCAAACAAAAATACTTCATGTGTAACATACAAGAAACACATCGTCACCTAAAATGCAAAAGAGCGTAACAACACTTTTTATATTTTTACTGGAGAATCAAAGATATTTTAGATATAAAGGACATATTTTCATCTCTTGCTTAAAACACGACTACAGACTTATTTCTGAAGGATTTTTTTGTTGTCAATATTTTTCGAGTTATGATTGTGCGTAGTTTTGACATGCTTTTTCTCAAAGAAAAAATGTATCAACATTGAACATGAGAAATGGGATGTAGCTCAAAATTGTGATTTTTTTTGGGATAATTATATCTTTCCAAACAAAAATTGCCATACAAAATTCAAAGACAACTTAGTTATTCACAAAAGAAAGAGTTTCATTTTTCTAGTGCATCATAATTATGTCGTTGTTATGCTCTTTTGCATTTTAGGTGACGACATATAAAATTGTGATCATCATCATCATCATCTATTCATCAGGATATAGAAGGAGACAAAAATGTTGCTTTCAACATTTTAATATGTAACAGTTTTTTTTTTGGTGTTTATTTTTGTGTTAAAAATAGATTTTGTAAAGAAACTAAAAAAAAAATATTTTATACAACTTTTTAATTTTGCAATAGAATAATTTTTTAAAATAAGTGTTAAATTGAAATTTTATTTAAGTTAAATATAAACAAACAGTGAAATATATCATGAGATCTACATCACAAATGGTATTGACCGAGGGTCTTCATGGTCTTCATTATACTTCATGGAGCCAATAGCACCTACCCATATTAAGCTTTTAAAATTTTCAAAAACTCGCGATTTTTTCACGGTTTTAATTTTCAAAAAAAATTCAAAAATTCAGAAAAGTATTTAATTTTAAGAGCTCTATATTCGGTAAGTTGTAAGCGGATTTCTCTGATTCAAAAATCATTCGATTTATATGGTTATCTTTTTCCACACTTATGCAATACAAAAATACGTATTAAAAAAATGCATTTTTATGCAAATTCCAATCTTTAGATGCAGTTTCAATATTGTTCTCCTCCTTCAACATTTTTTTAACATGGATAAGTCGAAAATTTTACATTTTTAATTTAAAATTAAATTTCGCTATTTCTGTGATGCGAATATCATCTAGTTTTTTCTATTTTTAGAAAAAAAAAATCCTTATCTATTACTTCCATACAAAAAATTTAGTTTTTTGTGTAATTTCAATTTTTTATTTTAGTACTTAACTGCGCAGTCAAAATAAAAAACCTTCGCCTAGACGTCGAAATAAAAAAAACTTATGCGTGTCTTATGCATCAGAATAGAGTTTTGATAAAACGTTTATATACGTCTTACGCAGTAGAGAGGTTAAACAGTTTGAAACCTAAAGAAAATGATTTCTTTAGGTTTCACGATTTTTAATTGTTAATAGTGTGATTTGATTTTAAACAATTTTAAAACCTGTTTAAAATATAAAACTTACAAATTATACAAAAAATTAATTGTTTTGTACACTCGCAATATTTTTTTTCGTAAAGACTACTGAATACACACATTAAATTAACTGAAAATCTGTTAAAAACAGGACTACTTACTTTTCGTTTAAAACAATTCTATATTTTAGTTTATTTTCAACTGTTGAAAAATTAATTGACAAAATCCATAAAACAATAGATTTTCGTTTATTTCAATACTCAATATAATATAACAACTTTTTGTTTTAAATAGAAAATTTTAACTGAATATTTTAACTACTACCAAAAGTCCGTTTTTTTTTGTTTATTGAATAACAGACAAAAAGTTAAAAAATATATTTCTTTGTTAATTTAACTGTATATTCCATGGAAACAACTTTACCGATTAAACTTTTAAATAACTGTTGATTATTTATGGAAAAGTTCTTGTGAGTGTATGTAAATACACAGAAAAAATTATCCACCTAAAATATCTAATTAAAAATTAGATTTGAATTTAATTCGTTTCTAAACAAATATTTAATTGAATCAATTAATATTTTAATTGACTTTTAAATATATAAATACATATTATATTTTAGACGCAATTACCATATTATTTTTTTATACACTGTATGCATAAATAAAAAATTTTCAATATAAAATACCAAATTTGAATTTAACAAACAAAACAAGCCCACATACAAACACCCAGGAAAAAATTACACATTCCAAAAAGAAGGTGATGCCCACACTTGCTTACATATCTCATTGCCAAATTTAGTAACTGCAATACCAAACTCATTCCAACGATAGAGTCAAAAAAGCAAGTAGTATTGTAATCAATTATTTAAATTTAAACCAGAAAGCATGAACTCAATAACAAAGTAATAATTTACTTAAAAGAAAATAACAATGTTATTAACTTACACGTATAACTTTTAGTACTCAAGAAGTAATCATATACTTTTTCTTAATAAAAGGACGTTATTGGAAGTAGTTCCTAATTTTGAAAAAAGAAGTTATACAATTTTAAAGAACTTATCACATATATTTTTTCAAACAAATTTTTATTTGCAGGAAAATAATACTAAAAACAGAAATTGCAAGTTGCCAAAATTTTGTTAAACGGTGGTTAGGTATAAATTAAGGAAGCGCACGTGAGCAGAAAATTGTGAGTGGAAGTTGAAATTACTGACATTATCGTGAGTGAGTGTAAAAAAAATTTTTCGAGGGTGATTGTGCGTGAGTCATATTTTTGTTTTTCAATTTTGAAACGTTCTTTTTTTTTGAAAAATTTATATTTTCGTGGTTTATAGCTCCAAAATTATGACAAACCCATGTTATCATAACAATTCGATGTTTCACTTTTTAGGATTTTATTTCCGTATGAGTTTTGATCGTTATATTTGAGTGACTTAGGAGAATCACGTGTGAGTAAAAGTTGAATTTACTTATGGAACTACTTCTTGTTTTAAATGTAAGTACTTCTTATTTTTTATTACATATTCCTGCCACTTGTTCCAGAAGTTCATCTGGAGCGTTTTTTAAAAACTCATATGGAACACGATCTTCCCCTGGCGCTTTATTAATTTTGGCTTTAAGCAGAACTTGTTTTATTTCAGTTACTGTTATAACCTTATCCAACTCATAATCTACTTTATGCTGATAGGCGTAGTAAATATCAACAAAGTTTTGCATTGGGTTAAGTAACTGTTTAAAATATGTCATCAGTTGATCAGCAGGAATGTTTATAGAAGACGGGGAATCCGAATTTCTAATTTCTTTTGCCACTTTCCACCAGTCTCTACTATTATAAACTTTATCAATTTTCTCATTTAGCTTTTTAAGATAATTAGTTTTAGCTTCTTGACATTCATTCTTAAACTTTCTATTAGCTTTTAAGTACTTTGCTCTGTCTTCATTACTTCCAGTTTCTCTATATTTCTTCAAACATTTAAAAGACGTATTTCTTGCATAGTGACATTTAATATTGAACCATTTTTGTTTTGGTGTAAATTTAGGACCTTCTTTATAAACCATCTGATACGCTATTTTAATTATATCTGTAATATCTTCAAAATTTATTAAATTTTTTTCATTCTTTGTTATATTTATAACGTCTCGAACTTTCATTTGATATTGCATTGCATATTTATCTTTCCATTGTAACTTTGGTAATAGATTACAACTTTTATTACATTGTTGGTCAACATTAACTTCCAAAGATAGAACAATAGGTAGATGGTCGGACCATATCTGACTTTCCACTGAAAACTTATGTATATGTCCAAGAAACTCCTGAGAGACTGCACAGATATCATTAACCGATGAACCATTTCCAGTAACACAAGTAAATTCACCTTCTGTATCTCCTACTGTCATGCCATTTATTATTATCAAACCATAGTCATTACAAAAGTTTAAAAGTTTTCGACCTTTTGCATTAACAACATTGTCTTTTGATTTCCTTTCTTCAGTTCCAGATTTAAATTGATATTTCAAATTGTCATCTAACTGATTTTGAAGTAATCCAATTCTTACATTTAAATCTCCTATAACTATTGGATTCATTAAATAATTTTCTTTAAAAAGCTGATCCATATTATCAAATTGATCAGCTTTTTAAAGAAAATTATGCCGTATTATTGAGATATCTTTTTGCCTTACTGTAGTCTGAAATTTTTTAGATTAGGCGGTAAAATACTGTTATTATTTATGTTTTTGTTTAAATTATAGTTATTCGTTATTCGTTCGATTAATCGAATAACTTTTAAAAGGTAATCGTTTGATCGTTCGATCAAAAATTGTTTGATCGGTTATTCGAACAAAATAAAAATGCGAATAAATGACAACGCAACTATTAAAAATGTTTAATTTTTTTTTTTAATTTCCGAACTCCAAAATTAACAATATTCCTGTGCAAAAATAATTTTTTCAATATCTTTCACACATCAAAAGTAAAGGCCTTTTGAATGATTTGTGATATATCAAAGCGTCAGGGTTGCCCTTAATTTGTGATATATCAAAGCGTCAGGGCTGCCACAGTTTTCAAAATAAAAATCATTTTTGAAATTTGCGTTCACTGCCAAACACATACTCACAAAATTTTATCAAAATCGGAAGCTATCGAAAAATTAGTCGTTGAAACAAAATGGAAATGCTCAACTGTCAACTCAAATTTGGTCTATCTTAAATTTAGGTCACCTAAATTTAGCAAACTGTGATTCTAAACTTCATTGAAAATTCTGCTGTCGTAACAGAATTTTCAATTATTTGTACGTGGTTTTTTTATGAGTGTAGAACAACTTTAAAACAAATGAAATTCCATTTTCTTTAAAAATGAACCATGTCAACAATAACCATTTTTGATTGTTTAAACAAATTTTACAATCATATATTTGGAAATTTTGAAACAGCTGTTTATGTTGATGTGTGTTTTTTTTTTATCATAATGAAAAATTATATACACAAATCATCAAATTGTTTAGATATGTAACAATGCTCTATTATTTATAGAAAAATTCTAATGATATCTAAAAATAAAACTTCAATTGTTTACTCACCATTAAGGTCCCGTTCACATAATCACACAATGGTGTTATACATAATTAGAAGAAAAAATAGCTGTTTAAATGTATTTTGTTGAGGGCTTAAATGCTGTTACAGCCCCGTTTACATTATCACCAATGTAGTTATACTTTACTTCACACAAGTATAATGAAAAGTGCGATTAAATTATCTGTCTGTTAAAAAAGTATAAAACAAATAGTTTGATTGTTTAGACTGTAATACATTTAAACAGTTAATTTTTCTTCTAACTATTTTTCTTACAACATTTGTTGATTTTAATCTTTGTTTACTTATATTTGTGTATAACAGAAATCTTGTATTAAGACATGTGGTAACTTTATGAAATATTTAAAAAATAAAGCTTGTCAAAAAATGTGTGTCGATATTTTGACATGTGTGTAACGAATTGTGTTCACATACATTACACATTTGCTTTATACAACACATTGGAGACATGTATATCACACTTGTGTGATTATGTGAACGGGGCTTAACTACACAGTGGTAAAATAAAAAGTTTAAACTATAACAAATACTCCAGGAAAAACCGCACCCATAAAATTATTAAGAAAAATTCTTTTCCAAAAATAAAATTTAAATACATATTTGAAATGCTCCATATCATGCAGAATGTTTTCATAATGAAAATGCGGATCTTCAAAAAGGTATTGGGGAGAAAATTTATAGAATTTTTGAGCAAAATTTTTGTTCACTGAAATTGACAAATTAAACTGCTAAAATCAGCAAAAATTTGCTAAATATTAGTAGACAAATAAAACAAAAAAATTTTAAGTTTTTTAAGATCATTTTTTTAATGCGAATAAAATCTGCACTTCTAAAATCAGCAATCTACAATTTTTTACCAAAAATTTCTGTTGAATTTATCAAAATATTCTGTACTATATATACTATATTTAGTAAAAGTGTTGCTATTTTTTGCTATTGCTATTTGAATTAACTAAAATTCATCTCGAATAACTATAACTAAAATTTTGTTAAGCTAACAGTTTTATTTTTGCTGTTCATATTTTATTAATATTTAGCAAAAAACATCTGCTTATTTTAGCAGTGTCTTCTGCCACGTTATTTTTAAACAATTTTTAGTAGCTTTTTTTTTGATATTTTTACAAGGTTATTTCTCAAAATTTTCCTCATTGCGCATTTTTCTCAAATTTTTTAATATAAAAACAATATAACATTTTAAATTTAACAATCATTTTTAAAATGTTCTAGTAAATATAAAATTTTAAATATTTAATAATTTTGGAATATGTTTATAAATTTAGTATTATTAAATTAAAAATATTATTAGAAATCGAAAACATAATAAAATATTTTAAAATATTTAATTTTTTGGAAAAGCCTTAAAAAAATATAACGTCACATATTGTTATTTAAATATTTACTAAATTTTTAACGAATTGTGTTCCACTTTCCACAAATATTTAAAAAAAAATTGCTCATGATGTTGATTTTTAAATTTATAAGAATACTTTAAAGAACCTAAATAAAAATCAGCTTAATGAAATCTTTTAGTATTATTTTTTCTTCAAAATATATTTTAATAATTAAACTCTACCTGGCATGCCTTATAATAATGCTAATACATTGTAAATAAAAAAAAATTATTATAATCTGCGAAAATATATAACAATTTCCCATAAAATGCTAAATATCTCTAGATAAAGCATGCGCCCTTGAACTGGCCCGCCTCACAATTATGCTAATTGCTAAATTTAATTTGTATTTAGCGCTTTAAAGATCTTTATATACTAGTCATACTGTGCTCACTAGTATACTTTGATCACACTGTCAGATTTTTTTTATCAAATTTGTTGGGCCTATGTTTTTTTTTTTCTTCAAACAAAATTTTCCCAATTTCCACAAATATTTAAAAAACTGCTCATGATGTTGAGTTTTAAATTTATAAGAATCTCAATAAAAATCAGCTACAAAATGAAACGCTTTAAGATTATATAATGGAAAAAAAAATCGATTTTAAGCCGCAATAGTATAGGGTCCGCCATCTAACGTTTTTTTTTTCGATGCCGATTTTTCCAAAAAAATCATCTTTTCAGATGAAGCTCATACTGCAAACCAGCCGAGACAGCCATTTGAATGAAATTATTTTCCATTATTAACCGGAAGGATTGTACTTTCAAATAAAAAAGAAATTTGAGAAAATATTCAGTAGTTTTTTTTATAGCATTTTAAAAAAAAAAAGTTATTTGGCGGACCCTTTATATAACGGTTTTCTACTAAATGCAAAATATCCTTGAATAAAACGAGTACCCTTGACCTGGCTCTCCTTATAATTATGTTATTTGCTATTTAGCGCTCTAAAGGACTTTATAAAAACAAACTCTGGTCTCAGGATCTGAAACTGTTGTAAAACTTTGTGGGCCTGTGTTATTTTAATTTAAACAAATAAATGGATTGGTCCACCTCAAAATTATACTAAAAATTTATCATGAATTGTGTATCAAATAGAAAAGATATTTAAAAGACGCATCCACTGGTATATAAAACATGCACGTTCATGCACGATCATGTCCGAACATTTTTGTTATTCAAAAAACATTTTTTTTTTTTGAATACCACATTTGCATGGAAAGTTGATTTTTGGTTTGAGCTAAGATTAACATATAATACTGCTTATTTAATTTTATCGAGGGGATGTCATATTTTAAATATTTCAAATAAGTGGCAACCCTGCTCCCATAGCATAGGCAATATGGTTATCAACATTTTTGTTTTTCTCGAGTACTTTAAAATCTGAATTAAAAAAAAGTCTGAATTTCTTAAATTTTAGACATGTTTTATTCCAAAAATATTGTAATTTTGGACTCCTTTTTTAAACCCTAAACATGCGACTGCGCTTGGCCCTCAACAACATATCCAAATTTAATTAAAATCCGGGGATTCACCACTGTGTTGTTTCCTTTTAAGTTCATAATTATTATCAAAATTTACCACGATCCGGGATAATAGTTACTCAACAATTTCTTACAATAAGTATGATATTCTAAATAAAAGTATTTAACATGAATTTGGTCCGCCCCAAAACTATGTCATTTGCCAAAAATGTTTCAAGATTTGTTTATTACAGAATTTTTATGTTCAAAAGTAAAATTGAAATAAGAATATAACTATAATAAGACGTTTAGGTAACTATAAATTGTCGTTTTTCCACGCTAAAACCATCTAATTCAAATTGAAAGTATATGATCTCGATTTTGCCCGCCTCAAAATTCAGCACATTAACCCGTGCCGAGTTATGCTGAATCAAAATATTTAAAAAGTTAAATAATATATTTTGCGATTCTACTTAATTAAAATGATTGATTTCGTTTTGATGCGCTTTATAATTGTTCTACTTTTCTAAAGGAAGATTATTATTAGCGATAAAATACAACGATTATTTCTAAATATAAATTTTAAACATCCTGGCAAGCCTCAAAATTGTTTAATTTTTTTTTTTTCTAAAAATAATGAAATAATTTTAACTTTATTATTGTACCTAAGCATGAGATTGAATACCTATTGATATTTATACATAATTCTTAAGCAAAATGGACATTCCTGTGTTATTTAACAAAAAAAGATTAGGCAAATACTTTAAACCTCAACATTTTCGTTGTCCCACTGTCCGCTATTATTGTACCCATTATGTATATTTACAAACGACATGTTTTTGTTTAATTGTATATGCAATTTAAATCCCTAACATATGTTGCTGAATTGTAATTTTAATGTTTAAATTTTTTTGTGTAATGCATGTAGTTGTTATGCAAATTGTTTATTTTACATAAAAAAGAAATAAAATTAATAATCACCATTTAAAGTTTTCAGGCTTATTTAAAATAAATATTTATAATTTTTTATTCGTATGTTTAATCGAAAAAAAAAAAAAAAAAAAAAATGGTGTATGTTTATTAATAAAAACTTATTAATATTTATAATTTATGTAAAGTACTTTAGTTTCACTGTGTTTATAGATATTTAACTGTTTTTTTTTATTATTTTTTTCATCGCAAACTTATAGTTTTTAAATGTTTTACTGTTCGCTACTTAAATTTTTATTAATTTGTAAATGAAAAAATACTCTGCTAAGTATGCATTAAAAAATGCACAAAACTACTTCCTAAAAATATGCAGCTTTTTCTGAAAAAAGTTGTGTCAGGAATTTTGCAAACTTGTAAACACTTTAATACACAAAAATTGCTTCATTTTGTATTTTAATGTGAAAAATTATTTATTTTCTTCAAACAAACAAAAAAAAAAATTAAATTTGTTTCACCACTGTTGCTATATTGCAATTTTTAGAAAATTACTAAAAACACCAATATTTTCAGAAAATTCTTAAAAATCGTCCACAATCGATAGATCAAATTGTGTACTACAGTTCAATAGATATTTGCTAAACCAATAAATAAAAATTATAATTCGAAAAGAAAAACAACCTGTTAAGTACACACAAAGTGTCAAAATTTAAATTTTAACTGTGTATGCCACCGCTAGCTGTCGCAATAAGTGTACAAAAGCTTCCGAAAAAGCCTATTGAGACAGCATGACATCTTTCTACAAAATTTCGCAAAAAAATTTCCACGAGATTGATGAGTGCTATAAAATACGTTTAACTTAGAAAAAATTAAGAAAAGTTTGAACATCTAATTATGTAATTAAT
The DNA here is from genome assembly GCA_021234595.1 of Delia radicum. Classification (NCBI taxonomy): domain Eukaryota; kingdom Metazoa; phylum Arthropoda; class Insecta; order Diptera; family Anthomyiidae; genus Delia; species Delia radicum. The sequence continues at coordinate 149,938,718 of CM037853.1, read as the reverse complement.
ACCTTTAAATGATTACACGGCATGACATCAAAAAAGGAATAATGCTCTGACCATCAATTCTATATATTCCGGCATGCTGATTTCAATGCCGTACTTAATATTTTGATTTAACCCTGCAGTAATATCGTTGGGTGTAATCCACCCCACTTATTAGTACCTTTCATTCATATCAGTTAAATTCAACTATGCAATTAATATATTTTTTTTTTTTCAATAATGAACTCCAAAATACAGAAAAAAAATTTGATTTTATAAGTTTGGCAATTTATTTATTTTAAATAATATTTTGTTAATGTACATCTCTCTTGAAAAAAAAAAAATTCAGCCTTATGGGTGGATTCCCCCCAGACGATACACTCAAAAAAAAAAAAAGTTTGTAAAGTCAGCAAAAAATTTTGCTGAGTCAGCAAAATTTTAGTCAGGAGGATGCTTGCAAAAAAGTTGCTAATGTCAGCAAAATCTTTTGCTGAAAATCAGCGAGCTGATTTTTAGCAACAAAATTTGCAGATTCAGCAAAAGCTTTGCTAACACTTAGTAGATTAGAAATACAAAAGCCTTGCTAAAAATTAATAAATTTTTTGCTGAATTTTAGTAGACTGAAAAATTGTAATTTAGTTAATTTATTTGCTGAAAATCATAAAACATATTTTTGTGATTCTTTTAAAAATAATTTACAATAATTACGAAATATAAAAATTTTCATTTTTCCACATTGACGACATGAATTTATTTAATATCTGAAAATATATAGAAATAAATATATATAACACAACAAAAATTGTCTTTCAATTACTTACATCAATGGTTGTCTAAATGATGCTATCGTTTAAATGATGCTATCGCAACTGCCGAAGATAATTATAGAAACGAAATGAAAAAATAAACAAAAACAAACGAAACCAAAAAACAACCCTTTTTGCAATAAGAGAAAAGAACCATAAAAAAATCTACCTAAGATGTGTGTCTTTGTCTTTCACTTTACTCTGTCTACATTTCTGTATATGTTTGTTTGCAATTTGACCACACATATAAACATTTAGTTTAAATAAATAAATATTTTATTTTGTCTTTTATTTAATTAATAGACAATTATTTTCACAAGCCGGTGACAACGCAAAATTTAAGTTATTTTAATCCTCAATTTTGTTTTATGTATGAAAAACAGATACAAAAGTCTTCCATGGTTGATTTTTTTATATGTCTTATTAGAGTTGTACTTTTTAGTATCATTTTCCTCTTCTCTACTACATCTTGACATGCCGCGACATCTACTTCATTCTGCGTATATCTTTCAATCTGGTTGCCGTCCACACTATTAATGTGCTTATCAGCACAATTTTTTTTTAGCAAAATTAATTAGTAAAACATTAGTATATTAGTAAAGCATTAGTATAAAACAGTTCAGTGCTGAATAAGTATAACAAAAATTTTAGCTGAAAACACGATTTTAGCAAAAAAATTTGCTAAAAAATAGTATACCTGATATACAAGACGTTTTACTAACTTTTCTACTAACTTATTTTTTTGAGTGTAGTACTGCAGGGTTAAAGTGCAGTTTTTTCGTAAAATGATTGTAAAGTTTGACTCATCTTTATGCCTTTTTATATATAAAAAAAATTTGCAAATGTAATAAATCTGATTTCTTTCTGTTGAAATCGAGGGAAAAGATCAGTATTATTTATGGTACATATTTGATTCCCAACCAAATGATCAAAAGGAGTTATATTAATAAGAAAAATGTTATTTTATCAAATAGTATTTTATGCAAAAATCGCGATTTGTCAAAAATTTCATATGTCAGCATATCTTTCAAAGATGAACCCAGAGTCCAACTTTTAGTATGATATGTAAATAGCTTTCAAAAGTATGTTCTCAAATTTTCAGTTAAAAATATTTATACAAGGTGGCGCAAAAGTAATCCTCCTATCAGAAAATGCTATAAATTTTGCGATTGGCCCCTAATGTCAGTTATGTTTTGACATTTGTGTAGTAAACACATGCGAAATACACGTTAATAAACAATGTTACGCTACACTGCTCCAGAACGCGGAATATTGGTGACCACCAAGAGGAAGATGATTTTTCATCAAAAATAATCATGAGTGATGAGGCCCATTTCCATCTTAGCGGGTACGTAAATAAGCAAAATTTACGCTTCTGGGGCACTGAAAATCCGCGTGTAACCCACGAAGAGCCATTACACCAGCTCAAAGTCACTGTATGGTGTGCTGTTTTCGCTGGAGGAGTCATCGGACCTTTTTTCTTCGAAGACGTCGCGGGCCAAACGGTTACTGTGAATGGTGAGCGCTACAGAGCAATGATCAACGAGTTATTTTTGCCGCAACTTGATGAATTGGGATTGGAAAACATGTGGTTCCAACAGGACGGTGCAACGGCACACACTGCACGTGCCACAACCGACATGCTGAAGGATGCATTTCCCGGGCGCCTAATCTCCCGTTTTGGCGATTTGCACTGGCCAGCAAGATCGCCTGATTTGACCGCTCCAGACTTCTTTTTGTGGGGCTTTTTGAAGTCGCGGGTTTATGTCAACAAGCCTCAGACTCTTGCAGCTCTTAAAGACAATATCCGTCAAGAATGTGAGGACCTATCGCCGAAAGTTTTGGCCAAAGTGATGGAAAATGCCATAAAAAGGGCTCAAATGACAATCAACTGTGGCGGCGGCCATTTACATGACATCATATTCTCGACTTGATGTAAAAAAAATTAAAATACCAAATAAAAATAATCCACAAGAAGAATCAAAGTTTTTAATTTTTTTTTTAAATTACAGCCAAAAAACATCGGAAGGTTATTTTTGCTCCACCTTGTATATGTAAAAGTTTTCCTAACAAAATACTCCGTTTTGGTCACAAAAGTAGTATTTTTGTTAGAAAAACTTTTTCAAATACATATAAATATTTTTGCCTGATTTTTTTGTGCATATGTTTTCCAAAGGTATTCACATATCATACTAAATGTTGGACTCTGGGTACGTCTTGGAAAGCTATAATGCCGTATAAAACTTTTGACAAATCGCGAGTTTTGCGTATGAGGCACCATATCAAAATAATTGTTTTCTTGCTGAGAAACCTCTTCCTAATAGGCTCTGACCATTTGTTATAGTTAATTGCTGGTTTAGCGATAAAATTCGATTAAACCGTAAAAATTGGGGAAAATTAGAAAAACCGCTAAATAGCGGGTTTAATCTTAAGTTTTGTGAATCAAATATGTACTTTAAATAAGAATTCAGATGCTGCCTTTCATTTCAACAGAAAGGAGTCAGACAGATCGCATTTTAAAAAAATTATATGTGAATGACTTCATTTGCATGTGCCAAATTTTAAAGTAATTTTGTGAAAAAACTGTACCATACATCGAAAAATAAAGTACGCCATTGAAATCAGCCTGCCTGAAGTATATAGAATTTTTAAAAGTTTTGATTTTGTAATCGTGTGATGTTATATTTTAAGTAAAATTTTCAATTCTAAAAAGGTTTCTTATATTGAAATTGTTTACATTTCGATTTGAAATAGTCTGTTACTATAATGCAAATTTCTTATTGTTTTGTATTTGTTTGTTGTAATTATCCAGAGCTATTCTATTTCCTTATCAATTTAAACAAATTTGACCCATTGCCATTTCTTATGTAAATAGATACAAATATGAAAAAGATTGTTGCATACATTATCATCATGTTCTAAAGTACATATTTCAGTATTCCACATGCTGTTTGTTTGTAGAGTTAACTAGTAATCTAACTTACAGTGCATATAGGTACAATGTATATATGGATGGAGTGGAGTTTTCCTTTTAGTCTCATGATAAATTACTGTAACTAGAGTCTTAGTTACAAGTATGAATGTACATTAGGGCAAAAGTTATAGCTTAAATTCTTTATAATATGCAATAAGCGCAAACAATACTATTTTTACAAAGTCTATAATAGTAATTTTAAAGCTTTAAATTAAAATTACAGAATTCTGAGGCGTACCAAATCTAGTTTAATACGTAGAAATCTAAAATATTAATAAATTTTTTAATTTTCATACTTTGGCATTGCAGTGCGAAGTGAAATGCTTGATATTGTAAGCAAATTATGAAATTTTAAGGCGTGCCACGAAAAAACAGAAAAAACATTGTTGATATTTTTTTAGTCATAACATTAATCTTAAAATATTTGTACATTTTTAAATTCCATATTATTTTTCCCAGTTAAAAAGCTTAACATTTTAGCGAAATTAAAAAACTTTGAGGCGTGCCAAACTAAAATTATAAAAAATGTACCTTTTTGCTATTTTTTGGTTAAAATTACATATTATTTTTGTAAAAATCTGAAACAATTTTATTCATTACCCTTTGTCATTATGGTTTACAATAAAATTGTTAAGCAAATGTTAAAAACTCAAAAAATTTGAGGAATGCCAAACAATCTAATAAGAAAAATGTATCATAAACATATTTATTCATCGTTTTTTTAGATACTTTTTTAAACGCGCGGTATGTGGATAATATTCATTATCAGTTCTAAAAACGTTCTATATTTTAAGAAATAAATTTTTAGGCATGGCTATAGAAACATTTTTAAAGAAAATTTAACGAAATTTCCTAGAATATAGTAAAGAAAGTAAAAAATTCTTTTAAATAATAATTCTCAAAGAAAAATTAAAAAATTTAAGAACGTACAAATTTTTGAGGAGTGCCAAAAGAAATTCTTAAAAATTTAACTTTTTGCTTTCTTTCAGTCAACATTTTTATTATTTGCTTTTAAAAACTTTTAAATTCAAAATATTTTCAAACTAATCGTTCTTACTTTTATAGTTGATAAGTTTTAAGTTTTATTTTAAAGTTTTTAGTTTTATTTTAAAGTGCCTTATTTGATCGTCTTCATTCACTGATCTTTTCAAATTGAATTCAGGTTAATGCTAAATTTACAAACATATTTTTTAGAATTAAAATTCATTTGTTTTAATGCCAAAATGGTTTTTAAAAAGAAAATTCTAAAAAGTACTATAAAAAAATATCCAAATTGAAAATTATTTAAGGAGTGCCGATTTAAAATAATCTGAATATAAGAAAGTTAGTGGCCGGTTCGAAAAAAATTATGTAGTTATCGTATGTTCTTACAAAATTTAAAAGCAAATTTACTGTAAAGCAATAAGGATAACTATGTAAATTACTTTTACTGGGAATTACTTAAACCTAGTGGGTGGCCCGCCTGGAAACCTATTATTTTATTTTCTTTATTATAAAATAATAGTTTTCCTGTTGTTTATAAAATTTTTGGTTTAAACATTTTACATTTATTGGGCTAATTTAAAAATTATTTACATATTTGCGAAGATTTATAAAACATTTTAAATTAAATTTGGATTGTTATTCTTTAAACTGTAATATTGCATTTTTAAACTATATTTTTAGACTTCCTTCAAAATTTAGGTATTTTTCACATATGTATATTTTAACAATTTTGATATAATTTGTATTAAAAATAAAAATTATGTTTTTTTCAATGAAAATTATTCAAGTTCGACCCTATACTCTATATTTCTTTATTAGAATATTGTCCTAACAAATAATCTATAGAGTTTTTGTTTTCAAATTTATTTTTAGACCCTTTCTGGTCATGACTTGATATTGCTACGTTAGTAATGTAAGAAGAGCGCAGGTTTGATTCTTACAGCCGCAGGTTGTTTAAAAATTTATCATATAGAGACAATTTGACAATTATAAATACACAAATAATAATACAATTTAAATGGAAAATCACTGATGACACCTGTCCATATAAAGAGGCAGAAACTAGTCTAGTCTGATTTAAAAATTAATAATGTTTATAATTTTTCGAGAAAAACGTTTATTCTTCTTCTTAACCCCAACATTTCTAAAAATAAAATATAACGTTTTAGATCCTATTTAAAATATAAAACATTACAATTTAAAATTTTCTAAATTTTAGCATATAAATTAAATTGCACGTCTTAAAAATTTTGCTATTTTCCACAAATAGTTTGAAAATTTTCTTTGTCATAAAGTAAATTGTAAACAATTGATAACGATTTATATAACGATTTCTTTAAAATGTAGTACGACTAACTTGGCCCATTTTATAATGGCGTCACTTGTATATAAATAAAATAAATATTAGATATATAATATTTTTTCACAAAATGTAAAATATCCTTAACTAAAGCATATAGCCTCGACATGGCCCGCCTTACCATTTTGTTTTTTTTGCTAAAAATGTTTTGGATTTAGCGCTTCAAAGTTAATTCTACTCTCAGGAACTAATGTTTTAAAAAATTTTGTGGGCCTGTCGTATTTTTTCTTCAAATTTTTCACAAATATTAAAAAAATGCTCATTTTCCACAAATATTGAAAAAAAAAATGCTCATGATGTTACTTTTTAAATTTATAAGTAAAAATCAGCTTTTAATGCTTTAAGATTATTTATTTTTTTAAATATATTTTACTAATTAATCTCGACCTTCCGTGCCTCATAATTATGTAGTATGATTATAAATTACAACAAATTGATTATAATATGCGATAATATATAACAATTTCCCACAAAGTGCAAAGTCTCCCTAAATAAACTTGTGCCCTGGACATGCACCGGCACACAACTACGTTATTTGCTTAATTTTTTGAATTTAGCGCTCTAAAAGCCTGTAAAATCTGGTTTCCGGATCTAAGATTTTTTAAAAAGTTTTGGAGCCTTTATTATTTATTATTTCTTTAAACAAAATTTTTCCATTTTCCACAAATATTTAAAAAAATGATTATGATGTTACTTTTTAAATTTATAAGAAGATTGTATATACTCGTAATCTAAATATAAATCAGCTCAAAATAAATGCTTTAAGATTATTTTTTATACAAAATATATTTTACTAATTAAAATCGGCCAGGCACGATTCATAATTATAAATTTAAAGAAAATATAGAACAATTTCCTACTAAGTGCGAAATGTCCGTAAATAAATATGTGCTCTTGACCTGGCCCGCCACATTTTTGTTTAATTTTTTGGTTTTTGCGCATTATAAGCATGTAAACTCTGGTCTCCGGATCTGTGATTTTTATAAAATTTTGGGGGCCTTTATTATTTTTTCTTCAAACTAAATTTTTCCATTTTCCACAAATATGTATAAAAATGATTTTTTTCTTACTGTTACAGTAAAAATTAAATGCTGTAAAATTATTTTTTCTACAAAATACAATATTTTATTAATTAACCTCGACCTGGTCCGCCTAATAATTATGTTACTTGATTATAAATTAAAAATGTTATTGTAATCTGCGATAATATATAATAATTTTGTACAAAATGCAAAATATCCACAAATAAAACATGTGTCCTTGACCTGGCCCGTCTCAAAATTATATTATTTGGTATCGGGATCTAAATTTTTTTTTACTATTTTGTGGGCCTTTGTAATTTTTTCTTCAAAACTAAATTTAGTAATATTACACAAATATTTTAAAAATAGCTTATACTGTTGCTTTTTAAATTTATAAGAAGATTGTAAAGGACCTAACTAAAAATCAGCCTAAATTAAATGGCTAAAGACAATTTTTTATTAAAAATATATTTTACTGTTTATACTAAACCAGGCCGACCTCATAATTATGTTACTTCATTACCAATTTAAAAACAATTTTACAATCTGCTATAATATGTAATAATTTTCTACAAAATGTAAATATTCTTAAATAAAACATATACCCTTTAACTGACTTGTCTCACAATTCAGCTATTTGTTAAAATTATTTTAAAATTTAGGGATCAAGAGACTTTCATAAAAGTTTACTCTGGTCTCAGGACCTGATGTTTTACAAAATTTTGTGGGGCTGTGTTATTTTTTCGTTACACAGAGAAATTCAAATATATAAATGGAATTTAAAAAGAAAATTTTCTTTACAAAACAATCTGTTTCTTACAATTCTTTTCGATTAATTATTATTTCTTTAAAATAGAGGAAAACTTAATGTTTGCTAATTAAACTGGACTTGGCACGCCTCATACTTTCATTATTTTATTTGTAAACCATAATTTTTAAATAATAGACCTTTTGAAATATTCGGAAATTGCAAATAAATGTCACCTATTTTTAATTATAACTGACTTAAATTAGTGTTGTTGTTGATGTTCTCTTTAAAATCTTTTTCATTACAATTTATCTATTTTTTCATATGTAGAATGAAATTGAATACCAAACTAGCTTACAGACAACTCAGAATACTAACTCCTGTATTCATAACAGATCTTAATTCAGATTTCAAATACATTTTAGATAAAACACATTTTAAGCCTTACAACTGTATTCATAAAAGAATATTAGCTTAAAATACCTATTGTAAAGTTAATATTCGTCTATGAATATAGTTTAATATTCGTCTATTAATATAGTTTTATGAATACGGGGGTAAAAATTTCACAAGCTTCATGTTGCTTTTGTTTCTTTCAAATTGGTTAATTTTTTTTTCTGGTTTAGCCATAGAAAAGATAACGAACCTAAAATTGTAGGATGCTTTAGTTCATTTTATATTTCTTAACTCAATTGTTGCATGCATATAAGTTACTCTTCAAACATGTATTCATTATTTGGAAAATGTAAAAAATAGAAAAAATTTACATACAATTTGTATGAAATACAGATTTTAAGAGGCCTGCTGCACTTGATACTCAAATGGTAAAGTTGAAATTTCTTGTTATTTCAAAAACTCTACAACTGCAGGCAGTAACATATGGAGGTAACTAGAAATGATTCTGATGTCAAAGCATACAATTACTTGAACTTTGCGAAAAATGTATTGCAGTTAACTGTGAAAACCAATGTTGATTTAATCCTTAGAGGACCATACATTTTCCGAACTAATAATATTTATGCAAAAATATTTTCTAATTTTTTAGTAAAGTAAAAGTAGTAAAAACATTAGTAAAAGTTACCTAAATTTAGTAAAATTTTAGTAAACTCTTATTATGAATCGTTTTGCTAAAATCCACAAAATTTTGTACAAAATATTAGTGATATATATTAATAAAAAAAAAAATAATAAATAAAATTAACTTACTTTCATTAAAATTATTTTCACAAAGTTAATGAAACTTTTTTATGAAATGATGAAGATTTATGAAACATTTGTCTTAATTTTTTATAAACTCTTCGTTCGTCGTATTTAAATATGATGAAAAATTTATGACAAACGATTTATGAAACATTTTCATCAATATGATGAAACTTTGTTAATATTTAAGTGCATAAATAAAGTTCAAGAGTTTTCCCTTTCCCTCCCTAATGTGTAGCTTTAAAAATATATCACCATTTTTTTTTTTCTAATTTTAGCAAATCGGCTTTCAAAAGTTAGTAAAATGAAATCAGCTAAATTTGTAACCAAAATTATTAAAAAATTTAGTAAATTAAGTTTAATATAATTTTTATTAAAAATAAAAAGTTTTTTTTTGTTTTTTTTTTGTTTTTTTTTTAGTTAAAAAAAATTGACTCCATAAACCCCCTCCTTGCCACTACATTTTTAATTTTGTCCTTTAAATAAAGAATAATTTTTTACCAACCTAATATGTACATGAGATAGGTAATGAAAAAAAAATACCTTTGGACATATTTAATCTATGTTTTACAAGTGCCAAAACGATTTGGAAAGTATACTTGCCTGCGGTCGTTAATGGCTTAATAGTTATAGAATAATGGGTCAGCAGTGATTTTGTCTAATATTGGAACTGAATAGTCGAATTGTGTAGCTAAACTTTTGGTCGTTTTATATCAATAATATTACCTAACTGGTATTTGTTGTATTTGTCTTGTTTACAACATTGTTGCTGTAAATGTACTATTATGACTAAAAAGAATGCAATTACAAAAAAAAAACAAAATCTTTAAAGTACCGTTTGTGGAATGTTCTTTTTACTACAGTTTCATGAAATCTTTTATTACATTACTTTAATACCTTTATAGTTATCTATAGTTTAGAATTTTAAATTCAACTATAAAATGTTGTCCATGTTCAATTTTTTAGTTCTTCATTCATGCCTTTAAATTATTCAAAATTTCTAACAAAAATCGACTTAATTTCATTGAATTAAGGTTAATCATGTATTTATTTTAATTGAGTTTCATTAAATATTTTAATTCGCCTATATGTAGACTACTATAACATTAATATAGTATCTTAAGCCTTAAAGTATGTTTCGTAATGGTTTAATAATATAATCCCTAAAGTAGGCTACAAATTTCATGTTACTTAAGTTTAAAGCCATAAAAACAATACATACACAATATACATTTTATTGACTGGTTTCGGTTGAGTACTGTCACCTGTGACCATACAACACAATTTTATATAATAAATAAACAAACACATACCTGCAAAAAAAGAAGAGAAAAAATTCAATATTAGTGGAATTAAAAAATAATATAGAGTAGAAAAAAAATTTAGAGAATTAAATGTATATATTTTTTATTGAGTAAGGAAAGTTTGTTCAGATGTTGGTAATTATCAAAAAAAAAAAAAAAAAAATACCTCACCTACTTCGGTTTAAGCAAATTTTTAAAGTTCAATTTCAAAGCCATTTAATAAAATTAGTTAAAATAAATTAAACCAACAAACTGATTTCCTTCACCATTTCCAAATTTATTTTATTATCCTTCGTGCTATTAATGAAACAATTTCAAAGATTTTTTTCTTAGATTTAATAAAGAATTTCATTATATCCAAGAAATTTTGTTAATATTAAGAACATTTTCATAAACTTTTTTTTCATAAAATTTCATAAAAAAAATTCATTCGATTTCATAAATTATCTCTTCATAAATTTACTGAAAAAATTCTTTAGAGCTGTGAAATTATTTCAAAGACTTAATTTTTATTTTTTTCATAATATTTCATAATTTTATAATTTTATTAATTTTCATACATTTCAAGATTAAATTCTCAAGTGTACATCATATTTTACAAATTATTTCAACGTAGTTTTTTTTGAAATTCAATGAAATTGTTAAAAAAAACATATGAAGCGGTTCATTGGCTTAGTTCTAATGCATTTTTATGACATTCATGAAGAGTTTTGTTAAATTAAGGAAACTTTTTAATATTGAAAAATTTTATGAAACTGTTTCACAAATTCTATAAACGCATAATTGTCGGAATGATTAATTAGTTTAATGAAGCTTTCCATTAATTCTACAAACATTTCATAAATCTACAAACATTGACTTTAATGAAACCTGTTTCATAGATTATATGAAAAGTTTCAATGAACGAGTTCCAGTGACAATTTTCATTAAAGATATGAAGAAATTCATTACTGAAGTGGAGATAATTCTCTCAGTGCAAATTGGCACCAATATTTTCTTTTATGCAGTTAAGGTTAATGCCAATTTTTGGCTCATTAGAACCCATCGGGAGACTTGTCAGCTAGGTTTTATGAATTAGATTATACACTCAGCGAAGCTCAGAATGAAGCTTCGCTGGAATTCGTCCATTAAAACTTTTAATCAGATTAATACAGTTTTCCATAAAATTTTATGAAATTTTATTTATTTTCATTGAAAATAGTTTTATAAAAGTTAGCTTTTTCACTTTGTGAAAAAACTTCATTTGTTTAAAAAAAAATTTCATTAAAACTCATCCTAAATTTAATTTTAGTTGCATTAACCGAATTTTATTTTGAAACCCAATATTTAGTTGTACCTATTGATTTCTGTCGAAGTAACTCTGCGTGTGCAGACTGACGACTTATTAATTTTTCGTACGGAATATTTGTTTCTAAAACAAACCAAGATTTTAAAATATTGGATACTAAAGAGTTTTTTTCGAACTAATCTAAGATTTTAAACGAGTTTACCAAATAAATATTTTAGTTTTAAAGATTATTTTACAGTTTACAAAATGGTCAATAGAGAAAACACATCTGCTTCTGTTTTGGAAAATTGTAAATTCTGAAAACTTTATTCTAAATGGATTAATATATTAGTTTTTCAATGAAAACAAAATTTCAGTACAATCAGTGAAATGTTTAAAAAATCAATACATATCAGTACACGATTATTGCATCAGTACCCGTGGCCACAAATCAGTGCATGTTCTGATCAAATCAGTACGAATGGTCAACCTATTCTAACAAAATTTTTCATTACAGTCATATTTAACTTTCAACAATAAACTTTCAACAATTTTCTTCATGAAGCAGATGTTAAAAGACGATTTAAAAACATGCTCTAAAGGCCAGGAGCGATGCTCTAATATATGCTTACCGCAAATCTTAGGGTGGATTGGAAACAGATTTTTTTTTTTTTAATATTTATATAAAGTTAAAATAAAAAAACACATTTTGACAAAGTTGGATTGAAAACTGAAATAAATAATGAATTGCAATGGCAAAATATTTTATTTCTTACACTCAAACATTTTTGTATATAAGAATAAATGCATAAGTTTTATTTTCTTTTAAGAACAACCGATGAACTTTAACTTTTACTTGATGAACTAGAAAACAAGGCATTGGTCAACAAGTTTTATTACATGATTAACATATCTTTATAGCCCAGCAAAACCACACATTACCAAATAATGGGTAAAATAATGTTTCGCCATAGGGCTCCACGCATTAAAATACATCTTACTTAACTGATGAATTTTACAGGCGATGATCCTAAAAGTAATGGGTGGACTCATTACCTAGTAGCGAGTAAAGTAACTGGTTACTTATATGGTTATCGGGTTGGAAAAAGTAATGTATCTAAAATAGATTTTCATAAAAAAGTATGTTGTTAAAAAATTATTACAAACATTTTTTTAATCAAATAAATAACGTGGTGGTCACGCTGGGATTCGTACCTGGGGTCTCTTGGTTGTTAATAACGCGTTGCTTAAAATGTATATGAATTGTTGTGCTTCGAGTTTTCGTTTGTGATGTTAAAAATATATACCTTACAAAAAATCACAAAACAATGTGTCTAAATATAGATTTTCAAAAAAATATTTTAAAAATTACTTTTATATTTCATACATTATGTAATTGATGATCGGTAAGTCATTATTTTATGTTACGAAGGAAATGATGTATCATTACAAGGTAATCCATGAGTGCACAATTATTGGTAACTTATTACTTTATGTTTTAAATTAATGTTGAGAGTAAGGAGTATACATTACAATGTAATGCATTATGTAACCCATTATCGGTAACTCACTACTTTTTGTTGGAAAATAATGATACGTGTAAGGAGTATACATTACAAGGTAATGCAGTACTTTATCGCACCCATTACCTATGTTTTGCTGGCATGCTATCATTTAACAATTAAGTCATGCTTGAGTAATGGCGCAGCGACATTCTAATTAGAAAAATTATTTCTATAGCAAATAAAATTTATTTAGTTGTGAAAGGCGTGGTAGAGAAGAATGAGTGTATTTTCTAAAAATCATAACTACATAGTAAATTTTCAATTTTCTGAATCAGACTGCGCAGTTTCTGGTATTGAACCTTCGTCAGTGACCCTGTTTTTTTTCGAATAATGTAATATTTGTTATGTTTTTATTTGTTCGATTGCGTCTATATAAAATTTGCTGTGCAATCACTGACCGTGGTATAGATAAACTGATTTCTAATGCCACATGCACTCGCACTATTCGTTAGACAGAGCGCTTTAGTCCATTGATCTATCGTCAGGTCGAGTTTTGTTGTGATTAAAACTAGTTTTATTCTATACACGGTGTTTTTGTTCTTGCATACATAATCTCAGAAGTACAACTCCAACAACACAACAGTTATATTTTTAGAAACTTACCTCACTCTAATGTCCACTGTTTTCCCATATGTTGTAAGTGATGCCACATCTATGATATATTCTTTGTATATTCGATAGATGGCGCTTACGTAGTTAGGGAAGAATTGTCAGAGAGCAAAGTTTGCTTTTTGTTTTTGTTTGAGTTTGAATTTTTTTCAGACAATTGCAATTAATACTATAAATAATATGCAATTTTATTTAATTTTAATTGTGAAAGGCGTTGTAGAGAAGAATGAGTGTATTTTCTATTTACATTAAATAAAATTTGAATGAAAAGTTTTGAAACATTTCATTTTTTTTTTACTTCTTTCCGTTATTGCATAAGTTTGTGTTTAAATATTGGAAGTATTACAGTAAAATACCGATTTGCTCCCTCTTTTCGATGAATTTGAAACAATAAAAAAAAAATAATTGTTTAAAACTCATCATTTCAATATAACGACACACATATCAATGGGTTCGACTGTAGTATTTCAATTCACAAGTATTTTCATAGTTTAATATTCATTTAAATTGATAATAAGGCACGCTCTTTAATTAGAAATTATTACAATTTAAAAGGTCATTATATGAAAAGTCATCGAATAACAGATAACTAATAAAATAATACTTTGTTGAACAAAGAAAAACAATGAAATCAAATTCAAAAGCCCCTCATAATATTAAAATGCATTTAAAATTTTAATTAATTTATATTATAAAACTACCCAGGTAGAAATTAGAGACGGTACAAAAAACAAAGTGCTGTCCAAGCGTTTGTTTTCGTTGACACAAAAATAATATCATTTCCAGAGCGTTGTTTGCCAATGGTTGAAACAAAAGCATTATTTTAGATTACTTTTTTAACGTTTTTAAAAAAGTACTTTGGGAGTACTTTTCATAAAAAATTTAAAATGGATTAAAAACAATTTTAAAACATTGCTTTAAGCGTTTTTATAACATTTGCTAAAAGTACTTTAACAGTACAACTTTAACAAAATTTATATATGTTTATTTGAAAAAACATTCGAAAAAGTGCTTTCCCAGCACATTTGTTTTGCGAAGTTGTCTTCATTAATATAAAAAGTGTGGAAAACATAAGTTTGGAGAATTTTGTAATATATTTGAAAGATAGTTAAAGCTCTGTTTTAGAGCACTTCTCCACAGTTTACAAGTTTTATCATTATACAAAGTATTCCCAACAATTTGTGCAGATCACTAAGTCCACTAAGAGGGAGGAAAAGAGAATGGAAGGGAGTACAGACTTGCCCGTACTCCAATTCCGTTTTGTTTTGTCATCCGCAATTTTCAACACGAAGCTTCAAAACGAAAATTGCCGAAACAAACTTTTCCTGTGTGAACACAAAAGAAAGTTCAAAGGAGAATTGAAGAAAACTTGCTCAAGTAAAATTGCCGTGTGTGAACCGGGACTAAGTTTCGGTAATGGGCTCCTTAATGAGACAAAAGAAAATTGAGCAAAATTGTGTATTTGTTTTTATCTTCAAAGCTAATACACTAAAAATCACTGATACCAGTACACCAAATCACAAAAATCAGTTCCACCATCTAGGGGAAAAAAAATCATTCATCTTTTTATATATTTCAATTAACTCCATTTAAATTTCCAAATTGAAATCTTAAATTAGACTACTTTAAAATTGTAAATTGGTTCTAACAAGTTTATAGACCAAGGACAAAGTACTTTAAAAGTTGTTATAACATTATAAAATACCATCTTGAGACGGTAAAGCATGGTTATCATTTCTGTCGTTGTCACAAATCCCCTAATTTGTAAACGAGATTGTTATAGGAACGCTTTTTTGAAGGTAAAAAAATCATTTCAAAGTTTGTTTTTTGCAGCGCTTTGAGAACGGTATAAAATATCATCCTCACACCGTAAAACATGGTTCTCATTTGTTGCGTTTTCAAAGCGCTTTAAACCTGTAATTTGGAATGTTCTGAAAACACTAGTACCACCCTTTGAAGTACTTCTCAAACGCTTTCACGATCGTATTTTTCTACCTGGGTATGTAATTAAACAATATTCCAACTTGAAAAAATAACAAAACAAACATTATTTTTGTTTATTTTATCAATTAAATATGGGGAACTTCAAAATTTTTCAACACTTCGAGGTAAAATATTTTCAAAAAATTTTGTTGTATGACATGAATAAAATTATTTTTGGATGTTAGCCGATGTTAAATCAAGCTAAATATATTCGTTAATCATTTATCTTTAGCGGCGGAAAAATTATGGCGGTTTTAGGTTTCAAGCTAAATATATTAAAATTGCAGTTATTGCTTAGATTAAATAAAAGTTACATCAATTTACAAATCTCATTGCATTTGTCACATTCACTAGCAAAAAATATAAAAATAAATTCAATATTTTTTTTGTCATATATGAGAAAAACGCCGATTATTTTAGAAAACATTAATTTTTGCCGGCTTAATGATATTTAGTTGGGTTTAGAGTTACTTGCAAGAAATCACACTTTTAAATTCTCAAAATTAAAAATTTTAGATAAGGATGCTTTTTGAGGTAATGGAAATTTTGTTTACTCCATAAAATTTAAAGTCCTTAGAATTTTTTGATACCTTATCGATGTTAGTATTAAGCTTATTAAAATATTTTATTTTATGTACATATTAGCGGAATTGATACAGCGCTTTAGTTGTCACAAAGCCAAATGTGTTTGGAAAATACTGCCTTTGAAGCCGCTATGATTGAAATAAAAAATTAAACTTTTTTACACTTTATCACTTTATCACTTTAGTCCGTCGCAAGGATTCACTATAGATACCTAACTACCCAGGAAAACTTGCTATTACCATAGAATGGGAAATGGAAGAAGAAAAGAAGAATCAGAAGTACTTATAGTTGAGGCCAAGAACACCTGATTTTAACATGGGGGTGTCATAGGAGGCAAGGCCTTGCCTTGTGCTTACATATAGGGACAAAAATAAGACGTTACAAAATATGTAGTGAAATCACCAGTTACACATAAGTACTTATTTCATTTCTTATTTGTAGCATCAAAAGTAATGCTTGAAGCCATTATATGACGTATTACTTGTAAGGATGTTAATACGTAGTTATTTATAGGTGCAAAAATAAGAACGTATTAACATGTACCTAAATAAGAAGGTATTAATAGGCAATAAAATAACTAGTTATTAATAAGGACAATTATAACTAGTTATTAATAGGTCCTAAAATAACTACTGATTTTAGTCATTACAAGGAAGGACTATAATAACTGCTTACCAGGAAGAAGTGTAATAAGTGCTGAACAGCGATTAATATTTTCTCAAGAAAAAAATTAAAAGACTTTGTTTATTATTTTCTAATAACATTTATTAAACATAAAAAGAACAAAAAAAATTCACTATAAAAAACTAAAAATTTTACTAAATAAGCTTTTGTTTTGTGAGAGTCGTTTATGTATAACTATATATTTGTTTGCTTAAATAAACTGCATTTAAATTATTAATTATGATATATTATGAATCTTTATAAATATACCTTACAAAAAAGTAGTTACTTATTACCTTACAAGTACCTTATTTCTTTGGCCCTTCCTAATAAGCAGGTATATAACACAATATTAGTAAGACATAATTGTTTAGCTTCCAAAATAAGTAGTGATGTATGTTCATATCAGTAAGGTATTATTTCAGACCTTCAAAATAACAACAAATGTAATGGATAGTCATTACTACGAAAGGTCTGAAATAAGTGATAATAAGTAACTTATTATTTTTGCTATTCCAAATAAGCAGATATTTAACACAATATTATTAAGGCGTTGTTTTTTATCTTACAAATAAGCAGTTACATATATTCATATTAGTAAGGTATTATTTCGGACCTTAAAAATAACAAAAACTGGAATGGATAGTCATTACTTTGGAAGGTCTGAAATAAGTCCTACCCATTACCAAAGTTTTGCTGGGTATGTTTTCAAACCACGTTTTTATACAAAAAAAAAATGCAAAACAAAATAATTAAATGTCGCAAAATTTTTAAAAAGTTCATAAAATTTTTGGTTTTATATTTTGAAAATGCCTTCTTGACTCCAAGGTGCTGTTTACAAAGTGACTTAGTTTCAAACATTATTGTGAATCGTCTGGCATCACATGCAAAACATGCATTTTCAAAAAATTTACGCGAATTCCTTATAAGTTTGTAATGTTTGTATCCCATTATTGGAGCACTGACATCAACTTGGAATACCTCAAATTATATACAATTTTATTGTTTCTCAAATACTGTTCTCGAAACTCAATTCCATGAATTGGGGCAAAATCCCAACACTCATAGAATTAAAGTTGTAAAAATAGCAAAACTAAATTTTAGTTAATTGGAAGTAACAAAATAATCTGCTAAAATTAGCAAAAATATTCACTAAATATTAGTAGACTAACAAATCATTAAAAATTGTCAAACTTTTAAAGCTGTTTTTTAATTTTTTTTAATGCGAATAAATGTCTGCTCTTATAAAATCAGCAATCTGAAGTTTCTGTTGATTTTAGCAAAATAAACTGTTATTTGCATTCTACGAAAATATAACAGTTTTTGTTTGCTGTTTCGAGTCTACAAATATTTAGTAAAAGTTTTTGCTAATTTTACAGAGTAAAATGCTATTTTCAATGAACTAAAATTCCCATAAATTTTTTTAAATAATAGATTTATTTTTGTTGTTCTTATTTCATTAGTATTTAGCAAAAAAAATTCCTAAATTTAGTAGTTTTTGCAAGGTAATTTTTAACTAATTGTTAGCAGGTTTTTCTGCTATTTTTTCAGGTTTGTTTCTATGAGTGTATGAAAAAAACTGTAAAAGTTTGAAAATCGAACTTTCACAGTTTTGTAAGCCACCATACTACTTTTCACCACGCAGCGATATATAAATTACTTTTTCAGTAAATATATCTACGAAGTCAACTGAGTCCATTATGTATAAGTTTGGATCTGAAAGTTAAATACTATGAGCAAAAAAAAAATAAAATGAACAAAAAAACTCTTGTAAGTTTCAAGTCATTTTTCGACATATGGCCATCAATTCTTTTGGTGAAGACGTTTCAAAGTGAACATTACACATTATAGTTTTTAAGTATAGTCAATCTAACCCTGTCTATCGATCCTCTTAATTAATAAAACCTTGAGAAATAAGAGGCATCTAAAGTCAGTTTCATCAGGTATCGAAAATATTTGATGTCGATCATATACATATATTTTTAATAAACAAATAAAAAAGATTAAATTTATTATTCGTGTAATCGTTCTTGATCTTTAACTAAATGTATAATTTATATTTATTTTTAAATTCGTATTTTTCAAAATTATTTATTATCCAAATATTTGTTTATACAATGTTGGTAAATTATATTTTTTGTCGCCTTCACACGTTAATTTTAGCATAAATTTTACGTATAGTTTTTATATATAGTTTTTTGTGACAAAAACAAATAACAAATTTATTTAAATAAATAAAAACAGATTTTTCTCATAATGAAGGTTATTTTATTTTTTTTTTAATTCTGCACTGAGAGAACTATCGTCACTTCAGTAATGAATAAATGTATAAATTTAATAACAATTGTCTCTGGAACTGGTCCATAGAACTTTTTATAGAATTTATGAAATAGTTTTCATTAAAATAAATTTTTATAAAATGTCTCATAGAATGCGACCCTAGCGTAGGAAATTCAGAAACGCTAATAAAAACAATTGTAGCATATTTTAGGGTGAAACCAAAACTATTAGTGTTAGAAGCTTCATTAACCCATATTTTACCAAACATAGAATTTCTTTTCCGATGTAGTTGAAAACTATATGCTTTTAAAGCCCTCAATATTATGAATGTCCACAAAAGAAACGAAACAAAGATCTGGTTTAATTGGAATAGGGTGTGTCTTTAAAGCCACGTTGGTAAAATGTGTTAACTATTTTTAACAAACTTGAAAAAAATTTACATTTAAGAAAATGGATTTTGAAAAAACAAAAATTGTGCAAAAGTGTTTAATTAGGTCGGATTAAACAATGAAAAATTTTATTTACAAAAAACAAAAATCTAAAAATGAACAAACAATAAATTTTTTTTCTTTTAAGCGACCTTAAGATCAGTTATGTATAAATTATAATTAATTATTTCCAATATTTCGTCTCCACATTGGGTGACTTCTTCAGGGAACAATTATTATAATTTGATTGACAAAATTTTATCAATCAAATTATAATAATTGTTCTCTGAAGAAGTCACCCAATGTGTAGACGAAACATTGGAAATAATAAATAAAGGATCATAAGTTCGTTTAAAAGAAAAAGAATTGAATAAAAAACGATCAAAGAGAACTTAAGATTTTTACAAAAAAAAATTTTAAAGTAATGAAAACTTGATAGTTGTTTGGAGGTCTATAGGAGAGATTTTGTCATTTATAATAAAGAAGCTGACCATGGCTTTGTTTGGCACACATTCCAACCAAATTTCAGATCTCTATCACGATTAATTTTGAGTTTTTTGTTACTTTTGTAAATTAACCAAAAAGTAAAAAGTCCAAAAAATCGAACAAAATATGACAATATTGATTAAAAATTGCAATAATTTTTTAATATATGATCTACTTACAAATAAAATTGTCAAAGCAATTGATTACCCAACGTGACACACCAACGATTACTACTAAAAAAAATTATTATATCATAAAAAATAATAATTTTTCTGCGTGGACTTTCAAATTGGACTGTATTTGAAAAAAACACGTTTTTTTGAGAATTTAAAACTATTTTGATTTTTTTTATCTTTAAAAAGTGTCCAAAAAAGGTAGATTTTTAAAAAAATCAAAGAAATATTTTTAATATTTTTTTTTCATTTTTTTAATAGAAAAAATGTAAAAATTTTCGAATCAGTAACATTTTTTATTGTAGGTTTCTATTTCGATTTTGGACAATACTTTAAAATTAATGTGTCTTCAAAGACACATTGGTAAAAAATGTGTTAAATTAATGAAATTCCACGTAAATTAAAAAAAAAAAAATATTGTAATTAAACCAATAAAACAATTCTATAAAAATTTAAAATTAATAAAAGGCTTTGTTGAATTAATAAAAGATTTATAAATAAAATATATAAAAACACTTTAAATTTAAATCTTAAAACTAACATACAAAATGTATGAAACTCTATGTAAAATAGGCCGGGTCGATTTGTATGGAGGCAAAAAAATCGCTCAGCGTTCAAGGAAAATCGTATTCTAGGGATCAAAATAAGAAACTTTGCCGAAGGAACCATACCTCTAAAACGAATTCTGATGTCCCGACTTTTGACCCGTAGTTTAAAATTTTGAAAAATCCCACTTTGATCCATTTAGAGTGCCCCAATCGAATATAATTTATACATTAATCTGCTAGAGCGTCTTCCGGAGAAGAAATTGAGACCCTAATCTTGAAAAGACTCCTCCTACTTTCTGAAATATCTCTATCCCGAGATTTGCACATTTTGCTATAAAAAACGACTAAAAAGGCCCTCTTTCAACTTAAATTTTAACCCCTTAACGGTCATCTAGAATGATGTTTTATGCTAACGTGTCTCCCGGATAAGAAGTAGCTCCCATATTCTTGGAGAGATTCCTCCTACTTTCTGAAATATCAAAGTGGGCTTTTTCAAAATTTTACCCTACGGGTCAAAAGTCGTTACATCAGAATTCGTTTTAGAGGTATGGTTCCTTCGGCAAAGTTTCTTATTTTGATCCCGAGAATACGATTTTCCTTGAACGTTGTGCGATTTTTAAATCGACCCGCCCTAATGTAAAATAATGAACGAAATAAATGCTAAGAACAATTAAATACATTAAATGCTGAACAATTCTATAACTCTAAAGAAAATTTTCATTATGTATACGTATAAACTTTATACATATACCGACAGAAAATATTTTTGATTTCCCGCCTTTTTAAAAAAATTTGTTATATGTATATAAGTTTTTAATTATTAAAACAAGTTTTTCAATCAAATTGTAATAATTGTTCCCTGAAAAAGTCACCCAATGTGGATACGAAATATTGGAAATAAATAAATAATTAATAAATAAATGATCTTCAGCTCGTTTAAAATATGAAGAATAATATGATAATGCAATATAAGTTTATATTTTTGTTTAAATATGTTTATTAGAATATTAGTCATTGCAAAAATTCATTATATGCATAAATTATTCATTAGGGCAATATAGTTGTGATATTTGTTAACAAAGTTAGATATTTTTAATCAGCATTTATCTCTGAAAAAGCGTCGTTTGATGTATCTCCTAAACTAACAAAGCTAGAAACTCGAACACAATAATATCAAGCAAATCAAGCAGACTCCCCCAGAGTAGAATATAGATCGGCTTTAATATTGGTTGTACTGAGACATTTCAAATGAAATTATTGAATTAGAAAAAGGTGACAAATTTTTTCAATGCTTACAAATTCACTGAGAACGTTTATTTTTGATGGCTTCAAAAAAAAAAAAAAAATACTAAACAACGTTGCGTCTTGAAACTTAAAACATATGTTTTATAAGGTTATACGTCAGGTCGGCTAATTTTGGGACGGCCCTTATATTTTTTATTAAGTTTATATCATTAAAATTTATTGTTTTTAATTTTTTTATCATTATTAATTAAAAGCAATAAAAAAGAATAGTTTGTTAAAAAAAAAAAGTTCATATGAACGATGAACAAAATTTTCAAAGATCGATTGAACTCGAAAAGCGCCTTATTTCATTCAGATCAATCGAACTAGAACGAGCGATCCTCAAACGAACAAGATTGCCCAAGTCTAACGTAGGAAATAATTTTTTTCAAAATTAAAAAAATCGCTAAAATCTAAAAAAATCGTCTAAAATGAATAATCGCTAATATTGGAAAAAATCGATAAAATTTGAAAAAATCGCCAAAACTAAAAACAACGTCAAATTAAAAAAAAATATCAAAAATTTAAAAAAAATTTACCCAAAATATAAAAAAAACATAAAATTGGAAAAAATAGGAAAAAATTTTTTTCAAAAAAAAAAATCACCAAAAATGAAATCGCTAATATTTTAAAGAAAAAAAATGGATAAAATTTGAAAAATCACCAAAATTTAAAAAAACCGCCAAATTTGAAAAAAAAAAATTCCCAAAATAAAAAAAAACGCTAAAATTGGAAAAAATTCTTAAAAACTTTAAAACAATTATAAAATTAAAAAAAAAAAAAATCACTAAAATTTTAAAAACGCCCAAATTGGGGAAAAACTCGCCAAAATTGAAATACGCGTTAATATTGCAAAAAAATTGACAACATTGTAAACAAATAGTAAAAATTTAAATCAATTTTGGTGATTTTTAAAATGTTTGTATTTTTTTTGCTTGTTGTCATTTTGGATCATTATGGGTTATTAGAACTTAAAATTTTGTTTGCACCAAATTCATTTTAAATTCAACATTTAATGCATATTAATAAACTTTTAATTGAAAGCGAGTTTAAAATCAAACAAAAGTTTAATTGCATTTTTTCGACAATAATTTTTTACTTTAAATTAACAAACATTTTGGTTAAATATAACTAAATTTTTTTTTAGATTCAACTGATTTTTTTTTGTTATTCTTATTTGCTAATTTTCGTAGTTTTTCGTGCAACGTCATTTTGAACTAATTTTTAGTAGTTTTAGCAAAAATGTTTACAATATTTTTCTGTTAGTGTTTATCTTAATCTTTAATCAGACTTTAATCTAAAAATTTAAAACAATCTTTAAATTAATTGAATAATTTATCATTTTAATGCGAAACATTTCTGACAAAATTAATTGCATTTTATTTTATAAATATTTAATACTTGACACATAAATACAAATAAGTGTTTTAAACTATTTCTAATATAAAATGTATAAATTAAAGTCTACCACCCCTTTTGGCAAATGGTTTTTAATTTGTTTTCTTTTTTCTTAAACAAAAACTAAGCAGACATTTAGACGCTTTTGATATAAATGGCAACAACAAATACAAATAAGTTAAAAAAAAGAAATGCACATATGAATGTACTACATGTATTCAACTCAATATTATACATTGTATGGATGGATATTTATAGAAATGATTGTTTGAAGCAACAGAAGAAAAAAGCAAAAATCAGTTGCATTTGAAACTAAAAGGAAAAATAAAACAACAGCAAAAAAAAAAAAATTCCAAGAAAACAAAAGG
The DNA here is from genome assembly GCA_021234595.1 of Delia radicum. NCBI lineage: Eukaryota > Metazoa > Arthropoda > Insecta > Diptera > Anthomyiidae > Delia > Delia radicum. The sequence goes on along the minus strand of CM037853.1, from coordinate 149,914,707 downwards.
CCTTCTGGCAAGGCTAACATGTTTTTCTCTATATCGCCCCATGATCGATCTATATAAAAAGGCACACAAACACACACTTATAATTTACACTTATACATTTACGTCCGTATTCATAAAAAATCTTAATTCAGATTTCAAATAAATTTTAGTTAAAACACATTTTAAGCCTTAAAAATGTATTCATAAACGAAATAAATATTTTAAACCTTCGTTTATGAATACAGTTTTAAGGCTAACATTTATGTTTTAACCAAAACGTATTTGAAATGCTGTTTAATATTTTTATGAATACGGGGGTTATAATTTAAAACACGCAGTAGTGTTGCATTGGTTTAAGACGAATCTTTTATACTCAACTTATTACTGCACTAATAGAAATAAATTAGTATTTTTTTTTGCTAAAACTACTACAAATTTGTTGAAAATGACGTTGCAGGAAAAACTGCAAACATTTTTGCTACATAAGATAGGAATTGCAAAAGTACATCTCTGCACTTAACGAAATTTTAGTTATATTTGAGCTAAATTTTAGTAAATTAAAAGTAAGAAATGACTGTACTAAAATCAACTAAATATTAGTATAAAAAAAAAAACAAAATAATTAGAATTTAAAAAGTTTTTTTTTGCGATTTTTCTGAATAAAAATCTGCCCTTCTGAAATCAGCAGTCTATAAGTTTTTAGAAAATATTGCTGTTGATTTTTAGCAGAATATACTGCTTTTTGCATCCAACTAAATTTGGAGTAAAGTAGCCAGACGTACTTTTTTCAGCAGTACGCGTACTTTTTTTTAGTCAATGTACTGTTTTCTGCATAACCCCTAAAAAAGTACGCTAAAGTACTTTTTTTTGCCTTTTGTACTTTTATTTGTACTTTTTTCCCTGTTTAGTATCTTTAGTAACATTTTTTTTTTTGTGCAGAAAGATTCACACAGTTAGAAGCGCCTTGTTAAAATGTCTTTACAACCTGAACACATTTGTGGCGACTAACAGAAGTATTTTTTCGTGTTTTTTATATGAGAAGCAAAAAATTGCCAGTCTTGACGACTTTTCTTCTTTATATTAATCAATCGTCAGTCGCCAGCATTGTGATGAAACTCTTAATCAAAACAAATCGTAAATATTTTTGAAATTTGTATGTTTATTTTTTCTATACATACCACATTCAAATGCGGCAACTGAGAGAATATTCAGTTTAATGTTTACCTTTTGGAAACAGGAAAGAAACAAGCTTTTAATTCAAAATTTAGAGAGTGAACTGACCATTAAAACTAATTCTGAATTTACATGTGTAGAGTTTTTTTTAATTTTTTAAAAACTGAAAATGACAAAAATAGAATTGTTAACCACGTTGAAAAGAATTATAAATATTTGTAAAAATTTTTAATTATTTAAAAAAGAAATAAAATATAATTATTTAATAATTATATAAACAAAGTTTTTAAAGCTACTGATACCTCTTATTCTTCCATATATCACACATTTTCTTAACACTATTATTACAACTAGCTCTTTTCCGCGTAAATGGAAACACGCTAAAATTATTCCTGTTCCCAAATCCAGGTCTGAATTCAGACCAATTGCAATTCTTCCTTTTCTTTCTAAACTGCTAGAAAAACTACTGCATACTCAAATTAACTCGTATATCAAGAGACACAACTTATTATCTGACTACCAATCTGGATTCCGCTCTGAACACAGTTGTGTCACTGCTCTTTTGAATGTTTCCGAAGATATAAGGCAGCATGTTGATGAAGGGAATTTAGTTTTTCTAGTACTGCTTGACCATTCAAAGGATCACAATATCTTAGTCAAAAAACTGAAAAATATGTTCAACTTTTCCACCACCTCAACAAAGTTGATATCATCATACCTATCTGGTCGAACACAATCTGTTTACAGTAACGAAAAAACGTCTGATGTTGCCTCAATTTTAAGAGGTGTTCCCCAGGGATCCATACTAGGACCACTACTTTTTTCACTTTATGCTAACGACCTTCCATCGCGACTTCAACACTGCAAGGTGCACATGTATGCTGATGACGTTCAGGTGTACCTGAGTAGTTCACAAAAATCTCTTGATGTATCACTCTGTAAACTTAACAGTGACCTTAGTAGAATACACCAATGGGCATTAGGAAACGGCCTATGTCTTAACCCTAAAAAATCTAAATGTATTCTGATACATAAACGATTATTTAAGGTATCTCGTGACTTTGATGTAAGACTAAATAATCAGAAAATTGATATTGTGTCATCTGTACGGAATTTAGGCATAATTTTCAATAATACCCTCACTTGGTCAAACCACATTAATAATATTGTCGGTAAAACATACAATATGCTACGTACTCTTTGGGCAACGCAATATTTTACTCCACCTAAAATCAAAATGCTATTAGCTAAAGCCTATCTGATGCCATCTTTGCTATATGGCTGCGAAATTTTTTCAAACTGCGATGCTGATAGCAAACGTAAATTAAATGTTCTTTTCAATAATATTGCTAGGTATGTCTTTGGTCTAAGAAAATATGACCGTGTATCTGCGTATGCCCAACAGCTTTATGGAATGACATTTGATAATCTCTTGAAACAAAAATGTTTAATAATGTTGCATAAGATTATTTATAATAAAACACCAAAGTACCTACATGAATACCTGCTTTTTAACACTTCACAGCGAGGAAAACGGATAATTCCCATACTTTATCAAACACTTATGTCAGAGTGGCAGTTCTTTACAAGTGCTATACGTTTTTGGAATGCACTTCCACACAACATTCAAAGATGTAGTAACGCATTAAAATTTAAAAATGAATTACAAAATTTACTTGCATAATTCAAGCAGACTTTAATGATTAATTTTAGTAAAATTTGACAGGTCTAAACTAAAATAATCTAAACAAAAATATCATAAAATATTTTTGAATACCACTAAATAATTTTATTGTATTTTGTTTTATTTTCATTTCTTTGCAATCCGTATTACAAGTATTATTGTACTTTTTTATTTTTACTTCTGTATTTTGTGATTTTATTAATTTATTAACTTATCATTTTTAATACTTTATTTTAACTATTAATATTGTCAAATTTAAAAATATACAATCATTTTAAGTTCTATGCTGTAATTCATAAGATGTAATCTTGTAGCATAGAATATATCAAATAAATAAATTAAATTAAAAAAAAAAAAAAACCAAACCGAAATGTACAACAAACAAATGATATTTAGTATTAAACATATTAATATAAACTTGTTCAAATTAACTTTGTTTTTAAACACACAGAAAAAACTAAAAACGGGTTTCAATTAAAAATTTTATTGAATCAATTAATATTTTAATTGATTTTGCACCTACCACTGAAATGATAGTATTAACTAAAAAAAATTGCAAACAGTTTATTAAAACTCTTTCAATTAAAATAATAATAATAATATCAATTAAAAGAGTTATTGTTTTTCTTTACAACCTCAATTAAAAAGTTTAGTTAAATTGATTAAAACTTTAATTGAAACTTGAGAAGAAAACAATAGTAGTTTTAATTCAAAACTCGTATTTTATTATTTTTGTTATATAACCCCTATTAAATAAAAAAAGAAATGTAGGTTTGTAAATTAAATTGACATTTTATTTATAATAAAATTAAAGCTTTTTAATATAAAAATGTATTATAAGAAAACAAATAAAAGCAAAGACAAACTTTTTGTTTTGATTGGCTTGTCTGGAACTTTTTCTTGTAATTGAATTGCTTTCTAAAAAAAATCACACACAACTTTAAAATGATAGTTTAATGACAATTATACTTATTGAAAATTTAATTATTTACAAAAATAATAGTTTAATTGTCCATTTTCGATAAGGTTTATTCAAATCCACATGTGCACTTTTATTACCACAGATAAAACACGAAACTAAATTAAGTTTTCGTGAGTACACGATTATCTCAACAAAAAGAGTGTTGCAAACTCTAGTGAAATAACTACGATTTTGCGTGTATTTGAAATCGGTAAACTATTCAACTTATTTAAAGTTAATCATTTGCGATTTTTTTTCTTTTTATTTACAAATTAAATAATATATTGATATAATTAAACCTTTGTTTGATTATTTAATCTAAATAAAATAAAAAAAATAGTTTGCCTAATTTTTAAAAATTTTGTATACATGTTGTCAACACTATGGATATATTAGAAAATTCAATAAATTTTTTAATTGAATAAATTAAAAAAATTGTTTAAATTGCCATTGATATTTAAACAATCGATTAATTAGATATTTTTGGCCCATAATTGTTTCTGTGCACAATTAAAAACCTGACTAATTTTAAGTTAACATTTACGATCTTATTTTTATATTCTTTACTGAAGTATATGTTATTTTATGTTATGTTATTTAATGAATTTAAGGACGTTTTCAATAAAAATACAAATGTACTTTTTTTATCAATTGAACTGCTTTTTTTCTTTGACGTACTTTTTTTTGCCAATTCAATATCTGGCTACCCTAAGTAAATATAGCAAACATATTTTAGAAATAACGTGTTGTCTACAAATATTCAGCAAAACTTTTTACTGATTTTAGCGGGGTAAATTGCTGTTTTAAATTAAAACAAAAATTTTTTGAATTTAACAGTTTTGTATTTGCTGTTCTTGTCTTACTAATATTTAACAAACAAAGTCTGCTAATTTTTAAATTTGTTCTGCTATTTGCTATTATTTTTTCTTTACTAATTTTTAGTAACTCCTTTAGCTTTTTAAAGGTTTATTTTTAAACAAATTAATATATTGTTTTATGTTTTTTCATCCTAAAATATATTATATTATGATATTATATATGCTGTCATATATATTGTTATATGTTTCTTATATGACAACATATCAAACGATACATTATTATATATTTACCTTTATAAAATAAATAAAATAAGATACACAGTGCAACACGAAAAAAAATAACCATATACGGACACCACTACGTGATAAAAGACTAAAAAAAAAAGTCCCGTGTCTCCCAATTTTTCCCAAAGTCATATCCTTTTTTGTTTATGGGCCGCCAAAGATTTGGGGCCTCGGTATCATTTTCGCAAAAAAGTGATCATTTTCTCAGGCTCATATCTTGCAAACCGTTCAGAATTTCGATTTACTCTCTATGGCAAAGTTGTAGCTCTTGTCATAAAGAACAAAAATTGCGAACATATAAAATCAAAAAAACTTCACCTTCCAGATCAAAATCGCAAAAAACTTAAAAAAATTCGATTTTTTTTTACCTTTTTTCCCATGTTCAGGTCCATAGGTAGCAAACCGTTCAAAATTCAAGGAAACAATCAACTACAAAAATTTACCTAAGATCTCAATAAACAAATCTCTAGAACACATAAACTTCCTGGGAATTGGGTTTGCTATCTATGCACCTGAACAGGAGAAAAAAGGGAAAAAAAAAATGAAATTAAAAAATTTTTCACTTTTGCGCGCTACCTAAACAGTGTTAAGAATCATCTCTAGGAAGTTTATATGTTCTAAAAATTTGTTTATTGAGTTCTTAGGTAAATTTTTGTAGTTGATTGTTTCCTTGAATTTTGAACGGTTTGCTACCTATGGACCTGAACACGGGAAAAAAGGTAAAAAAAATCGAATTTTTTTAAGTTTTTTGCGATTTTGATCTCGAAGGTGAAGTTTTTTTGATTTTATATGTTCTTTATGACAAGAGCTACAACTTTGCCATAGAGAGTAAATCGAAATTCTGAACGGTTTGCAAGATATGAGCCTGAGAAAATGATCACTTTTTTGCGAAAATGATACCGAGGCCCCAAATCTTTGGCGGCCCATAAACAAAAAAGGATATGACTTTGGGAAAAATTGGGAGACACGAGTCTTTTTTTTTTTAGTCTTTTATCACGTAGTGGTGTCCGTATATGGTTATTTTGCCATGACTTAAAAAATTACATACAGTGATATTAGGCATATCGCTCATTTGCTACGAGACTGTCATAAGTCAAAATTGTGATTTAATTGTTAATGGTGTAGATTTATTAGTGATATCATGCTTTATATTCTGTAAAAATTTCATATTAATATCATGTATACTTTTCGAGATAGAGGATAATATATTTTATTTTTTCTTTAAAGTGGATGCAAAGAGTATATACTTCATGGAGAAACTGTGCTACTCACGGGTTTCTCGATAAATATCCAATTCGCACACAATTCTCACTAAGAGAAAAACACATTAGTTTTTGTTGTATATTTTGCATATTTTCAATTTAATATCATATTTTTAAATAGTTGGTAAAAATTTAATTAAAAACAAACAAAAGAAAACATTTGTAACTCTGAACATACCATCTAATTTTCATTTGTTATACATTCATAAAAAAATTGGCCGTGCATATTTTTTTGAATCATAGTGCATATTTTTTTGAGTATATTTCGATCTTAGTGTTGATTAAACGCATATTTTGGATTCTGTACTGCATATTTTAAGCACATATTTTTCGTTTCCTTGCCATAATAATAGTACATTTTCATATATAACATACTATGTAAAGCTTAGGGCCCGGAAGTTCGTAAATACATATTTCTTGTCGTTAGCTGGAGGACAACGTCATCTTTGCAAGTCAACAAATTTGCAATAAAATGTCATCGATTTGTTAATGCATATTTTGCTATAAATACATATTTTTCCATATTTTGTTAAAAATGCATATTTTGGTAAATATTTTGCTACAAATGCATATATTTGAATATTTTTCATTAAAATCCACGTTTTTAAAAAAAAATTTTTGATAGTTTACTGAAATCAACTTTTTGCTAAATTTATTTATTTTATATTTTCTTTTTCTAAAAATTTAAAAATATATTTTTGATACTAATTACTTTTATCGCGAAGACTTAAATAACAGACATATACAATTATTACCATTCTTACGACGGTTAACGTTACTTTTAAAATTGTTAACCCATTTATAATACAAAAATTACTTAAATTGCTTTTATAATGTGGAAAACATTGGAAAAATCAATAATAATGCATATTTTTTTATTTTTAAGTGCATATTTTACGATTTTACAAGCATATTTTGTGTACATAAAACAGAATTATAAATGCACTAAATTCCGAACCCCAATAAGCATATATTGGGACATATAAGCTATATAATAAAAGCTATAATAATATATGCTCTCTTATAAAAAATATTTTTTTGTGAGATATAAGATCTGCTTACAAATGGTGTATAATACAACTTAAGAAATAATTATATGTGATATCAAATGATATGAGATATTATTATGTAAGATACCATATATGACACAAGATTATCAACATAGTTTGAGATAAGTTTATATATGGTATAACATCATTAATATTTGCCATGTGTATAAGATATAATTATGTATTGTTATATATAACCCCATACATCATTATATATGCGCCAAAATTAAATTTTTTAATTTTTTTTTTTTTTAATTGTATACAAAATTAAATATTTCATCGGATTTAAGTAGACCCAATTAAATCTCAAATTATTTTATTCGATCCACCAAAAATTACTTATCTTTTTGGATCTTATTAGATCCAACTAGATCTAAATAGATCCCATGTGACATTTTAGGATCTATCTAAATCTTAAATTACATATTATTGGATTCCACAATTTTGAGATCAATTTAGATATAATTTAATCAAGTAATATGTTTGAGGGATATAATTGGATATTGCTGGACACCCCAATTTTGAGATTAACTTGGATAAGATAAAATGCGATATGATTTTATATTTGAGATATAATTTTTTTTATCGGGTGTCTTCAATAAATATTTCGTTGCAATGTCAAAATTAGTATATTCCCGATCCCTCGTCCTATGCACTGTATAGGTAAAAAACTAGTTAAACAACTAACAAAAGAATAGGGGGTTATTTATATTTAAGGAATTTTATATCCTTCCCTCCACTTTCCAGTACAATTTCGGGTGGTCATTCCTCTGCAATATCGATATGTGGACCTATACTTAATGCATTAAGTTCACTATTTAAGTCTCATATTCTTGAGTAGTTAAGTATTAAAAATTATCAAAATCAGTCGACGGTTTCGAAAGTTATAAGTGAAAATGTAAAGTAATATAACCTCAAAAAATTAATTAATGCACACTGAAAAAATTCTCTGCATGATATTAATGAATTTTTCGTTCGTTAAAATATTTCATTAAACTAATGCAAAGTTTCATAAAATTTTATAAAGTATGGATCTTTTCAATAATCTTAAGATATTGTTTGTTCACTTCGTGTAAAACTGTTTCATTAGATTACTAAACATTTCCATTATTTTTCGTTCACTAAAATTCTCTCTGTGTAGGTGTTTATCTTCTTTATAAGTTATAATCACAATCAGTCATTAAGTATGAAATTTTTAGATTAAGCTTCCTTAAATTTAAAAAAAAAACTTTGTGTCACCCTACTATACTGACATACACATTTGCTTTCACTTAATAAGAAACTTTATAAAATAAATCATTAATACAAGCAAAGTAAATTCATTACTACATCACATCACCATTAGGTACTATACAGAACTTTAAATATATTAATTCCTTATACCAAACTGAAGCTATTCCACAGAAAAAAAATATAAAAATAAAACCATATATTTTAGTGAAAATATAAACTTAACAGTATTTTCTGTTTAATTATTGGCACTCAACGCAGAGCCCATATTATTTTTGTTATAGGTACACTTGTAAAAAAAAAATAGTTACTAAGAATTGTCGAAAATTAAGCTACGACAACGAAAAAAAAGTATCTAAATTTGCGACAGCAAAATTTTCAGTGAAGTTGAGAATCACAGTCTGCTGAATTTAGGTGACCTAAATTTTAGAAGAAGTAAATTTTGGTTTCCAGTTGTAGTTCAATTAACTAACAAGGGTTCTTTCCGATCTTAATGATATATGATAAAGAAAACATAAATAAAGTGGCACGTATTAGCGGACCAATCTCACGTTTAAGCGTTAAAAGGTGGGACCAAAGATAATACATTTTTGTATGGAAACATGTTGATATCAATATTGGCTATGTAGAGTGTAAGGGTTGCCATTTAGTTACAATATTTAAAATGTAGGTTAAAAAGCTCTTTGGAAAAATTCGCATAAAAGTCGAACAATTACGAATATCGAAAAAAAACTCAAGCATCCCCCCGATTAAATTTAATAGACATTAATATACATATTTTTTATCTTAATCCAACTATAATTCTTTAACAACACTAGTGTTAATATCACTTAAAACACATTTTTTTTTTAAAAATATCAAAAATACTTGAAATTTATCGGACGTTTTTTTCACACGTTTAATTCGTCTCCAAAAACTCTTTCATTTGCTACCCCATTTGTCTAAAATGTCTCCAAAACAATTCGAAATTTTCAAATTTCATTTAGATCGGTGAGAACCCATTGGGAGACTCCCCTTGTAAGAATTTTGCTAAATCAGCAGAATTTTTAAGCAGAATCAACAGAAAATATCTGCTAAACAAGTCTTTCCGGATCTGACCAGTGGCAGGTCCATATTTATTACCGGGAGTATAGGTGGTTAATAAAGACTACTTAATATGTACGCAGTACCGATTTTTGGTCCATTTTGCTCTATTTCGTATAGTTTCCGTGATATTGCTTAATTTATTAATATAAAATTAAAATTATGAGTAAAGAACACCATCTACAAATAAGGCAGAAAGAGGAGACACAAAAAACATTTTTTTTCTGGAAACCTTTTACTGACAAATTTGTAAATTTAAGTATCACGAATTACTAAATATTAGGATGAAAAATTATTTCAAGTACAGCTGAAAAGTGACTCACTTTTCTTTTATTTCGAAATATTTTATGAAAATTGGGTATTAAATGAGAGTTATTTTGATGGTCCATCCAGTGGAGTAAACAATAGTTTTCAAACAAATTTTAAACCCAATTTTATATTTCTTACCGAACATTTCTTACTCTCATTCTCTCTGTCACATACTCAAGTTTAATTGGGGGTTAGATGGATCGAGTGGTGATACCTCCCATGTTAGAAGACGTATGTTTTATTATATTTTTTTAGCTGTGGGAAAAATTCCTTGAAAAAGTTAATCTTTTTTTTTTCGTTAACATTTTTAATATTGTAAATATATAAAAATAAATTTTATTTAACAATTTTTTGAATGACGAACTGATATTTATCCGCAAAAAGTTGTAAATTGGTTAAATTAACTTTAAGAAATGTTGGAGCGTATTTATATTGTGTTAATAGAATATTTTGTAAATGTGAAGTTTTGTCATTAATTTAAGAGACATGTCGCAAAAATACATTACAAAAATTAACAAAGCCAGTCATCAATCAAAATATGTTTGAAGAAGACAAAGGACACACATGTGTTCTAGAATTAGTCATTGCCAAAAAATTAAAAATACTATACAAAAAATAACTATACCGGTGCGATGCGGGTATCGGTAAGGGTAACGCTATTATCGTTTATTTCGGTAACTGTATTTAAGGGGTAACCATGTTTCAGTATTTTCTGTAACGATTTTTTAGAGTTAACGGTATTATACTTATTTCCGTATCGGTATTTCAGCGGTAAAGCTATTTTTGTTTACTTCGGTAACCTTAATTTAGGGATAACGGTTGTTGAGTTATTTCGGTAACGGTATTTTAAAGATAACGTTATTTAACCTATTTAGGTAATGTCAATGCACATCGATAATGGCTAACTACTTACTGATCAAGCTTTGGGAAAATATATATCTATTTGCAGCGATTATTATTTCGGATTTTGTCAGCTTATTTCGGTAACGGTATTTTAAGGATAACGCTACTTCAATTATTTTGCTAACGGTATATTCGTGATAACGGTATTTCAGTTATTTCATTAACGGTATTTTAAGGATATTGGTATTTTAGTTATATCGGTAATGGTATTTTACGGATAACGGTATTTCAATTATTTCGGTAATGGTGTTGTAGGGATAACGATAGTCTGTTGAAAGGGTTTTGAATCGATAACGGTATTTTAGCAGTATTGTCTGCCATCCCTGACAAAAAGTGAGTATAGGGGTTGAGAACACTATATTTCCGATTTTAGAAAAACCTATTTTAAAAAATCTTTTGACTAATTTAAAAGTTATGACTACGCAGGTATACCCAATTTTAAAGAAGTCAACAACCTACGATTAGGACATACTTAAAGCTTGAGGTCTGCTGAATCCGAATCTAACCTCAGAATTTCTCCATCGCATCAGTTTTACGAGATATCTCAACATAAAGTTTTTCAGATGACATAACAAATTTTGTCAAATTGTCATAACGGGGTTTTCAAAACTATGTTAAGTTATCTCGTAAAGCTGATAAGATATGCGAAAGTTAAAACATGAGCTATGAAAGCAATAATGAGGAAATTACGACGTAATTTCGTAAGGCCTCATGTAAACTCTGAAACCCCAGAGTAAAATCTAGATCGGCTTTAATATTGGTTGGACTGAGACCTTTCAAATGAAAGTATTGCATTACACAACGGTGACCAATTTTTTCCACGTTTACAAATTCAATGAGATCTTTTATTTTTGATGGCTCAAAATAATATTGGTTGGACTGAGACCTTTCAACGGTGACCAAATTTTTCCATTTTTACAAATTCACTGAGATCTTTTATTTTTGATGGCTCAAAAAAAAAAATACTAAACAACGTGGCGCCTTGAAACTTAAAACATATGTTTTGTAAGGTTGCTACTTTTCACCAAAGTAATTTTTCTTTGTTTAAAAAATTTATTTTGGAAACTTAAATTTCGGAAAAGAACAAACTTTTTTAATTCACTGCTACTCTATAACTTGTTTTATAACAATTTATGACTAGAAATTTTCAATATGGCTGTAATTTCATTATAACAAGTTAGTTTTCAGAACAAATATTACCCCCCGTAAGTACACTCAGGGAAAAACCTTCATCATATTTATAAAAAATTTCATAAATATGAACAGAAACTTCTTTGATTTTCGTCCAATGTAACACTTCTTAAATATGATGAAGTTGTGTCATAAAAGAGCAAATTGATAACAGCCTTCTTCGTATTTATGAAATGCTTCATAAATGTGATGATGAAGTTTCATAACTTTTTATGAAGTGTTTAATAAATATTATGAAACATTTCATAAATAGGATAATGCTGCTCCATAAGCTTTTATGAATTGTTTCAAAAATATTTTTATACATTAACTAAAGGTTAATCTTTTCATTTGAAATTAAAAAATATAATTTTCTATTTAAAAAATATCAATTAAAATTACGAAATTTTATATTATATTAATTTTATTTAAAATTAAGAACAACTCAAATAATATTTAATTGATGTTTCAGAATTTTAAATAATGTCTCGTAGATTTTGTGTTTTTAAAAAATTAAATTGCAAATGATATTTTCTATATTTCAAATCAAAATAAAAATTTTAATTTATTGTTTCTAAATTTCAACATTTTTCTCTAAAAAAGAAAAATTTATTTTCAAAAATTTTATGAAACTTTTTTAATGAAATGATGAAGGTCTATGAAACATTTGTCATGCATTTTTATGAAACTCTTCATCGTATTTATGACAACTTCATAAATATGGTGTATAATTGATGACAAACGATTTATGAAACAATTTCATAAATATAATGAAACTTTTTCCCCTGGTGTACTTTCGAGTACATTAAAAGTTGTTTGTACGTGTGTTTCTATTATTGAAGATTTTCAAGTAAATTACAAAAGATTTCAATTGCATTTAGTTAAAAACAATGACGTCAACTGTGTGTAAGTGTGTAAAAATTAAAGTTTACACCAGAATAAATTGCAATTCTAAAATTGCAAATAATCTTAGTCGGGTTTATAATGAATTTTATAAACTTTCAATTGCAACAAAATAATCTACAAACATAAAGTTTTGGAATAGTTAACGCAACAGTTATTTTGAAAGTTATGGATCATTTCTATGGTTTACTGGCTATAAAAAGGATAAGAATTATAAATGATTAAAACAATTTTTTGTTATTTTCAATTTATAACGAGCATTCAACCTCCGTATATTTACAAAAATAAAGCAAATCAAACAAATTAGCTAGGTTGATACTAGTATTTCGATCTGGCTAAAGATCTCATCACAACCCCAAGTTTTAGAAAAGCTCTAGCTTTGCCATAATAGGCAAAGCTTTAAAAAAAAACCTATCAATCATCAATTTTGCTCCATTCTCCATCTTCTTAGTAATCAAACACGTGGTTAGGGTCTTTTCCTGACAATCATCATGACTTTACTAAACTTTGAATTTTAATTATTTTTTTACTGAACTTTGAACTTTTATTATTATTTTTGTTTCGAAAATTTTAGTTTTTTTTTAAAATAAAGATGGATCTGCAATGTGAACTAGGATTTTACTATACATTTTCGAAACTAGTTTTGGTATAAATTAACAACTTTTTCGACATTAAATTTGTCAAAATTCCATTAAAGGGGCGATTGATTCATATATGGGGCGTTTCATGTCAAGTGACCCAACTTTTGAAATCGATGAGTGTTTCTTTTTGTTAAAATGATTAAAACAAAAAGAACCATGCATTTTATTTTCAAGCGTAGCCATTTTAGGAGCCGTAGACATTATGAAGATTGATTATGTATGAAATTATGTAAATAACACACGTCTAAACTTTAACGCTGTTTCTAAAAAACTGATTTCCGAATGTCTTTAGAATGACAATAAATATTTTTTAAGATCGTTTTAACCAAATGTTACTAATAATAATAAAAATAAACTACCTGCTAATGTTTACCTTTTCAACATAGTGTTAAAATAAACTACATGTTAACTTCTACCTCTCCAAACACTTATGAAATTTTAGTTAGGTATGTTGCATACCGTCGGAGAGGTTAATTTGTAGTGTTCGACCGAACAGTTCAGCCAAAAACCTATATTTTGTCGGTTTTTTGATATCTAGAGACAATGATGACAAATTTTGGTATTGGAAACATGTTTGCTGAGCCGATTTAATTCGATTTTGTGTATAAAATTTAAGATAAAAGCCGAAGTTTATCTATAAAGTTAAAAGTTCGGCCGCCGAACTATTTTCAATTTGGCCGAACTTTCTGAGGCCGAACAGTGAATTCATTGCTTAACTACAGACTTTTCTTCGAATTTGACACTCCATCTAATCAGCCCAATAAACATTTTTCCATCCGCCAAATTTGTCCATAATGCTTTAAAATACCGAATACAGACCAAATTCATTTTCTGGCTGAACTGTTCGGTCGGACACTCTTAATTTGTCTAGTTTCATATTTCGAAAAAAAAGTCAAAAAAGTTTTTGATTTTGAAAAAAATAGTCTAAAAATTTTTTTTTAATATTTTTTTTCGAAAGATTGAAGAAATAGCTTAGATAGCTATTTCTTCATCTATAATCTATTTAGGACAAATTTTTCTAAGAACAATAGGTAATAAGTTACATGGATGAGAAAAAACACCTGTTTGGCCAAAATGTCAAATTTTGACCCCCTATAACTCAGAGAGTTCTTGACCGATCTTGTTGAAAAATTGTGTCTAAGCTAGTATCCAATAGCACTAACCTTGGTGCAAATTTCATCCCGATCGGAAGACATCGATTATAAAAGTTGGGTCACTTGACATTAAACGCCCCATATATATATATAGGGGAAGGTGGTGTAATTTGGGACGTGGGATAATTTGGGACTTCTAAATTGAGACGTGTAATTTAAGCAATTTGAAAGCTTCTTCATGTTGTTTGTAAATTAATAATGTAACGAATCCTATAATGGAGTATGATTTAGTAAAAGCTCTGCAGGATATCGAACTTAAAGAATAGATGGCCCTTCATAGGTTTCCGCTAAGAAATATCATGCTACTAAACCACCTATTAAAAAACCACTTCGGTTATCGTCACCCATATCTTTGGATATAAATTTTTGCACAATTTTTTTTAACGAAATGTTCCTTAGATAAATTCTAACACATGCAAAATAACGACCAGCTTTTCTACCTGCATGCTTTAAAACCCAGAATATTCAAACGAAGATTTAGAACTGTTTATTACATTTAATTTTATTTTGTAGTTTTATGACTTTTTGTTGCTTTTTCTATTTTTTTTTTTTTTTTGAATCAAAATTTTGTTCACGATTTTTTTTTTTAATTTCTCTTACTAACGAAAATATTGGCAAAATTTGCAAATTCTTCTCAAAAAGTAAATTTTTACCACTCTGTGTCATGTTAAACTTTTAATTCACTCTGGACACAGCAAATTTTGTTTAAACGTCATAAGAGCAAATGAAGAACTATTTTTCATAAAATAGTTTGATAAAAAAAAATTCACTTTGTTAGTAAATTTAAGATCATCAGAATTCCGATTTGACTGAAACTTTTTTAAATTATATTTTTTATCTTTTCCCAAATAATCTTTATACTTATTCCCATTGCTTATGTATCGTGCAATCGATTTTTCTGGGTTTTCTTAGAAACATGTCAAAAATTTTTCATTAAAAATTTTGTCGACAATTTTAATTTCATTTATAAACAATTCAAGATGTGAATGACCATGGTTAAACCAAAATTAAATTTAAAATAAATAAAAAAAAAAGAATATAAAAAAACTTTAGCCGGTTTAATTTGAATATTTTAAAATGACGCAAAAAATATTTATTTTTCTTTACTCTTTGGTATTCTAAATAATGTGCATATATATATTTACAATTTGCATTTTGCTGTTGCATCATTTTAAAATAAAATATACAAGTTTGCCACATGTTTTATATGTCTCTCGATGATGTTTTCGGTTTGTGTTTTATTTTTAAACCAAACAAAAACTTAAAAGCTTTAGGCACATGTGTTACACGCCAATTTTATTTTCTATTATGTGCGTGCCAGACAAAAAGACAGCTTAAAAATTGCATCAAAAATCTAAAAAAAAGTACAAAACTACATAACAAAATAAACTAATGCCAATAGTTTGGTTTGTTGCATTAGCAAAACTAACAAAACTATGGCAATATGGTATTTGACAATAGGGTATTACAAAAGGAGGAATCGTATTTTGGATTTGGGATCATAAAAGGGAAAATATATGGAGATTTTAACTTAAATGTAGTTTAAAATTTTGTTGTCTAAGCAAAAAAGGACTAGAAAAGAACTAGGTTACAAATGATGGCATCATCAAATGGCGGCCAAGTTGGCAACGCTAAAACCAAGTGGCAGCATAATCCATTACAAATCTATAAGATATACCAAAGTCTACTTGCTACTACTTTGGTTTCTCTTGTTGATTCACACTCTTTGTCCATTATTTTTTCTTTTGTTTTGCTGATATCAAAATATCAAAATATCAAAATATTTCAATATTTAAATTTTGTGGCCTAGAAGACCACCCTTTTAGAGACATTACATTAAATAAAGTGTTAAAATTTAGCAAAATTTTATTATAAAGATAGAAGATTTATGACTACAGTTGAAAGTACATTAATAAAATAAAATAGGGGACTATGGGGTAGAGTGGCAATTTGAGGTAATGTTGAAATTGTTTAAAATTTTTTGTTAAAAACAATAACGTGTTAAAATTTAAAAAGTGATAAAATTTCAAAATAACCAAAACTTTGGTAACACAAAAAATAATTAGTTTGTTAAAATTTGTACGAAAATGTTAATTGTTTTGACAATAATTTCGTATTGTTATGCATGGATTTTTATGAGTGTATAATACAAGTTATCGGAAATTAATGTTTTATGTACATAAATTATGTATTTAAAATCATAAAATATGTTCTTACAATTGAAAAATATGCATTTATTATTGATTTTTTTCCATGTTTTCAATATTAATATCACAGTTTTTTTAATTTTTTGTTTTATAATGTGGTTAAAAATTTAAATTTGGAATTGACATAGTTATAAAATTAGTAATTGCATTTTTCTGTTAGTTTTCTTTCCGTTATAAAAAAAATTATATACATAAATTTGAAAATTAGTTATTTTATTTACAAAATTTATAAATTGTGTAAAATTTATTTTTAGTATAACATCACAAAATTTTCTTTAAAATATGCATTTAATGCAAATAATTAAAAAATTTGCATTTATAGGAAAATATGCAAAAATATACATTTATAGAAAAAAATGCTAAAATATGAATTTATAGCAAAAAATGCATAAATTTGCAGTAACAAATCGTTGCCATTTTGTTGCAAATTTGTTGATTCGCAAAGATATTTAGTTAACATTGTTCTGCAGCTAACTACAACAAACATGTGTTTACGTGAAATTCCGAGCCCTAATGATAATACATAAGAAACATATAACATTATATAGCTATGCATGACTTCATATATAATTATATATTATAATATATTTTAAGATGAAAACCATACGAGTATACATACATTTTTTTACTCGGGAGGATACTCTCTTGCAGATTAATCTTAACTTTTCCCACTGTACCTGATATTACCCTATAATGTTTGTAAATATAAAATTTACTGTAAATTGACATTTTTACATCATTGACACGAAACATGCGACAATTGTAATTATTCACCAATTTTTCATTTCAAGATATGCTAATGATTTTTTATGAACTCTTTATCAACTTAAAAATACCAGAGGTTAGTGAGATCTCAAAACTGTAGTTTTAGAATAATATGTAGCTAAACACCACAGCAAATGTAGTTAAAAACAAATGCAATTTCAATTGAAAAAAGTACGACTTACATTTCAGTAAATTCAACTAACATTGTCTTTTATTTTTTACTGTTCAAAAAATGAACCATAAATGTAGTAAAAATTGACCACATATGTAGTAAAAAATAAACAAACATTTATTTGTATTAATTTTTTTAAATAAAAAAAAATACTGTATAAAATGAATGCAAAATAATAATACAGTAATTTGATGTGGTTTGTTTTTTAAATGAACTACATAAATATGTAGTAAAAAATGAAATTTCTTTTACAAATGACTGTTTTTTCACTTAAAAATAAAGATGTTGTATTATAACTTGGGTTGTCAATTATTCGGTTTTGGTCCATCAAATCAAACGATCAAACAATAATTTTTTAATAATTATTCGATTAATCGAACGAATAAAAATAATTTTTAAAATATTTAAATATTTAAAGTATTTTACCCTATCATCTCAAAATTTTAAACATTTCGGCATCAAATTGAATACTACAAAACTAACAATTCTCAAATCATACGTGTTATTGTTGTAGTATAGTTAACAAAATTTTTGAAAGTCTTGTACACTAATAATAATCCATGCATAAAAATACCAATAAATATCAAAATAACAAAAACTTTCGTAAAATAAACCAATATTTGTTTATTTTACGAAAGTTTTTGTTGTTTTGACATTATGTTCGTATTTTAAGCATGGATTATTATTTGTGTATAGTTTAAATTTCAAAAATCGCGCTATATTTCAGCGACATCACTTTATCTGAGAATTCCTTCATACTGCTTGCTTGAAAGTCAAATCATATATCTTTACAAATATTATTAAAGAATTCATATCTTGAAAATGAGTAAATAATAAAAGTTTTAAAATTTCTGTTATTTTTTCAATACAGTTTTGATTTTATTTTGTCCATTATCATTCGTTTATAAAAACTTTCCCAAAAAAGTATTTAAAGAAGTATTTTTTTTAATTATTCGTTTTATTCGATAAATCGTCAAAAATTTTTCGATTTATTCGTTATTCGAAAATCATAGCTTTTAAATTGTTCGCTCGCAGTTTCTTTCTGTTAGTTCGAATAATCGAATAATTTGTATTCGAGTGACAACCCTTAGTACAAACTCAAACAATTACAAATATTTACAGCAGAAATTCCTTGAGTATATACTTATCGGTGTATACTTATGGACCATTCACTGTTATGGTCATGTGACTAGAACTTTGTGTGTATGAACCAGTCCTAGTTTCGGTTCTGTTATATGAAAGTTACCGGGTACTTTTAACATGGGCTTGTCATAGAAGGTGACAATTGCTACCTGTGGAGCACTGTGTGACGTGGCGAATAATTTGAACAAGGTAACCTATCACAGTACCGACTGAAATGAATATGCTACAGGACTAGTTAGTGTCATTGTATGACCATTTTATGTGATATGCAACAGAACCAGTGGGAAAAAAATTATCACGTGACTAGTGTAGGTGTACGTGTCGTAGAACTGCAAAAAAATTGTTGAAGGAAAACTGGTCGCATATAAAGTGTTCTGTTATATAGGTAGTTTGAGTGAAATAGTTTTGTAAAGTACCACAGCACTGGCCTAAGGGGTACATGTTGCCGGGCATGCGAAAAGTAATTAGCAAGTAACCTGTCACTTTTTATTCAGCGTGTGTCATATTATGTAGGGGCTGCTAAATAGCCCGTCCGGATCAAGTCACTGCGCTTATTCAAAACAGCGTGTCTCACCACCTGTTCCAAAAACCTTCAAAAAGGCACAAAAAAAAATCAGTTTTAAAATTAGTTTATTTTGTCTATACCCAACACAAAACTATAACATTAAATTCATTATACCAATTGAAATTTGGAAAAATACATAAACTAGACAAGAAGTCTGGATGTTCAAAATAAAGACTTTTTGCAAGTTTTTTCTTTATTTGCTAACATTTCTACTAAGTTTTATGTTCCAACACTTCTAAAATGCACATCATGAACATTTTAATTTTGCATTCTGCATTATAATTCTAGTTCACAATAATATATTTATAAAAAGAAGGAGCTGCAACAATTCAGCGCAAATTAAATGTAGAACTTATAAAGCAGAGTAACAAAATATATACTCAGTTTCAATTTTGTACCCAAAGAAATTCTTACAAATCGCCAATTACTTATACATAACAAACAGTTGCCAAAAAGATATTTCGGTACCATATATTCTTGTAAAGTGTTTCAAGTTTTTGAAAAAGTTTTGCAAAAAATAATATTTCTGGTTTTTTGTGTAAAATCTACATTCATGTGTAAAATCTACATTCACTCGAAAAATCGCCATAAAAATCTCCAGTTGGCATTTCAAAAATTAACATGCCAAACGAGTGTTATGATCACAACGATTGGCGAGAAATCGCCACATCTGACAAAATTGGTCACTGTCTAAACAATCCGTATTCAGTTATTTTAGACCAGTGAAGTATTACGTCTTCATTGTTACTGTCACAAAGTCGGTACATAACAAATTCCTTCAGTGTTGTGTCTACTTGGTAGCAGTCAAGGAACTGCATCCATTGGTACTAATTGCCATGTTTTCATACACTGCTAGTGGTTTTGAACCAGTTCAATGATTGGTAGCAAACACTTTGATGTTATATTACTTTTTCTCCAGTAACGTGATATATCTGAATGTTTTGTCACCATAACTATAGTCACGTGATTGGACATTTCACCCAAATTAACACTTTTTGGTGTCCCACAATTTTGGTTTCACCAGTTGCGTAACGTGCTCCCCAATCATACATCACAGAATTACCACTTTGGATCAATCGACCCTTCGTTTCCCGCAGGGATATTAAAAAAAAACGTTAACCTTAAAATAGCATAACGAAATAATTTCGAAATACCGTTGTCTATTATCGCTAACCGAATAAATCGGCTACCATCCCTGTTTTAAAACAATTTATTTTAGGAAAATTACCCTAAATGCAGGAAAAACTAATATAATTTACTTAAGTTCGGCGTAAACTTAATATTAGTTCATATTTTTTTTTTGACTTCAAAGGTATGCCGAAAATAAAAGCAGTATTTTATTGCTTAAAAGGGTTAAGAAAAATATTTCTGTCAATATTGCAGGCACACTCATAAAATGTATTTATTTTTGTTTATTTTTTCATATTTTTTCTTGTATTTTTCAAACATTTCAATATTACTCATTTTACAGAAATTTGTGTTTTTTTGTTTATTTCATTAAATTTGTTTTTATAAAATTCTTTAATTTTAATACCTTTCAATAAAATTTTATGTATTATGTTGTTGGTATATTAGCCATTCGTTGTTGCCAAAAATGAAAATCTCGTGATTAGCAACGCCTCTCTTTGTGCCAGTCAATTCGGTCAAACGGTCTTTGACTTATTCACAGTGTAGTAAGAAGAAATAAATTTCCGCTTATTTCTTGATGTTATTTTTACTTAAATTTTATTTTTTTTGGCAAACATACAAACAGAAATTTATATTTATATAAAAACTGTAAAATTCTTTTATAATTGATAAACAAATATATAAAAATACTTTAACAGTTAATCAAATAAGTATGGGATAGCCCCTTGGAAAAAAAAAACCACTGAATATGATGAAATTTCCAGAAGGGCGAACCTATTTTTTTTTTTATAATAAGGTCATTGAATGCATTTTTAATTAAAATATTACAGATTCAAGGTATGTTTAAAATAAAAGCTATAACTAAAAGCGAAATAATTTTTCCATACATTTTCGTCTTTAGTTTTAGCTTTTATTGTGAACGCAGTCTAATATATAAACATTAATTTACAGGATTAGATTAGATTATATGGCACTATGCACCGCGACCAACTTAGGTCTTTTGTGCTGCCTAAAGTTACCCTAAAGATTCAAGCTACCTATAAAGCCAATAATCCTATTAGGCAAAATCTTCATAATGTCCGAAGGGGAGACAAAGCGATTGCCAAGAAACTTGGCACGCCTTTCACATAGCCTCGGACATTCGCAAAGAACATGCTCTGATGACTCAGCTACCAGTTCGCAAAACCTACACTCATCCGTGTCCGAAAGACCCCTTTTGCGCAGGTGGTATCTGAGATTGCAGTGTCCAGTCAGGTAAGACACCAGGGTTCTCAAGTCACCCCTCCCGAGGGACAAGAGTCTCCTCGATCCTGCACTGGAAAAAGAAATTAATCTCTTAGCCTGTCGTTGGCCAATAGAGTTTTCCCAATAGAGAGAGAATTCTGACTCCCTCCACGACCCGAGCTTCTCCCTAACATACCCCAAAGGTATACCACAGAATGGTTCAGGGCCAATAAAGGGCCTTCGGGCCCCGCAATTAGCAAGACAATCTGCCCTCTCGTTGCCCTCATGCCCCTCGTGACCAGGAACCCACCCTAAGGTAAGCGAGTTGCGCCTGCCAAGTCGGTTAAGAGCCAGAATGCATTCCATGACCAGACCAGATGACACCTCATAGGACATTAAAGCCCTTAATGCCGCCTGACTGTCGGAAAGAATGTAGATGCGAGATCTAATAGTGCACCTTCGTAGACACTCCTCCGCGAAGACACAGATAGCAAAAATCTCTGCCTGAAAAATGGAGGGGTATCTACCCATGGGTAAGGCCCGTTGGAAACCTGGTCCATAGACACCCGCACCAGTGTCACCATTCGCATGCTTTGAGCCATCTGTGAACCATATCTGAGAACCCCGCTCTGGCTCCCAGGATCTGTTGGTCCACATGGCCCTGTCGAACAGCATCACTTTAAAGTTCCTATCAAAGATGTACTCCGGTGACCTCCTATCCGTAACCTTTGTAACCGGGTCATCAATTAGGATTCTAGCGATCCTCATGTGACCCCTTAGATCACCTCCCCTCATGTCACCGAATTCTCTAAGTCTGGAGGATCCTATGCAGGCAGCCTCCATTACAGAAATATGCAATGGTGGTATCCCCAGCATAACCCCCATGGCATCCGTCGGGCAGGTTCCGCCTGCCCCCGTTATGCCAATACACATAAGACGGTAGATCCTCTTGAGAGCATCCCTTGCCCCTACCTGTTCAACCTTTGGCCACCATGCCAGGGCAGCATAGGTGATCATAGGTTTAACAATGGTGTTAAACGACCAGTAGACCATCTGCGGCCTTAGACCCCATGTCTTACCAAAAAGCCTTTGGCAGGCATAATATGCCCTTGTGGCCTTCTTGGAGACATAGTCAAGATGTTCATTCCAGGTAAGGGATCTGTCAAGAGTCACGCCGAGGTACTTAACTCTACTGGAAAAGCCCACCGTGGCCCCATCAAGGACAGGCATTGTCAGGTTAAGTTTCCTCCTATTCGTAAATGGTACCAGGATTGTCTTCGACGGGTTGACAGACAAGCCCTTTTCCCGGCACCAAGAAAGAGTATAGTTCAGAGCCTGCTGCATACGTTCGTTTACAGGAATTAAGAGCCAATTTTGTTAACAGTTATTTAAAATATATGGGCTACTTCAAAAATTCTCGACACCTGCCGAAACCGGCTTTATATGTCTCTTATTTCTCAAGGTTTTTGTATTGAGAGAAAAGTGGAACATGGAGACCATACTTAAAAGATATGTCATGCAAGGTTTCACGTTGAAGAGTCTTCCACCTAAAGAATTGATGACCATTTAAAAGTCGAAAAAGTAAAAAAATTACTTGAAACTTACAGGTTTTTTTTTTCAATCATTTCATTGTTTTCTCATAGTTTTTAACTTTTAGATCCAAACCAATATAAAATGGAGCCACAAGACTTGGAAGATTTATTCACTAAAAAATAATTTTTCATATCGCTGTTTTGTGAAAAGTTGCATGGTGGTTTACAAGTGAAATCAACATTTTCCGAATTTTAAACTTTTGCAGCTTTTCCCATAGGTGGTTTGCGTCGTTTAATGGAATTGAATTTTGAGAACAATATTAAAAAAAAAGTGTAATTTTATAAGGTTTTATATATACAAAGTTGATGTCAGCGCACCAATAACGTGACACGGACTTAAAAGCTATTGACGGACTTAAAAGCAATATTTTTTATATGCTAGCGTATTGCGTTAACTGAGGAGGTGCGGTTTACTAAGATAACGCAATACTCAGTTAACGCAATACGCTAGTATAGCACTTAAAAATTCCTAAAAACAAAAATTTTACGAACTTTTTTTTTGCGAAATTTTTTTTTTTCGGAATTTTTTTTATAAAAAACATGGTTTGAGAACATATTTACGTATCTAGAGTTAATCTTTACGACGGACATATGTGATAAAGTGCGAAAAATTTAATTTTTTCATTCCTAGCGTGTATAGCGGCAGTTTTTTCCAAACACATTGCGCTTTGTGACAATTAAAGCGTTATATGAACGCCAAAACGTACATCACATACATAATTTTAATAAGCTTAAACTAAAATCGATTAGATAAGAAAATCGATTTTAAGTACTTTAAATTTTATGGAGCAAACAAAATTTTCACAACCTCAAAAAGCATCCTTATATAAAAATTTTAATTTTTGGAATGTAAAAGTATTTAATATGATTAATTAAGTAACTCTAAACCTAACTAAATATTATTAAACCGGTAAAAAAATGCGTGTATTCCAAAATACTCGAGGTATACTTTATTTAGTTCTAATGTATAGAAAATTTTTTTTAATTGTATTTTTATATTTTTTGGTGGTGTAATATATATTTAAAAATGTAATAAAAACAATGAGATCTAAAAAATGATGTAGCTGTAATTAAATCAAAGCAAAAACTGAAATTTTAATGTTTTTAATTTGCTTTAAACTTAAAAGCGCCAAAATTTTTGTGCCTTCATATGATTAACGCGAATGTATATAACATGCTTAAACATAGGCTAACATATACACAAAAGGATATTCATACCATCAAAAAAAAAGTCTTAAAATATTTTACCTTAAAAAATAATTTTAAAACTTCACCGACTCTAAAACATTTGTCTGTAATAAAAAAATCGTCAGAATTAAAAAAAACATCTTTAAAAAGAATTATTACAACTTTTATTCATTTAATGAAAAAGTTCCGATATAGGTACAGTGTGTTTTTTATACAGGTGTCGAATTTTTAGTTGAAAACACTTTTTTAACTGGCTACCATTTTGTCAGCTGTCAAGTGATTTATGTTTAGTTTGGTTTGGCATTTCAACATGAAGAGAATGACGCCTGAACAACGCTTCCAAATTGTGCAAATTTTTTTGGAAAATCATGGTTCTGTTCGAAATACGTATCGCGCACTGCGTCCATTTTACGGTCAACATAATCATCCATCAGAGAAATTAATTCGATTAACTATAGAACGTTTTCGTACCACCTTTACTCTAAATGATAATATGCATCTACAGAGACGTCGTACAGTGCGTACAGAAGAAGTCCTTGCTGCTGTAGAACGTAGCGTAGAGGAAGACCCCAAGCAGTCCATTCGTCAATGGTGACCGCTATAGAGCCATGATTACTGACTATTTCGTTCATCAATTGAACAACCATGATGTGCAGGAGCGGTGTTTTCAACAACACGGCACAACATGTCACACAGCTCGTGCCACAATTGATTTATTGAACGAACGTTTGTTAACCGCATAGTTTCACGTTTCGGACCCGTAAATTGGAATTTGTTGCAACTGTAATGCAGAAAACTTCAATTGGAATTAAGAAAATATCAATTGAAATTCAGAAATTCCATTTGAAATTTAGAAAACATCAATTGAATTTCAGAATTTCCATTTGAAATTTAGGAAACATCAATTGTAATTTAGATTTTCTATTTGAAATTCAGAAAATATCAATTGAAATTTAGAAAACATCATTTGAAATTTAGAAAATATCATTTACATTAATACATACATTAATTGATATTTAGAAAATATCAGTTGAAATTTAGAAAATGTCAATTGAGATTCAGAAAACATCATTTGAAATTCAGAATATATTAAATGAAATTGATATGAAATGTGTTCTGAATTTCAATTTATGTATTCTGAATTTCAAGTGATATTTTCTAAACTTCAATTGATGTTTTCTGAATTTCAATTTATATTTTCTGAATTACAATTGATGAGTTTCTGAATTTCAATTGATTTTTTCTGAATTTCAATTGATATTTTCCGAATTTCAAATGGAAAATCTTATTTTCAATTGATATTTTCAGAATTTCAAATGGAAATTCTAAATTTCAATTGTAATTCAGAAAATATCAAATAAAATTCAGAATTTTATTTGATATTTTCTGAATTACAATTGCAAAAGGTGTAGTGTCCTACCGAAGACTTTGGTATTTGAAGACAATTTGGAGAGATTTTTTTAATGAAAATTTTTTTGTTGAGCCACTTTATTTCGATTTTGAGTAAAAAATTTAAGGAAAAATTCGAATTTTAGCTGTAAAGTTAAAAATAATCGGCCGCCTTTTCTATTTCGCCGACTGCTCGGCTGCCGATTACTGAATTCATTGCTGTCCTTTCTTTAAATTTGGAACTCAAAATCACATCTAATAAGCCCAATAAATATTTTTCCATTTGTCAAATTTGTCCATAATGCTTAAAATACCGAATACCGACAAACAGCTTTTTCAGGCCGAAGTCTTCAGCCGGACACTAATAGTTACATATAAAAGTGCTAGAGTTTTTTTTTTCCTAAATTTTACCACATATATTTATATAGAATTATATGTGTTGCCATATGTTATTATATATAAAAGTGATTGAATTTTTTTGGTTTTATTGTATCATATATACTTATGTATATTTATACATAAAAGTATATATGATGAGATAAAAACTATCAACTTATATAGAACGTAACATAACGATATATGATGATATATAACGCTGTATTTTCGTAAAAATAAATATAAGATGTAAATACATACATCAATACATATGGCCACATACATATGCATTTATATATAAAATTGCAATTAGTTATATCAAGCAATATATGACTTTATAGAAACTATTTTCGTCGGGAAGCTATAATTTCAATAAATTCGGTAACTGTAAATTTACTTTTAATTATTTGCTGTTTTTTTTAATTTATAAATTATAAATAAATTTTCAAACGGATATTGCATAAATTATTTTTGGGATTTATGATAATTTATTATTTATTTTTTTTTTTGCTAAAGAAATTGCACGTTTTGTTTGTGGAAATACTCATAATTGCAAATATTATTTAATGCTTGAAAGAAATAATATGCACAATTTCCTTCAAAGCACGTCAAATTATATTTTTTAGAAAAATATTTATATGAAAGCGTAAGTTTTTCTAGGTTTTATAAATAAATCAGACTTTTTAGATATTTTTAGGTAGCCATAGAAAAATGTAGACATATAATGTAGCAAATATAAATATAAACATTGATACACATGTTTTTATAACAAAATCCAGAAATTTGCAATTTTATATTTTTTTTTTTTTTTTACAAATACCAACAAATCAAGCCCAACTTGGGTCAGATTTATTCCATGAATTTTAGAATTAATTGTTGATAGATTCGTTAAAACCCCAGGCAACAGGCATAGTTACATTATTTATGTTATATATTTTTACGGTTTTGTAAAAATTAACCAGAATACGCCCACCAATTTGACAAAAAATTCACGTTTTATAAAAATTAACAAAATTAAAAAAATATATCAATACGAGAGTTCGTTAGACATTAGGCCGGGTCGATTTGTGGGGAGGCAAAAAAATCGCCCAAAGCTCAGTGAAAATCGTATTCTAGGGATCAAAATAAGAAACTTTGCGGAATTAACCATACCTCTAAAACGAATTCTACTACCCCGAAACTGTTGACTTTTGTCCCGTAGGGTCAAGTTTTGAAAAATCCCACTTTGACCCATGTAGAGTGCCCCAATCGAGTCCAAATGTATGACCGACCCCCACTAACTTTGAAGGGCCGATCCACCCATGCTCGTGGCACACCCCCCTGGAACTCCCCTGGGGGGTTCCCCATACAAACATTTCAAAAAATCTCCATTTTTGGCACTTTATTTTATTATTTTTTATTTATTTTATTTATTTTTAATATTTTATTTATTTTTTCTCTTTAGAAATTTATTTAGTCAGAACATATGTAAATGAAAAAATTAATTTAACTTAGTAATAGAAAAGAAAAGATAAAAATTACTGTTTGAAGTCTTTTTTGCTTTCAAGTCTGGGCAATTTCGCACGGCTCTCTAACGTCGTCGCCATAACAGCCTCTACATTTTCCGGTATAACTCGTTTGGAAACGCTAGCTAGCAATTGAACGTGTCGTTCTGTTCCTTGTATGTGTGATGGAATTTTTGGATCATTAAACGGTGGATCATCTTGATTTAAATATTCTTTCAAAGTATCGTATGGAATGCTTCGAGTGAATGGTGGTTCAAATACGTCATTTATGTCATTCATATTGATCATTTCCGTGTAACTTATGCAATAAAAGTTTATATCTGGTTTTTTATAAGCTCTAAGTCCCGTTGGGTCGTCAACATCGGTTCGATAGCGTAGAATTATCTTGATAGCACAGTCGCGCTTTTCTTTGCTATCATCAAACAACATTGATAACAAGATATTTTCCGAATGCGCATAATATGAATTATCTGTAATTACTTTATTGACAATTTTGCGTAAACGAGGTTCTAGAAATCTTGACCAACTAATGAATTTGAAAAATAATCTACTACCGTACACGACAGAGCTGTAATACTTAATATTGAAGTACATTGGCACATAACATGTAATTATAAATTCAACCAGTATTCTTAAATTTGCATCTGGATTTTCCGTTGTCACATATAATCGTAATAGTCTAGCGGCCTTGGTGAGCCACCGAGAATGTACAATTTTCCCTGGTTTGATGTTAGCCAGATCCACTGAAACCACGCCGCTAGAAATTGCATGGGCCATGTCGTATAAGTACTTGGAATCGGTGGAAAATTCAATTTTTTCTGGAGCAGGGGGCATATTTTTCAACTCAATTTTCTGAAAGCCGTCCACCACCTGAAAATATATAAAAATAAAGCAATTAAAAACGGTTGACAATTATAATAAATGAGTGATAGCAATAACTTACCGGAAGAGTTTCACAAGTTTCGATTTGACGGCTCAATTTTCCGGTTGCCGATCTTGGTCCAGTGCTGGTTGATTTATCCAAAGCTTCAAACAAATGCCGAAACGGAAGTTCGTTGAAGTGTAGAAGGCAAACGAACCAATGCAATGGTCTTTTTAACAGCAATTCGAATCGTCGTATAATTCCACCGTGTGGGCCAGTGTTTGTTGGCTCACCGTCAACGCATATGCCAATTAATTCATTCAGTGATATATTTTTATCGTTAAAAAAATCATTTAATTTGGTTGTTTTGTATTCAGCGGTTTCATGTTCCAGTCTTACGTAACCAATCAATTCAGAATTCGGTTCTCTCAAAATAACAAGATGAGGTTCTTTTACCATCCTAGTATGATACTTCTCATCAATTGCATCTCTCGTTAAAGTATCATCTTTTCTGCCATCGAATGAAAATGCTAACAAATTGGTATCATCTAACCGTTTGCGAAGCACTTCTTGTCTGCATTTCTCTTTTTCTCGGCGAACTTTCGATTTATCCATGATGAGAGGTTTGCCATGGGTATCTTTCATTTTAAAATCTTGGAAAAGAGCGGTTCCCATTGCTGATGCTACTCTATCAGGCACACCAAATCTGTCACATACCAAGGCAAAGTTAAAACAATCGTATCTCTGTGTGTATTGTGAACTTGTGCTTATATCCAAATCTTCTTGAACCGGTGGCGGTGCGTATGTTGAATCATCGGGATCTTGGTATGTTGGCATTGATGACATAGACGTTGCTCCTTGCTCTTCAATTTCCATCGCAAATCCATCCATTGTTAGTCTTCTCTGATTATGTTGATCGTGCATAAACTCTTTGAGGCGTTCGGGAACCAAACCGCATGCACATGGAGCTGCCTTCAAATCGCATTTACATGTTCCAATGAAAAAAATTGTTTCCAGAGATTTTACATACTCTGTAAATTCTTGGTGTTTGTTTCTATTCTTGATTTGCTCTTGATATTTGACAAGCAATCTATTCAATTTATTATATACACTTTTTTTCAGCATTATTT
This sequence comes from Delia radicum, assembly GCA_021234595.1. Classification (NCBI taxonomy): domain Eukaryota; kingdom Metazoa; phylum Arthropoda; class Insecta; order Diptera; family Anthomyiidae; genus Delia; species Delia radicum. The sequence continues at coordinate 149,884,858 of CM037853.1, read as the reverse complement.
CCATACCAAGTTTTTTCCAAATTCCAATCAACTTATCTTGTACTTGAATAGTGAATGATTTATAGAGCAATTTTTTTTGTTCGCTCAAGTAAAAATAATATCTCAAAATATCCAGATGGGTTGGTAAATTAAGATCAGTCAAATCAGTAGACACACCAAAAACAGTAACATCATGCCTGGGTATATGACTCATTGGGTTTTCGATAGTTGTTGATGTTGTTATTGCTTCATCTTGCGGTGTAAAGGATGGTGGATTCATTGTAAACTTTTTGATTTGGAATGATTTTTTTTTTTAAATATTTTTTTATCTGAAATTAGAACTTCACACTTTGAGTTCTTCACAACGACTTAATGCATTCACAAAAACTGTTGCGTTATATATGGTCTACGAGGTAATAAAAATGAAATGGTAATTTTAATTCTACCTGTAACCGATTTTGTTGTTAAAACTGCCCATTAAATACTTACATGTAAATTAAAAGTTAATCTGACCACAAAATCTGTTAAGCAAGTGCGCCTTTTATTACTTCTGGAAAATCCTTTATGATAATTTTATGCTCAATTCTACCTGTAACCGATTTTGTTGTCAAAACTGCCCATAAAATACTTACATGTAAATTAAACGTTAATCTGACCACAAATACTGTTAAGCAAGTGCGCCTTTTATTACTTCTGGAAAATCCTTTATGATAATTTTATGCTTTCTGTTAAGCAAGTGCGCCTTTTATTACTTCTGGAAAATCCTTTATGATAATTTTATGCTCAATTCTACCTGTAACCGATTTTGCTTAAGTAAGTTTACGACATGCAGCTGTGTCTTGTGGTGGCTTAAAAAACCCACACAACCTATTTTACGACCTGCAACAGAACGACACGTTCAATTGCTAGCTAGCGTTTCCAAACGAGTTATACCGGAAAATGTAGAGGCTGTTATGGCGACGACATAAGAGAGCCGTGCGAAATTGCCCAGACTTGAAAGCAAAAAAGACTTCAAACAGTAATTTTTTTTATTTCTTTTCTATTACTAAGTTAAATTATTTTTTTCATTTACATATGTTCTGACTAAATAAATTTCTAAAGAGAAAAAATAAATAAAATATTAAAAATAAATAAAATAAATAAAAAATAATAAAATAAAGTGCCAAAAATGGAGATTTTTTGAAATGTTTGTATGGGGAACCCCCCAGGGGAGTTCCAGGGGGGTGTGCCACGAGCATGGGTGGATCGGCCCTTCAAAGTTAGTGGGGGTCGGTCATACATTTGGACTCGATTGGGGCACTCTACATGGGTCAAAGTGGGATTTTTCAAAACTTGACCCTACGGGACAAAAGTCAACAGTTTCGGGGTAGTAGAATTCGTTTTAGAGGTATGGTTAATTCCGCAAAGTTTCTTATTTTGATCCCTAGAATACGATTTTCACTGAGCTTTGGGCGATTATTAAATCGACCCGCCCTATTAGACATGTATAGTATTTCTTTGTTTTAGGGATATCATCACTTTTTAAAATGTTTTTGCATCAATAAAAAAAATGGCGTTAGTATTTTTTAAAATTTCAACTCTTTCCATATGCGCGCGGCGTCCAAAAACTATGATTTACGGTCGGGCTCTTTTCCTACAGAGCATGAAATTATTTGTATGAAATTTGACTTAACCTTTCGATTCATCACCAAATATTATTAAAAAAAAAAACTTTTTCCCCGTTTTTATCGTGTACCATTTAGAAAATACGGTGGTCGAAAAAAATCAAATTTTTTTAAAAAAAAAAACTGTTTTAAAGTATTTTTTTATGGCAGACAAGGAAAATAATTTTTAGCTGATAAAAATAGTGAAAAAATGTACCCTTTATGGCAATTCAGTAAAAAGTTATGAATACTTTTTCATTGTGTGTATATAGTTTTATTATTTTTTAGAAAATTGATGACTTAATAAATTTTTAGCGTTCGCGATATATTGAAAATGTTTATACCAGTATTCTCACTATGTAATACATTTTTATTGTGTGTGATTAAAATATTTATTTTTTAAAATTTCTGATAAAAAAGAGTTTTCCGTCCACTCTGTTGCCCAAACGGTGCACTTTAAAAACATTGCAAAAAGTTGTGTTCAAATTTTTTTTTGGTGTAGAATGGAATGTCGAGGTATTAAAAGGGACCCTAAATCAGCGTTTTACATAAATAATTACGCCATTTTTTGTTGGTGCAGAAACTGTAAAAAATGTGACGATAACCTAATATCAAATATTTGTAACGAGCTCTGATAAATACAAGTTTAATTTCAGGAAGTTTTGGGCTAAAAATTTATCAATTTTTCAAATATGAATAAAAATTTTCGAAATTATTAACCCATATTTACCCAGTACATTTAAGTACTTATATATTTTTATTGAGTAATTTTTTGATCAAAATGCTCCTATTTTTGACCTTCCTGGAAATACATTTTTCATAACACTTTTCTCGTTAATATAGCTCGAACGCCTGATATCGGAGAGTGAATCTAAGGCCAGATTTGGATTCAGCGTACCTTGTACCTTTCGAAAAGTATAATTCAGTTCTAGTGTCAAACATTTTTCGGCCTGAATCTTTAGGTGTAAAAAGTACTTACAAGTGCTCCCCACTGTATATATATTGGAAAAGCTTAGTTAGTGATCTTTCTAAAACCGTTCAAAAATCTAAAATCGACTCATAACTGAAAAAGTTAAAAATATTTAAGTCCATAAAGTCCTCAAAAAACGTTTTTTGGCCATAACTTCAGATTTTGTGTGTGTATTCAAAATTCTAAAAATGGAAAAGTGATCTACTCAATGAGGCGTACAACCTACACTAGGTCTCTTTAAAAGTGCATTTTGACTGTAACACCGTGTTATTTTGAACAAATGTATAAAAAAGTTGAAAAAAATATTTATTTGAAAAATAAATACATGTTCCTTTATTTTCAACTCAACTGAAAACTTTTTTTATTAAACTACAAACAATAAACTACATAATATTCTGAGTGTATTTGAAGAGCATATTTAAAATTTTTGACGGCATATTTTAAGCGCATATTTTTGACTTTTTAGTGCAAAAAAAAAAAATTTTATAAGGTATCCGCAATAAATTTCGACTTTTATTTCAAATATCTCAACAAACAAAATAACAAAAACAAACATTATAAAAAAAATTCGTTGGATTTACGAAAAATTTAGTTAAATTAAAAAAAAAAATTATAAAAGTGGATACATTTTAATAGAAATTTAGATACTTGATACATTAATTTAAAATGTAGTTAACCCAATAACGTTTACTACTTTTCTTTATTTGCTCATTAAGTTATCGCAAAAACGCTTGGTAGATAATTGTATGAACAATAGAGCTTCCCAATGGTACAATAAAAAAAACTCAAAATAACACATTCCACTACTTGCAGGCTAGACAAAAAATCAAAAATAAGTAGTTATATCTATACCATAAGTATTATAATAAGTATTATATCTAAAATTAGATTTTTAAATTTTTTTTAGATTATTACTTTTTATTTAAAATAATGATAAAAATAAGTAATTATGGGTAACGCATTATTTTTGATATTGATATAATGAGAAAATTAACTTGTTCTTAGTAAGTACTTAATATTTGTGTTAAAGTAATGCCGAGTGTAAGGTGATGTCATTGTCGGTAATGAGAAAAGTAAAGACATGTTATTACCATTTCTACACTGGGCTTATATGTATAGTGCTGTTTAATAAACTTAAATAAACAACTTTTTTTTAATATAAAATTCCAATTTAAATAATATAAAATACAAGTGCTAAATAATTTATTACTACCATTAATTACCAAGTGTTAAATATTTTAATTGCGTTTTATTTTAACATTTAATTTATGAGAGAATCATGCGTAACAATGGAAAATTAACCCTCTTAATGTCCTAATTTTTTGTTTGCATAAAAATTACACGTTGGCGATGAAGTTGAAAATTAAATATTATTATCATTGCTTAATGAAAATCGGAGGAAAGTTATATTTTTTACCGAAGATATAGTTAAAAATCTAAATTAATAGTCTTTATATCAATCTTTGTACTCATAATGTGATCAGTTAGAATCATATTGTTATCATGAGTATAAAATATTATGATAAAATCGACATATAAAAAGTATAAATTTTGTTAAATTTCATTAAAATCCATGAGACGCGTTTCCGTGGTAAGAGCAAGGATGTATACTAAGGCTATAACATTTTTTGCAAACTTCAAAGTTGACATCGTAAAGTCAAATATACCATAAAAACTATGAAGAAATACGTTATTACTTGTTCGCTGCCGTCAAAATAGTTCACCCACCAACAGTTTAAAATTTGTATTGTATTTATTTCTAATAAAAAATATCATATTTTCATTATGTTTTCAATATATCCAAAAAAATAGAACCGCAATAAATAATTAGGTGTGGAAAGTTTTCCGCCGACTGCGAAAATTTTTGTATATTTTTTTTTTTAATTTCAATAAAAAAATACAAACATTTTTATTTTTTCTAATTGATTTAACTAAAATTGAGACTTGAATATTTTGGCATACTCGAAAAATAAATTTTACCTTACCATTATATTATATACGAGGGTGGTAATGAAAAATCAACTTTGGATTTGTATTCAAACCCGAGCAGATTCTTGTGCCACTCGGTCTAAAACTACATAATAAAAATTTAAGCCAAACCGGAAGTTAAAATTTTTAGAAATTCAGTTTATTGAACTACAATTTACTTACAACGATCGATTTTTTTACAAATGTTGACCAACTCTTGACTAACTTGATATTCCAAGTTAGATTTTAAAAAGGGGTTTCCTTACGGGCTATTTTAGTCAATAATCTCATTTATTTGTAAATAAAAATCAATTTATCATGTTTTTTGCTCAACGTTTTATTCTTAATTTTTTTTTTAATTGACCCTTTTCTGATACGCGTGTAAAAATGTTTTAAATTTAAAATAAGTTTTAAATCTAAAATTTTCCAAAAATGGTGACACAGTTGACGACGTTCATAGTACATTAAATTGTTTCCTGAAATATTTTCATTTTGATTGACCCTTTTAATATATATATATATAGCATTAATAATGAAAAATATTCTTTTTTATAAAAACTAACCGTTTTCTAATCCGAGGCTCCGAATTACTTATTTTCTCAAAATAATTTTAAAGACAATATTGTAAATAAAAATCTTAAAGGCCTTTTTGATATAATCACTGGCCATATTGGTTTATATATGTTCTGAGCACAAGTTTTGTTTAATATATTCAGGGACTTCCAAAAATACTTCCATAACGAGTACCCCATTACCCTGTCGCTTACAAAAAGGCAAAATAATGGGTACATATTACCCCTCTCTTACAAAAAAGAAAACACAAATAATATTGAATTAATCGATTGTAAATAGTGTTTTAAACAATTTTTTTAATTGGTTCAATTAAAATATTTATTAAATTTTCTTATAAATCTAAAAGTTTCCCAACATTTTTTTATTACGTTATTGTGATTAAAATGTCAAACGAACGTTTAATTATATAAATCTATTATTTTATTTGTAAATAAAAAGAACAAAATGTTAGTGATTAACTTTTAATTAGTAGAATAGTTTAACGATTTTGTATACACGCAAAATCGTAATTATTTCGGTAGAGTTTGCAACACTCTTTTTTTCAATGCTTTTGTACACACTATAACTATACACGAAAATAGTTTTAGTTGATTTTCGTGTTGTTTAGAGGTGATAAAAAAAAGTGCGCTGTGAATTTAAAATAAATATTATTGAAAAATAGCATTTAACTATTATTTATATATATATATATATGCAGTATAAATGAAGTATAAAAGATATTTAAAAAATTGTCAGCTTGTGTAAACTAAATTTACCCACTTTTTCAATACTTTTTAAAATTTTTCGCAAACTTAAAATATAAATAGTTTTTTCCTTATTTAAAAAAAATAAAATATATCTAAAAGCCTTTATTTTTATAGCTCCTAAAATACCTTTTAAAGACACTTGAAATGTGATTAATTTTTTGTTTTTTAAAATAAATTTTTTTTTTCTAAAAAATATATATATAAATAAAAATGTAAATTTAATTTACAAATCTACATTGCTTTTTTATTTAAATGGGGCATGTAACAAAAATATAATAAGTAGAATTTTCAATTAAAACTACCATTGTTCACTTTCTAAGTTTCAATTAAAGTTTTAATCAATTATATTAAACTTTTAATTAAAGTTGTACAAAAAAACAATTACTTTTTTTATTGATATTATTATTATTATTTTAATTGAATGTGTTTTAATAAACGGTCTGCAAATTTTCTTAGTTAATACTATCATTTCAGTGGTAGGTGCAAAATCAATTAAAATATTAATTGATTCAATATTTTTTTTAATTGAAATCCATTTATATTTTTTTCTGTGTATCTATTACTTTTGGGACATCGCAAACAAAAGCAAAGTTGGGAGTAAATAGTCTGGTAATGAATTGAAGCCCTTTTTTTTTGATGATAGCGAAATCAAATTTCAGTAACATTTTCTATACACAGAAAAAACTAAAAACGGGTTTCAATTAAAACAATTTATTGAATCAACTAATATTTTAATTGATTTTGCACCTATCAGGGCAATGATACTATCAATAAAACCTTTTATTAAAATTAAGAATTAAAAAAAAGTTATAAACAACTTCTACAAAAAAAAAATATGATACTCACAAAAAAAGTGTGTGATCTATAAGTTGGTATGTGTGTTTTTTGAAATGCTGTGTCTGTTTGTGTGCGTGTTTGTTTTGTTTGTTAACTTCAAATGTATTTGGTATTTTATACTGAAAATTTTCTATTTATGCATACAGTGAGTGTATGAAAAAATAATATGATAATTGCGTCTAAAATAAAATATGTATTTATATATATTTAAAAGTCAATTAAAATATTAATTGATTCAATTAAATATTTGTTTAGAAACATATTAAATTCAAATCTTTAATTAGATATTTTAGGTTGATAATTTTTTCTGTGTATAACGGTGAAGGAAACATTTTTTTATTAGAATATTTTTGTATAACGGTAAAAATAAAGTCATGATAAAGATCTTAGACCATTTTTGTTTTTAATTGACACTAAAATTTTAATGTTCCATTTTGACCCTCGGTTAATGTTAATATTTATAAATCAAAAATTGTTTTACGTAGTCACGATAAATATTTTGTTTTTTTTTCTGAAAATTGTTAGTGTAAAATGCATTTGATGCAATATGTCATATTGACCCCCGAACACAAAATGGTTAATTGTAATAAAAAAATTTCAGAAATCGTTTACAATACTTGGAACACCAATTTTTCCAACTTTAGTCAACGCTCGCAAAAAAAAACTATTGTTTTAAATCAGTCGCGGTAACAGGGAGAGGGAAAATGGTACATTTCATCCACCCCTTAAACTACATTTTTTCAATACAAAAATGTAAGAAATATTAATAATGTTATTAATCCAACTCCCCTCCCCAAAACCTTTTCCTGGATCCGCGCATGGTTTAAATTAAATAAAGCGAATTAATTATATACTGAATTTTTCAAAATGTGAATTTTGACACTAAATATGCACGGCTTAACGTTCATATAGTTCATTTCGGCCCTAATATGAAATTACTAGAAAAAAAAAATTTTTTTTTGTATTGATTTAGAAAATGAATTTGGTGGGTAGTTTTTTTTTCCAGAATGACCCAAAATAATGTTTTTTATTAGTAAAACAATATTCCCCCCATCGTCGTACAAAGCCACAAATTTGGTTATATCCCTAAAGTATACGATAAAATCTAAATAACTGTAACCGTTAACTATTCCTTAAGTGATGTCTTGTACGTTAGAGGGTTACAGAACATTATTTATTTTTTACTTGAAAATAAATTTAATACTGCATTTATACTATTACCAAAAACTGGTAGTTTTTCGAAACTATTAGTATTTACTTGACTTATTCCATACAAATGTTCAATTAAAAACTAAAATTTTTCAAAAACTACCAGTTTTTTCGTTGTAGTATAAGAGAATTGTTTGTAGTTTTTGTAGGTAAAACTTAATGTTGTTACTATCAAATACTATTTTCAGGGAAATAACAGTTATTTTTAAATTTTGAAACGAAAACACAAATAGAATTCCGTATCGGAGAACAAATTCGAATATACCGATTTGATCAATGTGGAAAAGTATTTAGTTATAACATGATCTGCTTTTTAATATTTGGATTTTTACTCTTTATTTTTTTTACTTTTAACTTTTCAAACAAAAATAAATTTTTTTTTTGACTTTTATTGTTTTGATCAATTAAAGCATACCGATATTTAAAGCAGGTAACAATTGTAAAACTTTAAGTGTACATAAAAATTGCTTTAAAAATAAAAATAAAAAAAATGACTTTTAACTATGCTCAAAAAAATAAAAGTCAAAAAATAACTTTTTTACTTGCGCACAAAAGTTAAAGAAAATCCTCTCTTTTTTATGATCAAAGGAATAATAACTACGGTTCCTGACAATTAACTTTTTTTTCGCAATTTTCGAATTTATTTTGCTTATGTCGTTATTAAAGATAAACTTTTATTCTTGACATGATTATAAAGCAGTTTAAAAATTTATTAATTTATTCTAACATTTTGTTTTATTTTGTAGTTGTTGTTACTAAAAAGTGTTTTTGACATGTTGAATTTCAGCAACTTTCGATCCTTTTTTTTTTAAAACTTTGACGTGCAAATACATATATATTTTTAACCCAGAAAACTATTTTGCTGTATGATTCAACGAAAGTTGAGAAAATAAATGTCAATTAAAATATATTATTGGCATTTAACAAGCAAAGTTTAACTTTACACTCAAGTAAATTCTGCTTTAAACATTTAAAGTTGTTTGGGTTGTAATACAGTTGCTTCATTTTTAATGTACATGTCAGTCATTTGTAGCACAAATTTAATTTTTACTAACCTTGAGTTCATTTTAAAAACAAACCACATCAATTGACTGTTTTATGATTTTATATACATTTTTTATAATCGTTTTTTGTTAGTTAAAATAATAAAAAAAATAAATGTTTGTTAATTTTGTGGTTAATTTTTACTACAATTGTTAGTCATTTTTTGAGCAGTAAAAACAACTGACAAATGTTTGTTACAGTTAATGAAATGTCAGTTGTCCTTTCTTCAAGTGAAATTTCATTTGTTTTTGACTACAATTGCTGTCGTCTTTACCTACATATTATCCTTATTGACATGCACTAAAAAAATACAAAAACACAAATATGGCAACAATTTTATTTTTAAATGGCATGATTAGTTTTCAAGATATTTTCACTTTTAGATTTGCATTGAACACCCTGTCTTCAATATCGTGGAATTAAATTTTATATAAATGTTATAAACTTGTTATGGTTTTGAAATCTACGGTAGTTAAGCTTTCATTTCAATATAATAATGTTTTTAATATTCAGGGATATTTTCGGGATTTTATACACTCATAGAAATATACATGTAAAAATAGCAAACAAAAAAAAAATAATAAAAATTAGTTAAAAAAAAATTACCTTGCAGAAAAAACTGATAAAAATATCAGATTTTTTATACTAAATATTAGTAATATAAGAAAAGCCAAAACAAATCTGTTGAGTTTACAAAAATTAAGTTATATTTGAGCTAAATTTTAGTTAATTGGAAGTATCAAAATAATCTGCAAAATCATTAAAAAATGTGTTAATTTTTTATTTTTTTTTAATGCGAATAAAAGTCTGCGCTTATAAAATCAGGAATCTACAATTTTTTAGCAAAAATTTCTGTTGATTTAAGCAAAATGAACTGTTATTTGCATTCTACGTAATTTGAGGTAAATATACCAAAAATTTTGTCAATATTACTGTTGTTGTTCGCTATTTTGGGTCTACAAATATTTATTAAAAGTTTTTGCTAGTTTTACAGAGTAAAATGCTATTTTCAATTAACTAAAAATAACATCGAATATTACTAAAACTTTGTAAAGTTAATAGATTTATTTTTGCTGTTCTTATTTTATTAATATTTAGCAAAAAAAAAAAAATCTGCCAAATTTTACAGTTTTTTCTGAAAGGTTAGTTTTAACAAATTTTTGGTAGATTTTTCTCCTATTTTTACAGTTTTATTTCTATGAGTGTGCCCAGCAAAATTTTTTAGTACTGGTTACCGCTGAATCTATTCCAGAACGTCTTCTTTTATTACCGGTTTAACCGGTTCTAGAACAGGTTTCTGGGAGTCAAAATGTAAGGTTTCATTGTTCCACAACCAGTTCTAGAACCAGTTTTAGAGAAACCTGTTCTTGTTTGAAGGTGAAGAACCTATTGCAAATAGGACAAAGTCCATACAAAAAGAATCTGTTGTAGAACAGAAATTAGAACCTATTATAATACATACAGCAAAAATTGTTCTGTAACATTTTTGTATTAAAGTCGCAAAACCGTTATATATTCCCTCAACTAATCGAAATTTTAACAAAAATATAATTATTTTCTATTTATATGAAAAAGTAGGGTTTTATATTTAAACAAGTGCATTATACCAACTCACGAAAAAATTTTCTTTTGTCCACCCTCAAAATGTACCTTGGGTTGGTTTATGATGATCCCGTAAATATTTCCTGTCTAGAATTGAGATCCCGTGAGCTGGACCATTTTCAAAAAAGAGATTTTTTTTTGAGTTTTTCATATTGAATTTTTCAAAAACGCGAACTAGTGCGACATTTTAAAAAAAGCTAAAACACGTATTTACTTTAATCGACTGAAGATTAAAATATGTCAATTTGACATTCATATCACAAAAATCTCCGCACTAAAAACTTAAAAATCCACTATTGTACAGAATATGCCTGAAAAAGGGATATGTCTGGACATGCTTTGGCATTTTTATATACCGTTAGACGCGCATTAAAAAAACCTTTCATATGATACTAATATGTTCACTTTGTCCTAAGTTAAAGTACAAAACAATTTTTTTTTAAGATGAATTAAACATTTTTGGTGAATTGTAAATATTATTCATCCCTTAGCGTCTAGTGGAAAATATGACATTATATTTTATAGATCAGACGCTACTATGAAATTTTACTAAGATACACCAATTTGCATGCAAAATTTAGATGTACCTGGATATTTTCACTCATAACTTTTGAACCACTACACCGATTTTGGTCATTTTCAATACGAAACTTTTCGGGATGATGTACATCAATCAACATGTAAATGAGTAGTCTCTATTGCGCTTTCGCACCGTAATAGTCATAAATTACTATATTTCGATACGTTACAAACGGAATGAGAATATCATATGTATATATGAGAAGATAAGACAAATTTTTACTAAATTTTGCTTTTTTTTTGTGACATTTTTTTGATTTTTGGGCTTAAAAATAGCTTTTTCTTAAAAATTTTGTGCTTCGAAATTGCCTTTTTCAGATATTCTTCACTTTATATTTTGTTTTGCAACAAACACAATTGATTTTGCCATTTTTTGTCTTGTCTGCTCATCACGTATGGTGCAGGGTATATAAAGTAAATACCTTAAAATCAGTCCATATGTAGCTAATTAAATAAAAACATTTTAAATAAAAAATTAATTTATTTTACAAGTTTTTTTTTTTAACTCAGATTTATAGATCGCTAATTGTTGTCCCTTTCAAAAATCTTTATCTTTAACCCTTCACTGTATAATATTTTTTGTTTTGTACAACCATTCTTCGAATATTCAAAATTTCAAGAAATATTCGATGATATCACAACGATTTCTTGTTGAAGTGTCTAGTTTAGGCGCTATTAAAAAAAAAAATTTGGAAATTTCACATTTTTCAGTTAAATCCTCTTAACTGAAAAATGTGAAATTTCCAATTCCTTACAGAATCCCTAAAACATCGTTGAACATTAAAATAAATTATTATATTCAAATGAAAGTTTAACTTTCGTAGATTTTAAAACTATAAAAAGTTTTTAACAATTTAAGTTCAATTTCACTATACTCAGAAACAAATGCTAAAAACAGGGTGTTCAATGAAAACTAAAAGTGCGGTTTGGAAATTTTTGCAAATATTTGTAATCAGAACGCCAAAATTATGCACATATTATGTACTGCAAGAGGAGGTACATCCAAAAATTAAAAAATTGTCGAATAGTGTAACAAGTAGATTTAAAATGTCTTCAAAAGCGTTCGTTTTATGCCAATATAAGCTAAGTGAAAATGCAAATTTGAATATAGTAAATCTAATATATTGAATAATTACAAAAAAATGTAACTAACACATTTTTTTAAATTTATATGGTTTCAAATATAAAAAAAAAGCTCCGTAGCCTACTTTTGATAACTAAATTGAAAATTGTTTGCTGGAACTGTGCTTGTTTTACTTCAGATCTATTTAAAATCCTGCAAATCCTGCAAATCATTATAAATTTTGTTATACATATACAAAGGGCTTGATATATTTCAAATAATGTAGTTCCCCACAGCAGCATTTTATTTTTTTAATTTTTGTATTTCATTAAGTTTTCTTTATATGAATTTTCCAAAAACATGACTAAACATGATCCTTTAGTTCCCCTGTTTGAGTTCCCTTTTAATAAAAGAACTTAAATATAATAGTTAATATTTGATTTCCTTGTAAAACTAAAACATTACAATAAGGCGTAACATATCCATATGAAAATGATTTAAGTACAAACAGTACTCCCTCGCGTAACGGCGCAACATTTAAAGTTGTTTAACTATAATCTTGTATCAAAATGCTTACCAAAAATTCTCTTGCTTTTTATTAATATATATTTTTTTTAAATATTTTACTTGAAATTTAAAAAAGTTGTTGTATTTAAAATGTATAAAAAAATGTATTTTCAAGTTTTTATCCCAGAAAATACTTATTTGTAAATACAACAAATTTGTTAATATAATTAAATTTTTGATTAGTTAGAGTAAGGCTACAATAAATATTTTTTATTTATCTATTTTCTGACTTTTTCTATCAGTAGTTCGAAAAATAAATTATAAATAAGTACGTTCTTTCGGTAGTAATTGATATTTGCAGTAAATTTTAAATATCGGCCATTCCACTGAAGATCGGCCAAAATAGTAATTTTTTGAAATTGGTCTTCCGATTTCAATTTAATTTTGCATTCGGAAACTCTATGGATCCACATAAAGATTGGCGTTTTTAGTTTTTCAAATATCGAAAACTCCACGGTTTTATGCTCAATTAAGTTTTTTTTTTTTTTGAAAAGTGAGAAATATGCAAAAAAGGGGTTTAAGTTTGATTATTCGTATTTATCAATATCCTAATATAAAAATGTAGAGTATGCCGTCGAACTTGAATAATTTTCATTTTCATTGCACAATTAAGATCGAAAAAACATAATTTTTATTTTTAATAAAAATTATATCAAACTTGTAAAAAAGACAAAGTACGGTCTTGTTTACTCCCCCTTTACATCTTGTTTTTAAACAAAAAGATAAAAACAAGTGTAAAAATAAAAAGGATAAAATGATAAACAAAATGCGTGTATTGTATATTTACCAAAGGTAGAGCTTGCACATAACGAACAAGTTTTCAATTTACTTTTGATCAATGGTGATAATCTTTAACGTCGAGCTCATATAATAGTTTTCATTTAGTGGGGAAACTATGTTATATGAATGTTTGATGTTTTGCATGGGATTGTCACTTCTTTCAAAACGTATTCTGATGATGGCAACCTAAAACTTCCCGAAATAGATCTATCAACACATTCCTGAAAGTGGTCAATTAATAAATTTGAAAACAAAAACTCTATAGATTATTTGTTAGGACAATATCCTAATTAAGAAATATAGAGTATGGTCTCGAACTTGAATAATTAATATTTTCATTGCACAATTAAAGGTCGAAAAAACATAATTTATAATTTAAATAAAAATTATATCAAACTTATTCGTATTTTCTTTAATATTAATCGGATCATCACAATTAAAATTTTTATGGAATTTTACACTCCCCTATCTTTTTATTGGACAATGAAACATTTTTTCAGCCTTAAAAATAAATGCATTTTTAATGCAATTTCTTTTTTAAATAAACTTTCCACAAATTTGGCTACTCTCGATTTGAAAAATATGCATATTTGCAAAATATGAAATTTTTACTAAAAAATCTCTTTCCTTTTTTTTGTGGGTCCCGGGGTTTATCTATTATTAAAGTATTATTGCTAAAAGCTGGTTTCGTTTTTGCAAAGAAAACTAACAATTTCTTTGTTTTTTATTTTTCAAAATCATAAAGATTAAATTTAAGAAAGTAGTGTGAAGGCGCCATTTAAATGTATCTCTTTTAAAAGCTATACATTTAATTTCTAAGATTTTTTTTTGAAAGATGAACGAATCTACTAAAATATTATGTTTTAATAATTTATTTTTTAATCCTTTCAACCCGACGTTTGCTTTTGCATATGAGATTTATTAAAAAAAAAAATAATGGGATGAAAATGGTTAACTTGATCTTTTTTAGCAGCAGAATATTTCAGTATGCATATTTATTTATCACACAAACAAATATTCTTCTATTTTCAAGATGAATGAATTTAAAGATACATCTTAAATTTAATTTTCAAATAAATTTTCTATATTTATTTTAATTAAATTTGAGAATGTTGTCTCTTTAAATGGATCGATCTTTAAATTTTTAATATTGTTCCTTTGTGTGACAGACAATTGTGTTTACTGAAGTATTTGCTGTTAAAAAAATAATTTTTACCCTTTCAACCCCAAGTTTCTTACTATAAAAAACTTATATTCGATAGCAAATATGGGCTTGAACAGGTTAAAAATAAAATTCTTAGAACAGAATATTTTAGTAGATTATTTTATCTTTCACGTAAAGAAAAAATTCTTAAAAATTAAATGCATAGTTTTTAAAACAGACGTTTAAATTTTTAAATTTAATCTTAATAAATCTGAAAAATAAAAAAAAAATAACAAATTGGTGTTTTTCTATGTAAAAGTGCTACAAGATTTTTTCAAAAAATCATTAACAACTTCTTGATAAAAATTCAATATTTTGCAAATATGCATTCTATTTATAATTCGATAGTGACCAAATTTTAGAAGAATGCATATTAAAAATAAATTGCATACAAAATGCAATTCTTTATGACGCTGGAAAAATTTTAGTTCTCAGTATAAAAGTTGTAACAAAACATGTTTAGTGGAAACATGACATTACACACTTTTTGAGTATTTTTTATTTTTCAAAAAAAGAAATCGCTAATAGCAACATGGTTTTTCGAGTTTCGAGACAATAAAAACGTCATTCTGCGTCAAAAATATAATTCAAATCGGAAAATCCAAGGTCCGATTTATGAAGATTTTCGTGGAATGGCCGATATATGAAAATAGTTTGTTGGAGTACAAAATGATTTTAATTGAAATTACAAGAAATTTTTTAAACGTACATACAAACATATAATATACAAACATTAATTTGTGTTGTGTGTTGGTTGTTTTTTGTACTAACGAAGAAATCAAAAAACACGTTTTTAATTTCGAAAACAAACCACAAAAATATTTCTTTTACCGTTTTGTCAGTTAAATGTTAATGATTGTAATAACAGACTTTGAATTGTTTTTACTACTTTTTTCGATTACACAACGCTACAAAATGCACCTTTATAATCAAATACAAGAGTACCGACCATTGATCCTAAATATTTCGGACACGCTGATTATAATGACGTTTCCAGTTTTGCACTTATAATCTAGAGTTTTCGCAAAATTTCATTAAAGTTTTGTATGTTTTAAAGCAGTTTTCAGTTTTTGGAATCAGCATGTCCGAAAGTTTTTGGATCAACGGTCGGTACTCTTCTTTAGTGTTTAAAAATAATTTTAAAAATTAAAATAAATACAATGACATTTAACATAATTTTTTTCAATTAATTGTGCTTTCAATTAATTGAATAATAAATAATAGTTTTTAACGAAATCATATTCTAAATATACTTTAAAGTCAATTTTTGTAAACGAAAAAATCTGCTCATTGAGTTATCGGTGTAGGTTCAACCATAATATATATGTAATATCAGAATTTCCCAAAATATTTCAGTGTATTACAAACCAAAAATACTGCAAAAAGGCAGGGTCAACATATTGGCAAATTACCCTTCTCTATATTTTAAAGAATACAACCCTAAATTATATCGAACCATAGAATATACAATAAAGGCAGACATTTACAAAATGTTTGCAATATACACCATGCAATTTTAGCAAAGAAACAGGCAAACAATACAAAAAAAAAACGAAGGATGACTAAGTATAAATGATTTTTTGATAAACAGTTACATTAATAATTGAACGTATACTTAATTCTTTTTATTATATAAAAGATTACAGTTGTTTGTCCAAAACTAAGTTTACAAAATAAATTTTTATGTTTTTTTTTTAGAATTTCAGCGATTTTTTATTACACTAATAGCTTTCATTTTCTATACTATAGTCATATTTTTCCGTTTGTTTTCATTTTTAAATTTACTATTTCTAAATTTAAGCGTTTTGTGTTTTTAATCAATATAGATTTTTTTGATTTTAAGCATGGATGGTAACTGATTCGATGGGGGGGTATCGGTAATGGTAACGTTATTTTATTTTATTTCGGTGACGTTATTTTAGAGTAACGATATTCAAGTTATTTCGATAACTGGGTTTTAGCGTTAACGGTATTTTACTTATTTCGATAACGGTATTTTAGCGATAACGGCATCTTTGTTTTTTCGGTAACGTTATTTTAGAGATAATGTTTTCTAAGTTATTTCGGTAAATGTATTTTAAGGGTAACGTTATTTTCATTATTCAGGTAATGCCAATACATTCCGATGTTTTAGCGCCATTATGCCCGAGTTCCAATGACTGGCCAGTTTATGATCAAACTTTTGAGAAAATATGTCTATTTACAACGATTTTTTCATATCTTAGATTATTTCTATATTTAAAGGATATCACTATTTCAATTATTGCGATAACGGTATTTAAGCGATAATGGTATTTTAGTTATTTTGGTAACGGTATTTTAAGGATATTGATATTTTAGTTATATCGGTAACAGTAGTTTACGGATAACGGTATTTAAATTATTGCGGTAACGGTATTTTAGGGATAACGAAAGTCAGTTGAAAGGGCTTTGAATCGATAACGGTATTTTAGCAGTATGGTCTGCCATTCCTGAGTTTAAACGATTTTTTTTAAAGGTTGGATGTTTTTACATTTTTAGGTTTTTTTGTCTGTTTTTAGTTTTAACTAAAGGCTGCGTTTTTTTGGTTTAAAAAGATTTTTTGATTTTTTGAAATTTTGATTTTTTTTTCTATCTTATAGCCATTTTTACATTAAGCTGGTTTCCACCTATTAATTGGTTTTCTATTGAATTGTATTTTTGACAGTTGATTTCTTAAAAAATTTTGGTTAGTCGTTTCGACGTTTTAGTAAAGTGCGTGTGTATTTTCTGATAAACACACGCAATTGTTATAAGAAAAACATTATGGCGTTTGTAGCAAACGGCTTATTTAGAAATTTGTTTCTATTCTATCTTTAGTCGTAAATATTTCACTTTTAAATCTAAAAAAATTATAACAAAAAGTTAATTTTTCAATCCTTTATCATAAATTATGACGTGATCAAATTCGATAGAAAAGTATTAATAAAAACTTCTCAGCTATACAGTTTATTGCACATAAAATAAAATATTAAGGTTAGTTTTGTAATAGAAAATAAATTAGTTTTAATTTACTTGTGTATCAATTCAATATTAAGAAAATAATTTAAAGAAACAAAATTGCATCCCACGCATATTCAATATGGCAAGAATGATTTAGAAAAATATCGTGAAGCGTGAAAAATGAATTAAGATTAATTTACACTTGATTTAATTTAAACTTTTCAACTGCAAATTCAGTTATTTTAACTGTCATTTGCAGTTCTACCTACATGATTTTCTGACTGTACAAAGTATATTGAGAAAATAGTTACAGGGGCTCAAAGTAAGAAAACTTGTATTTTACATTGAGCTTGAAGGGCTTAACATTTCAAAATTTTTAAGTTAATTTTACAATTGGTTGGCTTTATTTTGATTTTTTTTAGTTTAGTGGTTTTTTTTTATTGATTTTAGCGTTTACCTTGTCACGAGTCATGGCCTAGGGGTAGCCAGTTTGATTTCCTGTTACATTTGAAATTTTTGAGATATAATGGCGTATTTTAAATGACGCCGAATTTCTCCTGTTTGGTAATTTGAGAGTTTTTTCCATTTTAGCGTTTTTTTTAAATATATTTTGCCCCTTATTACATAATTTGTGATTTTTTCTAATAGGTTTTACCGAATTTTTTTAAAAAATTTTAAATCATTTCGGATTTTACCAATTTTTGTGAGAAAATACATTCAACGATTGAATTTGCATCAAAAATACATTTTTTGGACAGATAAGCCTGAAGAAATTACTTTTTATAAAGAATGTATTGCGTATTTTAAAAGTGTAGAAAATATTAAATATAAAAACTAAAAATTTTGTACATTATTTTTAAATATTCGATTGATGCATGTTTAAAAAATTTTAAAGGGGATATTTAATAATTTCAAAAATTGTATTTAAAAATGGCATTTTTCAATAAAGCATATTTTAATGAGTATTTTTTTATTACAAATGAAAAAAACACACAGAGAAAACTTCTTGGGCGCGTTTTAATGACATATTTTCACTAAACTGATAAAGTTTTATTTACAAAGTGAATGAAAAATTTCTTAAACCTTATGAAAACCATTCATAGTTTCAATTAAATTGTTTTTAATGAAACTTTTTCATTAATTGTATGAAATTTTTAGAAAATAAAATGAAATATTTCATTAAATTTTATGGAAAACTGTAATAATTCATTGAAAAGTTTCAATGGACGAGTTTCAGTGACATTTCATAGATCTAATCTAAATTCATTGATATCATGTAAAGAATTTTCTCTCAAGGAAAGTCTCCCGATGGGTTTTCTACGATCTTAATGAAAGTTGGATATGTAATAAAGAAAAATAATAATAATACATTTTTTTGGAAACATGCCTGAAACCAATGAAATTCATATTTTTTTGAAAGTAGTTTTGATGTACTTGAGAAAACACAAATTTTGATAGCAATATTGCCTATGTAGTGTGTTGGAGTTGCCTTTTATTTAAAATATTTAAAATATTTAAAATAAGTTTGTTATAATTTTTATTAAAGATAAAAATTATGTTTTTTCGACCTTTGATGTCACTTCTTTCCAAACGTGTTCTGAAGATGGGAACCTAGAAAATACCCGAAATATACCTATCAACACATTCCTGACAGTGGTCAATTAATAAATTTGAAAACAAAAACGCCATATATTATTTGTTAGGGCAATATGCTAATAAAGAAATATAGAGTATGGCCTCGAACTTGAATAATTTTCATTTTCAATATTTAAAATATTTAAAATATACGTTAAAAAGCTTTTCGGAAAAAGTCGCATTAAAGCCGAACAAATGTCGAAAAAAAGCTCAGGTATGCCTCGATAAAAAATAATAGGCATTAATATGCGTATTTTTTCCTTCAACTCAACTATAATTCTTTAACAAAACGCCAGTTTTAATATCACTTAAAACAAATTTTTTTAATAACAAAAATACTTGAAAGTTATTGGACATGTTTCATATACCAGTTATGGCGTCTATAAAAGCTGTTTCAAATGGTTCACCATTTGTCTAAAACTTCTTTTTTTTCTTTATCTGATATCCAAATTTCATTAAAATCGGAGAGAGCCCATCCCCTTGTCAGTGCATATGAATCGAATGCTTTTTTTTTTTATATTTATTTATTCAGTCTACAGATATAAAATCCTTACAGACTATAAATTTAAATTATTAAAAATATTACAGGTTTTACAAAAAGTTTTAAATTTGATTAAGATAAATAATTAATTCCCGCTTCACATTGTCAAGACTTGTGTTAAAATCAATAACAGGATATAATTGGTTGAAATCAGAACAAATACAGCGAAAAGGATCTGCATTAGCATAGTTTGTTCGTACAGTTTTTAGGTGAAGGAATTCGAAATTTCTTGTTACGTAAAAAGGCGTATTAAGATCGAGTTTACTTAGTAGGTATTCAGAATTTATTGTTCCATTTATTAGTTTTAATAGAAATGTCACATTTAGCATTAGTCTTCGACTTTTTAGTGTAGGTAGTCTAATAAGAAGTAAACGGTTTTCATAAGAAGGAAGATTCACGAGTGGATTCCAGCAGAGAATTCGGAGAGAAAATAGCAATTGTTTTTGTGCCGACTCGATGGATTTCGAATGTGTTTCATAGAATGGATCCCAAACAACAGGTCCGTATTCCAGAATTGGCCTCACTTACATTGTGAAAAGTTGTTTTGTTGTATAAGGATCTGAAAACTCCTTAGCCCAGCGTTTTATAAAACCAAGAACTCCGGTTGCTTTATTTACAGTTGTAGTAATATGTTTTTTGAAATCGAGTTGCGTATCAAGTAATATTCCAAGATCGTTAAATGTATCAACCAGGGCGCTACGAAATAACCCCCAATGAAATAACACCCAAACGACAAAATGAAATAACCCCCAATGAAATAAATCCCAAAAAAAATGAAATAAGTCCCAACAAAAAAAAAAAATGAAATAATACCCAAAAGAAATGAAATATTCCCCAAAGGTCAAAATGAAATAATACCCAAAATTTGGGGGTTGTTTCGTAATGAAATAACTCCCAAAGGAAGAAATGAAATAACCCCCAATGAAATAAGCTCCAAAGAAATGAAATATGTCCCAAATTTTTTTTATTTTTTGTTTTAATATTTTTGATTCTTTTGTTACACTGTTCAGTGTTTCTGCGTGGCGGCCTACGGCCGATCTTAGGGGTTTTCTCATCCATAGGACGCGGCAGGTGGCATCGCTGAATACAGTTTTCCTGCGCGCGTCTCATTATCTTCCCTAGTGTGACGCGCGCAGGGCGTCTCCTCCCATGGAGGAGAAAACCCCTAAGAGCGGCCGCAGGCCGCCACGCAGAAAAACTAACAAATATTAAAAAAATTTCACTTTTAGCAAAATGAAATATCCCCCAAAAAATATGAAATAACCCCCAAAATAATTGCATATAAAATAATCTCCAAAGAATTTAAATTTTGGGCTTTATTTCATTGGGGGTTGCTTCATAATGAAATAATATCCAAACCGCAAGATGAAATAATCCCCAAAAAAAATGAAAAAACCCCCAAACAATTATACACAATTTTTTTGGGGGTTATTTCATTTTTGGCCGTTGGGGGTTATTTCATTGGGGGTTATTTCGTAGCGCCATCAACCAGATCCAGCAGCTCATTGTTCATCAAGTATAACCCATTAAAAGGGGTTAACCTTGAAAAAATCATGTATTTACATTTTTTTGTATTAAGTTCCATTAAGTTCCATTAAGCTTGATCATCAGGATTGTCGAAAGATATGAATAACTCATGATATTACACATACTTTCGAATTAATATCGAAACTTCATAAATTTTATTTTGAGCGGTATTCCGGAAACTTAAAAATAATTTCCCATTTTCTTTAGTTAATGAAAATTTGGTAAAAACTTAAATCAAATTTATTTGTGTTAAGTGTAATTGCATACTATTTATTTTTGTGGAAAATTGTACTTAGTTCGGTTTGAACTTAAATTTAGTTTACATTTTTTTGAGAAGGTATGATCAATTTTTTAAACAGCTGTTGGTGAATTTACACGTGCTTTTAATATTTTCTTTGCTAATAGTACACATAATATTTTGTTAGATTGCAAAAGGATATAGAACAGAAGCTTCTTTTACATTTTCTTTTGTTTATTCCATAAGCAAATAACCGAAATTTTGAAATATGGTGAAATTTGTTCCGTGTTCACAATGTGGTCTATGGAAAAATGTTTCGCGTGCCAAATTGCTGTTTAACCACTCAAGCATGGTTTGTAGCTGTAATGCTATCATTAACATTTTGTTTTATTTGGTTTTAAACTTTTTGGTTTAACATGAAGTTTAAGAATGGTACAAATGGCAACTAAAAAAACACACACACACACACAAAAATAAATAGTTTATGGCTCATAGATTTACAAGGTTAAAAGTTACTTTTTTCACATAGAAAAAGGTATAATAAAAATTGTTTTATTTAATGATAAATGATGTTGACTTAAGGAAAAATTTAAGAAAAACAAGTGGAAGCATTAAAGTCCGATGTGCCGAATTTGGTATTAAAAAAGATTAAATTCGGCTGTGACGAATTTTTGGATACCCTCCATCTCGGTGTTTTCATAAACCAGGGAAAGTGCAAACAATATTAATATCTATATTCTTTGTAAAAATAACAAAAATAATGTTGTTTTTATAAGTAAAACAAAATATGACTGATTGATTAATGTCTTTGGGATGTTTCAGAAGAAAAAAATGTTTAATTAAAGTTTACTAAAATGAATCTGAAATTCTGCAGTGGGTATTCAAAGGTTATTCTGATTACCTAAAGAAGAACGTGTAGTGAAAAATATATATATTTGTATAGTTCCTTATGATGTTAAAAAAACTGTTGTAAAATTCGCCTGTTGTTTGTCTCTTTGCCTATATAATAATGAAAGAAAGTTACTAAAATATATTTTTGGATCGTTAGAAGAGATGCAATGAATACAAACGCATAAAAACAGTTTCGAATAATCAGAATTTTAGATAAATTTAAGGGAACAAAAATACACTTGCGGAGACATACATATTGAAATAATTATGAAATGCCAGTTTACATTACAACACATGTGTTTATACTATACATCACATAAGTAAAACAGAAAGTGTGATGAAACTAAGTTTGTCAAAAATTATAAAAGAAAATCTTTCGAGTGTTTTCGAGATACAAAAAATTAAAGAAACTGGTATTTCAAATTATTGTTTTTCAGCTCAGTTGCTTGTGCAATTCTCGTTTACGACTCCTAGAATAGAACCCTAAAAAATTTTCCCAAAATTCGATTGGTTTTTACACATCAATACTTTAATTTAGATTATTTTTGTATGTATCAAATAAAAATTAGGGCTTTTAAGGAAAACAAATGCATATAATCAAAAGATTTTAAGATGAAGTATGCACCTTATATGTCTTAAATAAAAAAGTTCTGAAAGTGAATGTCCTTTAAATTGAATGGGGTTTTTAATAAATGTAATTAGAATGTAAGAGTTTCCTTGCAAATTTATTAAAGGTTGAGAATGAAAATAAGTAAAAATAGTGTACGAAAAAAAGTTATGAATTTACATTGTTGGATTCGGGGATTTTGTTCCTGGATATTTTTTGATCTGATAACGATTAATGTGTCTGGCAACTCCGGTTAATGCAGTCAAATAAATAAAGAATTTTAACTAAACTATTTTGTTCTACCTTTTTCTTATTGGTGATTTTTTGATTTGTTGGGGTTAACAAAAAAAGGTATATGGCAAGCCTGGTATATGGAAAACAAAAGCATACTTTATAAATTAGCTTAACAATTTTTCGAGGGCTTCTCGCATTTGCACTTATAACCAGTGTTGCCAGGTTTGCAAAGCATAAAAACGACAAACTTTCTGGAAAAAATCGTCAAAATCGTCATCATATTTTGAAAAATCGTCAAAATAAAATATATTTGTTAGAAGAGGGATAAAGTTTTAATAAAAAATAAAATACAATAATGTTATTCACATTTCAAATGTTAACGTGTTATCGTTGTAATATAACTCGATTTTTGACACTTCTCTTTGGTTTAAACTTCGAAAATCATTATATTTTACAACGATATTCATATTTATAAAATGTTGAAACAGTGTGCCCCAGTAGGCTAGTTGGTAGCGTGCTGGCTTATCAGTGCGGGGGTCGTGGGTTCGATTCCCACCAGAGGCACTGATCTGTTTTCGCTACAACGCGCCGAAGGCCATAGTAGCTAGTGCTCGGTTAGGGTAATAGTATATAACTTGTAATTATATGATTATTAATTAATAAAATAACAAAAATATAATGTTGAAAGATCAAATAAATACAACTTTAAATCAAACTAATTTTACCACTTGAACTGTTAAACACTTATATCTGCATAATTCTGTGAACAACATTTCAGTGGCACAACTTTTTAAATATTAAATTCTTTTACAAAATTTGGAAATTCTTTAACAATAAGTCTGTTCGATTACTTTTCCTGTAAAGTTCAGTAAAAACTACTCAGTAACAAAATTACAAATAGTAAGACAAATTTACAAAAAAGTAAACGAACAGAAAATTTGTAGGAATTATTAAATTAGATAAAATAGCTTGTTTGAAATATAAAAAAAAAATCAACTGGTCATTATGGAAAAGGAAAAAGTTAATTGAAATTATCGACCAAAAATAATTTAAATGTTTTTTAACTTCTTACATAGTTAATTATTTAATCATTTTCACTTTCAATCCATAAACAATTAAAATTTAATTTAATTTTTGTTTACTAAAAATACAAGCATATTTTTTTATTTTTTAGTCATATGTTTTTTTCATCTTACAAATTCTTTCTGGCAAAAATGTATCCAGTAAAAACTTGTAAGTTCTTTGGCATCAAACTGTCACTTTACTCTCTCTTTTTACCAGTTTTTACTGCGTATTTGTCTAAACGAACACCTTCCAGTAAAAACTTGTACAAATTTTTGTGTTATCGAACAAACTTAATGTTATATTTTTAATTATTAAATTTTGGCACTTTATTTATATTATTAGGCCTGTTTTTTAAGCACCGGATTTATTTTTGGATTTATTTTGTTTCATTTAAAGTTGTATATATATCATCTTTCAACATGAAATATATTCGGGCTAGAGATCTGTTTGTTTCGCAAAAAAAGTCCATGCCTTGTGTTTTAACATGAAAATTTTTTTATTTTTATTTAAATCTAACTCCAATTAAATTTTATAAAAATTTAAAGAAATGTTCTAAACATATAAACACAGAAACTAAATTAAGCTAAACCCGTAATGAATTTATAAAAAAATAAATGCGGTTTGGATTAAGTTTTATTCAATTCTAGGATTTGCATTTTTGCAAAATTGTATTTCACATCATATTAGCATATAAAAGCTAGCTATCGATCAAAAAACAATGTTTTTGCTTTCAATTTTTAACGAAATAATATAAATTTAATAATCGAGCCGGCGATTTTATGAGAATGATAAATAAGTAGATCTTGCTGACATATTAAATTATTGTCAAAAAATCGTCATTTTGGAAGCAAAAGTCGTCAAATAGTCATTTAGTTATTTTGGGTATTAAATATCATCAAAATGACGACAAATCGTCAAACCTGGCAACTCTGCATGCGATTGCTACTAATTCATACGTACATACATATATATATATTCCCGTCGTTCCTATAAGGAGCATAGGGCCGTACATACATACTGTATTACAAAACAAAACAAAAAAACAACAACAATATTTTGTGGGTTTTTTTTTGTTTTTAAGTGTTGATCATGACCATGGATGGTAACCGATTCTATGTGGTTATTGGTCGTAGTAACGCTATTTTCTTTTATTTCGGTAACGGTATTTTAGGGGAAACTATACTTCAGTTATTTCGGTAACGGGATTTTAGCGTTAACGGTATTTTAGCGTTAACGGTATTTTATTTATTTCGCTAACGGTATTTAGCGGTAACGATATTTTAGATATTTCGGTAACTTTATTTTAGGGAAAAAGATTTTTCAATTATTTTGCTAACGGCATTTTAAGGATAACGTTATTTTAATTATTCAGGTAATGTTAATGCACACCACAATTTTTAACCGCATTATGCCCGAGTTTAAATGACTGTCTAGTTTATGATCACACTTTGGGAAAATATATCTATTTACAGAAGTTTTTTTGTTCAGATCTTGTTAGATTATTTCGGTAACGGTATTTTAAGGTAACGGTATTTTACGGATAACGGTATTTCAAGAATATCGGTAACGGTATTTAAGCGATAACGATAGGCAGTTGAAAGGTGTTAGAATCGTGGACGGTAATTCAGCGATATTGACAGCCATCCCTGCTTGCGTATATTCTTGTGTATAAGCATTGAATGTACGTATGTATGTATGTATGTATGTATGATGAAATAAAAAAAAAAAAATTTTAGAGGTCTTCCCACATTTTCACTCATAACTTTTGAACGCGTTAACCGATTTTGATCATTTTCACTAGAAAAACTGCTCATGATATCAACAAACAATTTGACTGAAAATTAGCAGTACCTCTTCTGTATTGGAGGAGTATTTTGTGTTTCCACAGACAGACGGACGGACAGACGGACAGACGGACAGACGGACATGGCTATATCGACTTCTCTATCCATGCTGATCAAGAATATATATAGTTTATGGGGTCCCAGAATTTTTTTAAAAGAATTACAAACATTTGACAAAGTGAATATACCCTCCTGCACTATGGGATGGAGGGTATAAAAAAAGTATGACAGGAAACATTATGTACGAAAAAAAAAAATTAATATTCAGTGTTAATAGCAAACTGTGAAGTTATTCATTAATATGTTATTGTGTTTTTGCAAGAGTTAGTCCGGTATTTCATATTGTGTCAATTGTCAAACCTTTATATAATATTCCTATAAACTGAGAAATTATCAAAATTTAGGCCTATGTCTCAAAATTATTGCTACTAACAACGCTGTCTCTTTCCCTTAAATAAAATTTGAATTTGCCTCTGAATTGGGCGCCAATTGCTAGTTTAGTAATTGAATGCCTCGCTCGAATAAGGGTGTAAGAAATTTAATAACATTTTTAGGGTAGACTTATTTATGTATTTTGCAGTGAAACTAATGTTTATTTACCAAAATCTAAACAATCCTGCTACCTAATGTTTTAAGAGTATCCCAAATTTATATTATTGATATTTGAATTGCAAAAAAAAACTCTTTTAATTGTGAAATATTGAAATATAAAGTGTGAACAGTGTTCACTGAACACATAATAACGGTACATATCCTTTATTACATATACATTATTTAATTATTGTTTTGGAGATATTTTTAATTTTGACCATGCAAATCTAAAAAATAAAATTTAACATTGTTAGTTGCGTACTACTTAGATTGCAATAGACTGAAAAATAGTGAGTTTTTTTTTAAGATGGAAATAAAATCGTTAAAATTTTAATGAAATTCATTAGTGAAGTAAACTGTAAGAAACTAAATAATGCATGTTTTATTTTATGTACACTCATAAAAAAAACCTGTACAAATAGCAACAAAAAAAGATACTAAAAATTAGTTTAAAATGAGCTTGCAGCAAAAACTGCTAAATTTAGCAGTTTTTCTGCGAGCTATTAGATTAGATTATAGTGGCACTATGCACCGCGACCAGAAGTTGGTATTTTGTGCTGATTCTGCGAGCTAATTTTTAACCAGTTTTTAGTAGCCTTTTGTGCTATTTTTAAAGGTTTATTTCTATGAGTGCACGCTTAGGAATTGTAAAATAAAATTGTAACACATACTCTTATTCCACTAAAGAAAATGTTCAAGTGAAATTTTTTGCTACTTCTGCTTCTTATTTTTAAATAAAATTTTTTTACACAGTTACATGTGTCCTACATTTGTAGAATAGCAAAGAAAAATTACACGGTGCTACAGTGAAAAAAAACTTGGAAAACAACCTAGTGTGGGTTATAGGTCTTGTTGAGTACATTACAAATTGTGTCAAAAAATTTCAGAAACACCCTCAAATTCAGAAGTTATTCTAAAAAAACCGTTTTCAGTGATGTTCGTCAACTTATCAACCTGTAACTCAGTCAGTTTTTGTCCGATTTAAATTATTTTAACGTGTTTGGAAAGAAAACTGATTGCGCTTTAAAATTTGTAAGTTATAAGTGTTATTTTTATTAAGAATATCTACCACAAAAACCAAAATTATAAACGTCTTTCATTTGCTTATTTTTATATGAAAGCTTAAAAAATTTATACCAACGTATAAAGAAAATTTAGTTCTTAACAAAACATGGTTTTCAATTTTCAAATCGGATGAAAATTGTAAAAGTTATTCAACTTTTCATTAACACCTGATTTTAACTATACATGTTAACTTAGGTTAAGCTATTTGTACAGTTTTTAATTTACGTTTGTAAGTCAAATGGTTTACCAAAAGAAAAGTTTGCAATCCCAAAATTTTTACTTTAGAAAAAGCTTAGTAACTTTTGCAAATATAAACCGATTTTAACAAATAATATCTCGTTTTTTTCTACATTGTCTTTAAAATACAGTGCAAAAAAAGATAGGTTTTCACAGAAAAAAATTTAAAATAACTCTTGTTGAATTTGAAAAATTAGGAAAAAAAATAAAAAAAATGAGAAACTTTTGATAAACACTTACCTAATTTTGTGGAATATATATTTTATGAATACATTTCATGAAAGCTTAATTCTTTGTCTTTCCAAAACTATTTAAAATTGTGAATTTAGAGGTACTAAAGTGGTACAACCAACCCTGAAACAGTGTTTTTTAAAATAACTCAAAATTTTGAGGGTGTTTCAAAATTTTTGAAAACAGTTTTTGTATGTCCTCACCTAGACCTACAACCCCCACAAGGTCGGGTTTCAAGTTCTGACAAAAAGTCCATTTTTTGTAGCACTGTGTTATTAAAACTCAATTTTTTGACCGCTTTCGACTTTTTTTACCTCTCCTGAACACTTTGGTTTCTGCATTTTATACCCTTGTTCGAGCGCGGCATTCAATTTCGAATTAAATCTGTTTAAATATCAAGAAATACTTAAGTAAAGTAAATTTTAAATCAGAAAATATACATAATTTTGTTTTAATAACAATTTTTTCCGAAAGCCATGATTTTTTGTAAAATTATTCCGTTTAACTGGCTATACAACATGTCTGAAGTTCGATTCCAACATTTTACAAATTTTTATGCAGTTTAAAAGATATCAAATACATTTAAGTTTTTGGCTTTTAAAATCATAATATTTCTTTTTATTAAAGACTGAGATCGATATAAGTTTAATATAAAAAATTCATAATAACTATCTAACGCATTCATATCTTTTACCAAATGTGGCCATTTATTGAATATAATTTTGTGCAAACTTTTATTAAAATAAAATAATTTATGAAAATTCAAATTAAGATATTATTTCTGAGCATAATCTAAAAAATCACATTTTAGGAATTTTTCTATATATTTCATAGAGGTTTGGTTTGATGCTTTCGACTTTTGGCAAAACTTTTAGGAATTATTAACTGTTTAAGAAAGCTCCAAATATCTCTGGTGGAAGTACTATGAAGTTATTCGGATTCGATTATTTGACTAAAAATGGATATTTTTGTTTTGTGCCCAAGAATCCTGCAGTTTGTTAAAATGGCACTATTCAAATTCATATAATTAAGAACAACACCTCTTAATATATAGTTGAGTATATCAGTATTCTCTTCTAACTCATGTTGTCAGATCCAAACTGATTTTCTTACATGTCTACAAATGGTCAGCTAAATTGAATCGTATTTAAAAATATGTAAATTTTGTATGCCTAATTTTTGTTAATATTTTCTATTACACTTACATGGTAAAAATGCTTACTTCAAGCCTATGAGGAGTCTGCAGAAGAGTACCTTTTGAAAAAGTAGTTTGATCCGAGTTTGTACCTCCTGAGTCCATTATTAACACCTTGGACGATTAATGATTTGGATATGTCATTATTTTCAAATCGTTTTTTGGCTTTTCTAAAAACCGCCAAGAAATCAATTTTTACCGCCTTTTTTAATCGAGTACACTCGGGGAAAAGGCTTTATCCTATTTGTGAAAAACTTCATGAATATGATCAAAAACTTCATTGATTTTCTTCAATGAACAGTTCGTAAAAATGATGAATCTGTTTCATAAAAAGGCAAATAGATTACAGCATTCTTCATATTTACGAAATGTTTCATAAATGTGATGAAGTTTCATAATTTTTTATGAAACTATCGATAAATATTAATAAATATTTCATAAATAGGATGAAGCAGTTTCATAAATTTCTATGAAAGTTTTATAAATATAAATAAATAAATATTTATAAAATGTTTCATAAATTTTAATGAAATGCTTCGTAAATATTATGAAACGTTTCATAAACATTTCATATTTTATTCAAAAAATAAAATTTAAAATTAATAACACATCAAATTATACATAATTGATGTTTCAGAATATCAAATAACTTCTGGTACTAATTCCTCTTGAAAAAAGAATCTAATTCAAATCTATTCAGTTTTATTAAAAACAGATTTAATAATATAAGGCGTTATCCGGTTCTATATTGCTTATAAGCTGAAACATATAAGTTCATATGATCATATCTGAATGTATTACTAACAATCAATTGAATAAAACAGATCAATCAGATAAAACCAAAATCTCGATTAAATTATATAAGATTTTATTTAAAATAAATACAAACAGATATAATTGGACTTTGTTTGATTAAATTTTACTAATCCATTTTCCGAATTAAATTGAATAAACTTTTTTCACGGGTTGCAAATAATATTTTCTAATATTCTAATAAAAAAATAAAAATTTCAATAAAAAGCAATAATTTTTTTCACAAAGTTTATGAAACTTTTTTATGAAATGATGAAGGTCTATGAAACATTTGTCATACATTTTTATGAAACTTTTTATCATATTTAGGAAAACTTCATGAACTACATGATGAATAATTATGAAACAATATCATCTATATGACGAAACTTGTTTCCCTGGGTGTATAGTTGAAACATTATCGGTATTTAGCGACCTTAAGAAGAAAATTTTTGTTCGCCGATTTTTGGTTATATATAATTAAATATATAAAGGGTCCGCCATCTAACGTTTTTTTTTCAACTAGTGCTTATTTCGTGAATGGTAACACTTAGTTCATGTCTGATTTGACAGATAATTAGTTTTATCCTTCCGCTGAACGAATATGGTCCGGATGTTCGTTATCTTGTGAAAAAAGTGAAAGAAACTGGCATCCATTTTGCTGCTGTGGCAGAAAGTGTGCGTGAAGCGCCATCCACATCAATTCACCGTCGTTCTCAACAATTGAACATTTCGGAGACATCATTGAGACGAATTTTACATAAAGACCTTGGTATGACGCCATACAAAGTCCAATTGGTTCAGGAGTTCAAAAAAAAAAAGTTATTTGGCGGACCCTTTAGTTACATTGATTGGGCCCTGAAGCGGTGGAAAATTCCGACGTCTAGAATTTTTATGAACCCTAATAAATAGTGAATATTATTGTTGATCTATAAATTGTATGTGAGATGTTATTTTCTTTCGGTTAAAAATCATAAAAATGTTTCTTAAATAATAGAAAAATTATAATTTATATACCTTAAAATTTATATACCTTAAAATTATAATACCTTGACACAAATGTTATTAAATATTACATAAATAGGATGATGTAGTTTCATACGTTTTTAAGAAAGTTTTATAAATTTGTATGAAATGTTTCATAAATATTATGAAACGTTTCATAAATGTTTTTTAATTTATTCAAAAAATTCTTTTTAAAAAAATTAAGAACACATCAAAGATTATTTCATTGATATTTCAGAATTTCAAATAATTTCTAGTAGTTTTTGAGTTTAAAAAACTCCAAATTGCAAATATTTCTAAATTAAAAAAAAAATATATATATATGTATATAAAAAGCAAAAATTTATGAAACTTTTTTATGAAGCGATGAATGTCTATGAAACATTTGTCATAAATTTTTATGAAACTTTTCATCATATTTAAGAACACGTAATGAATATGTTGAATATTTGAAGACAACCGATTTTTGAAACAATATCATCAATATGATGAAACTTTTTTCCTGAGTGTACACTAAATATTTGATCATAATAGCCAATAATTCCACGCTTTATTTGGGTTAGAAATATAAGTATCTCACCTTGTTTTTGCCACACATATATAAAATTGTGGTCCCTGTGCTAATATATAACCCCCAATGCCATATTTTTAGACTAATATGACTTTTTAGCACTTGTTTTCAAAATCAGATTAAAAATTTTGTAGAAATTTTTATAAATGATTTAATGACTTTTTGCTTAGGAGCCAATTAAAGGCAACATATACTTCCGAGGCTGATTTTTGGGATACGATTTTTAACACGCTTTTCAAAGCTAACTTAATAAAAAAAAAACAATTTTACAAAAGAGAAAACTTACAAGTTAAAAACCATGTTGTACTTATTTCCATCTCAGTCTTTAATTCCTCTTGAACTTTAACATTTTCTTAATAAAACGTAAATTTGTTTTAGCAAAAAAAAACTAAAATTTTCCTTATATCCTTATTCCTACATCCCTTAGTAAAAACGGAGCATAAAACTAAAAACTAGGGTAAATTTTTCATCAATTTCTTTTGATAGTTCCAACTCAGAAAAAAAAAAAAC
Organism: Delia radicum; assembly: GCA_021234595.1. Lineage (NCBI taxonomy): Eukaryota > Metazoa > Arthropoda > Insecta > Diptera > Anthomyiidae > Delia > Delia radicum. The sequence continues at coordinate 149,852,354 of CM037853.1, read as the reverse complement.
TAAAACAATAACTTGATCTTTAGAACAACCCTCTTTATTGGAAAATAAAACAAGCAGAATAAAAAAAAAAAGCTGAAGCATAAACAATTGACGACCCCACTTATGGTGGCACATCACAGATCAGAAATAACACAGTATCAACTACATTACAATATTACTAAAACATCTATAACCCCTACAAGCACACATACCAAGGAATACATATAAAAAGGAAAAATCCATACCACTTCCATTATAATAACACTCTGCTACAATCAACCATATCAACGTCAGTGTCATATCAGTGTCATCAGCACATGTCACTGGATAAATGATTTTCTTTGAATATCAAAATCATTCAAAGGACAATAGATGATGTGGTGTCGAAAGGGGACGGAATAATTGCAAAGCATACTTTACAAAAAGCAGGAAAATGGAAAAAAATCTTTAAAAACTCAATGACATTTTTAACATATGTTGGCTGTTTAAAAATGGATGTGAGAAAAACTGAATTGGAAATCTGTTTAATTGTAACATACATTTGATATTAATTTTTAAATTGTACATTTTTCATGAATATAACATTTTTCTTTTCACTTTCTATAAATATGTGCAAACAGGAGACAATTTAATGTAGTTTTTATTTAACCATAAAAACACACACAATCTTGCCAGCCATATTAGGAAAGAACGAGTAGTACGGACTAAGGTATATGAACTTCATATACGTTAGCACGTACTAGGGCTGCCAATCGGGATTGATAGTTACAGATGCCGGGATTTTTTGGGATTTCGGGATTTTCCGGGATTCTGGTATTTGTTTATGTTAACAGAAAAATTTGTTAGCCACAAAAAACCATTCAATTGTTAACAAATCCGATTTTCGGCACGACTATGTTTTCTTTGTGCCCCTTTAAAGGAATTTCGGTAATTTCGATGGTAAAAATCTAACATCTCAAATTCACCTAGTCACCTAATTTTTCAACAATTCGCTGGCGTGACAAAAATTCGCTGGCGTGACATAGTTTTGCCTGCCGCCGTCTAAGGAATCATCAGCTAATCTCAAACGGAAATTGCTTGTGATACAAAAACGATAGTTTTTTGTACTTAAATGTCCCGGCGATATAATTTTTTCATAAAATTATGATACCGTTTTTGCTATCGCAATTTCTGGAATAACGATAGTATTTCACTTTAGCCCATTCTGGTATCGATATACAAAATGATATCGTAATTTTTGACAATAGTAATATCGGATTTTAAATTTAAAAAATACCTTAAACTTAGTGAACCACTAAATATTTCCCAATATCGTATATTTATGTAAAATTTTATGTAGAAAACACAAGTTTTTAAAAATTTTACAATGAACACATTGGGATTAATACGAGTGTACTTTAAAAAAAAATTTATATGAGAAGATTCAAGAAAAAATTAATTTGTGTTAAATGTTAGAAAAAAAGAAAAAAAAAAAACAAATCCACAAAAATACCAAAAGAATCCAGCAAAACCCCGGGATTTAGAAAAGAAAATTCGGGGATTCGGCATTAACTAAATCCCGAAAATCCCATGATTTCGGGATTCGGAATATCCCGTTTGGCATCCGTAATATGAACCTATGAAAAGTAGTCAAGTATTTAGTAGTAGTATAAGTTGCCTTAAGTTGTCAACACATTGTTTAACCATAAATGACTTGTTGTCACTATATCACGTAGATGGTGTTGTTTTGTCTAAATATGAGGTATATTTATTAAATAAATGCCACATATGTGCATCAGCTTCGAAACAGGCGTAGTTGCAATAAGGGCCTACAAGAAGTCTGATTAATTCAAGATTCTTACGATTCCAATTGCAACATTTTGTAGTCACAGCAATAACCAGTTTCAACAGCGAAATTAATCTGCTCAATAAAAGCTAATCCTCCTCTTTATATCAGTGAAAGATAAACGGGCGACCGCTGGCAAAGCAATTTAGCAGGTAGTACAAGTGAGGACAACGAGTGTTTTCTTAATTCCAAAATGATAACAACATTAAACAAAAGGTCCAACTTTTAAAACTAAAATTTTGTAGGTTCAACATATTTATTTTTGCTAATCTTATCTTACTAATATTTAGCAAACAAAATCTGCAAATTTCAGCAGTTTTTCCTGCAACATAATTTTAATTAAATTTTAAGTAAATTTACTTACCACGTTCTTGGTGAAATTTTCAAAAAGTACCCTATAGACGAATTAGGTTTAACTCCATACTGAGAGAATTATCTGCATGATATCAATGAATTTTGCACTAGATCTATTAATTGTCACTGGAATTCGTCAACGGAAAGCTTTCATTAAATTAATGAAGTTTTTCATAAAATTTTAATAAAAATTTCTTATTATTTTTGAAAAATTTCTTACGACTAATGAAAAAGTTTCATTAAAAAAAAGTTCCACTAAAACTATGAAGCTTTTCCATTAATTTTAAGAACTATTTCATTCACATTGTGGAGAAAATGCATTAGTTTAGTAAACAAATTTCATTAAAACTCGTCCAAGAAATTTTCACTGTTCAGATAAAACACATTTTAACTGGTTAAATGCACAGAAAAAAGACCTTACAAAAAAGTTGTTTAAAAACCACTCCAAATGGCATCCAACGGCACTAAAGTAGTTACAAGTCAGCTCGAACACTGGTTTATTTTACATTGGACGTCCCATGTTGTCAGTTGTTTAACTACTCTAAAACAACTTTTTTGGAGTAGAAAAAAAACCTTTGTTTTTGGAGTAGAAAAAGTATTGTATGTGCATGATCCAGATTATGTTGTGCTTTTTACATTAGTTGTTTCAAACGTTGTTTGTTTGTAGGTTATTAAAAAAGCAATCCATTTATAAGTACTGCACTTTTTTTTGATGGGTGGTTCTGCGGCAGTTAAAAAACGTAATAGCTAACTTTGCACCAGATTTATATTTAAGTAAACTGATATTTGCAATTAACAAAAATATAACTAAGACGCAGTACATTTAACAATATTATTTTGCTGTTCTTATCTTACTAATATTTACAAAGAAAAAGTGCTTGTTTTTGCAGCGTTTTCTGCAACGTGATTTTTAACTTATTTTCAGTAGCTATTTGTACAAGATTATTTCTATAGTAGCTTATAGTAGCTTTTCGTTGGAATTTAAATTTCAAATTCCTTATTTCAACGTAGCAGACTTTTCCTCTTTTCAAAATTCATCTCAAACACGTTTTAGCCCAAAAAAGTACCTTATCATGGAGTGGACCATATTCAGCAAACACAAATGTTTAATTTCAGAATTCTAGCCAAAGCGGTTTGAAAAGGCCATCAATAGGGAGACGTTTGCCCTTTTAAATCTGCATTTTTACAACATTTCTATCCAAACTTTAAAAAATTACTTTAGCCTTTTTTAAGTCAAAAATTTTCGAATCTTCTCGAAATCAATTCGAGAGACAAAAAGGGACATAAGACCAAAATTCTAGAGGATAAAGCAATTGATATGTACTTTAATTTCCAATATCGAAAATATTGTATTTTTTGCATAAATCAAATTAACAGAAGTGACTCGAAAATTGTACATTCACTAATAACTCCATGCTGTGTTTAATGGTGCTGTTGTTTTGTTGGCGTTTAAACCTCTTTCAAAGTGGGCGGGTCTTCCACGTCGCAAAGGTTTTGTACAATACCTAAAAATAAGAGCCTTAGATCAGGATAAAATGGGTATCGTTAAAAAGCTTGCTTTAAGTACATTAAAAAATATATGTATTATTATATATTCTACAGAGATCAGGCGTGGATCCAGAGCGAGGGAAAACTGGACATTTCCTCTTCCAAAATAAAAATTTTCAGTACAAAAAAATCAAAAAGAATAGAAAATTGATAAAAAAAATACTCTAACTACGCTCCCCAAAATCTTGTCATGTATCCACGCCTGACAGAGGTGGATAGGTTAAACAAAAATATTTTCAATATATATTTTCAAAATTCAAAATTTTTGGTATCAAGCAAAACCTAAGCTTTTGACATTTCCAATGATGTAGCAGATTTTGGCATTTTCTAATATGATTTCATAGGAAAAAAAGTCAAAATTTTAAAAAATAACCCTAAAAACAAATTAAATATTAAATGTAATAAATTTTTGTAAAAATTTTGCCTACACTGAGAGAATTATCTGTATGATATCAATGCATTTTTACTGTATATTAAGGAATTGTCACTGGAACTCGTCCATTGAAACTTTTCATTAAATAAAGCAGATTTTTATAAAATTTAATGAAAATTTTCATATTATTTCATATTATTTTAAAATTTCATAGTCCTAATGAAAAATTTTCATTAAAACTATAAAGCTTTTTCATGATTGTTAGGAATTTTTTTATTCCCAAACTTCCCAAACTCGTCCAAGGAATTCTCTCTGTGTAGTATTAAAATGAAATATTTCTTCAACCACTTCCATCAATAAATTTTTGCATTATATCTATGAAGTGTCACTGGTTTTCGACCATTGAAACTTTTCATTAAAATAATGCAGCGTTTCATAACATTTTAAAAAGGTTTCATTAAAACTATGAAGCTTTTTCATAAAGCGTAAGAAAGTTTTTATTCATATTGTGAAGAATACTTCAGTGAAACTTTAGTGAAAAAATTTCATTAAAACTCGTCCAAGAAATTCTCTCTGTGTATAGTGTTATATAAAATTTTCAAGGTAGCTGATCAAGCTTTCCAACAATACAAACCAGTTCCAATATAGCTAAAAACATTTCCAAATTTAAAGATCCGCCTACTCCTCACGCTGAAATTTCAGTTTCAGCAGTTCCATAGAATTTTTTCATAGATTCGATGAAGAATTTCATTACATCAAAGAAATTTTATTAATATTAAGAAAATTGTCATAAACTTTTTTTCATAAAATTTCACAGTTTTGTAAAACAAAATTGATTCGATTTCATAAATTATCTCTTCATAAATTAACCGAACATTTTCTTAAGAGCTATGACATTATTTCAAAGACTAAATATTTTTATTTGTTGATAAAATTTTATAATTCCATTAATTTTCATACATTTCAAACTTTAATCTTAAGATTTAATTCCTTTTGCTTCATTATTTAAATGTATCTTTTTATTAATTTTGGTCTTCAATGAAATTGTTTAAACCACCATTTGGAGCGGTTTATTGGATTAGTTCCAATTTTCAAGACATTCATAACGAGTTTTATTAATTCTATGAACCCTCTTATTATTAAAAAATGTATAATACTGTTTCATAAATTCAATAAACGCTTCATTGTCGGAATGATTTACTAGTTTTATGAAGATTTTCATTAATTCTACAAACATTTCATGAACATTGACTTCAATGAAACCTTTTACATATATTCTATGAGAAGTTTCAATGGACGAGTTCCAGTGACAATTTTCATTAAAGCTATAAAGAAATTCAATTCAAGAAAGCTGTGCGCAAGATGGGTGCCTCGTTTGTGTGTTTCATCAAGACAATGAATGCATCAGTTCACACATTCACAATTGCGATGGCCAAAATCATGGAATTAAAGTTACAATTGCGTCATCACACACCATTTTTTATTTTTTTTTTGTGTTTTCTTTGTTAGGTCGGCTAATTTTGGAATCGCCCTCGTAGTAATAGTTTCCTTTCTTACACTTTCTAGGGGAATCATGGCCCTTCTTTACGTGTGGCCTACCACTAAATACAAAATCATGAATTCCATCACACACTTCATATTTGATCTAGCATCTTTGTCTTGTGTTATTTTTCTTAAATATTCAGTCTGTGTTTTTTATAGTTAAAATTCATTGAAAACTGTCTGCAATTGCAAATAGTTGACATACCAATTGTTGTAACAAGTATAATAAGTATTTTATATTTTCTTTTTTTTTACTACTTATTGCCATATTTATACTAAAGGAATTCTAAAGAAAAGAATTAGACCATTATGACGATGATCAACATTATCATTGTCGTTGCCGTCATAATCATCATCATCAATGGGGGGATATACTTTTACTACCGTATTTAATGGTAACAAGTCGTTGTCGTGGTATTTGTTGTCGTTTTATCTATGTGCCATTATATTGTACTACGACAAACTCATTAAAAATGATGGTGCTATTGATGCAACAACGTACTTTGGCAGTTGCAATGTTCAAATACGTAAAGTTGTATCTCTCCTCCATAGAAATATGTAGTTGGTATTGAGTTTTCATGTCGTCAATAAGTCTGTGTTGAACAAAACTATATCGTCTGACTATTTTGATGGCAGTATAACAATATCTGTGATATAGTTATACAATATGATGTCCCTTAAAACATGATTTGTCATTACAATCCCCCCTGCCCACATTTTTAATGCAAATGGTTCCAAATGGTAGAAATCGATGTTTTTTTTTGGAAAACGTTAATCCGAATATACCGAATTTCGGCCGAAAATGGCAGATTTGTGAAAAAAGTGTATTTTTTGTATTAAAAATCCCCAAAATTCGAAATTTTTAAAATTAAACTTTTTCCTATACTCACGAATTTGATAAAAATTCAAAAATGTGTTTTCTTTAAATTAATTTTAAAGATTTTTAAATTTTAACAACATTTTAATGCTTTTATCAAAGCTTACATAGTATTATATAAAAAAAGTATAAAATAATCACAAAAAAATGTTTGACTGAAACCGGGCTCGAACTCATAATTTTTATAAAATAAATGGTTACACTTTTGAGCCGTTGGTAATTTTTGACTGAATATCACCGGAAAAATACTTTTTCCCAACGTTGGCATAGTGGAGTCATCCAATTCTTTGCCAATGATTTTTTCTGTAGACTACTGAAATTGTTGTAAAACACATACCGGCAAAACTCATTTTGGAAACGTTGGAAAAGCGTCTTAAACAAGTTTTCTACCAGTAGTCTATTTACAATTCCTCGATTAGCCGGTGGTATACGAGTGCTTGACTTTTTGTATCACTGCCATATTTTGACTGGGTGGGCATGTTCATTTGTTCTTCCTGGGGTCATTAATAGCCCACATTTTAACCCTTAAAAGCAATATTGGCACGATAAGGAATTGCGTATGTTCTTTAGCTTAGTACCCTTTATCACACATATCCAAATTTAATGAAAATCTGCAAGAAATTATTCTGTAAATTTCCTAGTGGGTTTTCTTTTGGTCAAAGGTGGAAACATTAACACCGTGTGGATCAAATTTCATAAAATTATTATGTTTATAAATTGAATATTTTTTTTTTTATCAATTTAAAAGCTTTACAATCTTGTAGTCATGATTAAAATTACGTTTCATGGGTCTTTTTAGTCCCCAGGCCACTAATCGTTAAAGATTATTTAAATAAAAGTTAACATAATTATAGTTTAGTCAAACTAAGTTGATATCTTTCCGTTAGTTATGCAAACTTTTATGAAAACATTAACATTTTTATCAACTTTTGACAAAATAATAAATTTTCTTAAAATGTCCTGGAAATTAATCGCTCTACACACAAACACTAATTATAATTTTTTTCAATTTTTTTTTTTTTTTTAATTACAAGTATTATATTATGAAAATAACAATCGACAGCTACAAAATACGCATTTTAAAAAATCGTTAATTACAAAACACGTTTTGCATTTTAGACAAAATTGTTCTTCATTTTTGGTTTTAGGCTAAAGTGGGTTAATGATAACCGATTAAGTCAGAATTCCGAATCAGAATATAATTGAATATATTTAAGAAATAAATGATTTTTTAATTTCTCTCCAAGCAGGGTGCCCTCAAGGTTCCTGTTTGTCACCTATTTTGTACAACTTGTATACGGCTGATTTTCCACAGATAGACTATTGTACCATGTCTATTTTTGCAGATGACACGGCGGTTCTTAGCTCAGCGATTCTAGCTGCAAACGTCATAAGTAATCTCCAAAGAGCTCTAGCTGAATTACAATTATATTTTAATAAATGGAAAATAATGCTAAACGTCGATAAAACACAAGCAATATATTTTTCCAGAAAACGTAAGCCATGTTTTTTACCACAACAAAACATAAACTTCAATAACAATTTAATTTATTGGAAAAAAGATGTTAAATATTTAGGCGTTGTTCTCGATCCAAAGCTAAAGTTTCAAAACCACATATCATACATAACGAATAAAGTTAACATACAAACTCGTATATTGTACCCCTTCATAAATCGAAATTCAAGGCTCAGCATTGATAATAAGAAATTGATCTTAAAGGCTATTTTTCATGCTGTCATATTTTATGCAGCTCCTGTTTGGTCCACAAGTGCAAAATGCCATATACAAAAATTGCAAGTCTCGCAAAATAAGTTATTAAAATTGATGTACAAATTGCCATGGTTCTTCTCTACAGAACGTCTTCATGCTCTCGCAGATGTAGAATTAGTTAAAGTTAAGATTGAAAGGCTTACCCAGAATTTTAAGGTCAGATGCTCCAATTCTGATTATACCCATATTAATGAGCTGGTATCATTGTAGGTAGTTAAGTAGTATTAGTCGTTTTAATAAAAAGTCAAATAGGTTTTTGTAAATTTTTACCTCCGAAAATACTGATAATATATAATTTATAATTTTAGAAAGTACTAACTAATTACTAAGTAGAAAAGAAAAAATTCTTGAACTCTTTACAATGTAAATTATACTTAAGTGAAATGTAAAATGATAAAGATATAAATAAATTGAATTGAATTGAAAAGAAATAAATGAAATACAATAAAAAGTTTTTAAAAATTCAAAATACACTTTTTTTAAAAATGAGGCATTTTCCACAGAAATTCGGCACGGGTTAACGTTAAAAAAATAAATTGATTTCTTCCATTCGGATATTTTTACAATAAACCTGAGGGTTATAATATGCGAAAATCGGCAAATCGTTTTTTAGGGGACATCCTAATATACAATGGCGTGCATAAAAATATATTTTTTATTTTTAACTACTGCTGGGTTTTCCTATTTTCTTTTTTTTTTCTTTTTTTTTTTATTTATTATTATAATGTAAAAAATGTTTCGTCGTTAAAAATTAAGGTACTTTTGTATTTTCATACTATTTTTAAGTCTTTTGGCATTCATTTTCTGATTATTTTTTAAACTGCATTATCATTTGTTATAAATGCAACAAAAAAATTGTAAACCATTTATGATTTATTCTGTAGAACAAATTCCATTTCTATTTTATTTGTTCTAAATAAGTTTTTATAATGATTGCGTTAGACCAGTAATTTCCTGTATGTCTGCAGACTTTAAGAAAATATTAAGTTTTAAATAATGAAGACTAAAGATACAAATATTTATTGTTATTGAGACATCAAGGCATTTCTTAAGATAAATAATGTCCACAATGATTTAAGGTTTTAGTCCTTGATTGTTCGAGATACTACTCACGACTTTTGAAAAGATCCTAGTCTACGTTTCTGAGACGTACAAATCGAGCCACAACACTTGTAAAAGTTACAGAAACAAATGCAATTTTACAGAAAAATTAACTATTTTTGGGCCAGCAGACCCACGCTCCGCCCGCAGATGATTTAACCTACCGGCATCTCAGGAAATTGTAAAATATTACATATTATTTTGAAGGTGAATAAACAAGCTTTGCAACGATGCATACATCATGCACTTTTTTTAGATATTCGTGCAAAACATTTGCAACTTTGAAGACCCGGCCACTTTAAAAGAGATGTGACCTCCAACAAAAAAATACCACCATTTTTTTTTTTTTAGTATACGCACAATTTTGCAGTCATTTCGGTTAATTTTATGTAAGCAAAAATCCAATATTTTCGATATTGACAACCCATGTTTTTTTGTGAGCTATAACTGCAATACAAATTTTATATTATGACATTTGCATTTCTTCTCAGGAGTAATTTTGGAAACAAGATGTTTTTTCCTATCTTGCATAGTTTTCGAGAAAATTGGAAAATTTGAAAACAGATTATTGCAAAAAGTGCGCAATCAAAGATTTGGATTTTTATTGTAAAATACATAATCCAGATAAACATTTTGCTGTTGGTACTTTTAAATTAAAGTCTCTTCCGACGACTCGTGAACCGTTTTATAATTTTAATAAAATATGTCTGTAATTTTTAGTAAAGTGAACGTTGTAGGACAGATTAGTAAATGTTACAAAAATTTGTGTACAATTTTTATAAACCCATAATGGAAAACGAATAGCAAAAATAAACAAATTTTTTTTTTACTAAAAAATTGGTAAATATTTCGTTTTAATCAAAATTTATTTTTATTATCCTTGAGCATATTCTTTATATATTTGAGATTATAAAAAAAATGTTTAACTTGAAAAATTAAAATTTCACTGAATACAAAATTGCAAAAAAAAAGTTTTCAAAAAAAAAAACAATTCGCGGAATAATAATTTGGAGAGAAACAGTAAAAAAAAAAAAATTCGTACATCGCTATATCGACTTCGCTATTAATGTTGCTATATATGTTGCTTTCCAAGCAAACTGTCCAGCTCAAAAAAAGTAACTCGTGTCAATATCAAACTTACACTGAAATAAAAAATTAAGTAGGAAAATTAGTAAAATGTTTTATGTCCGAATTAACAGTTTTTATACTAATTTGTAGTACATTATAATTTTTTAGTAAAAACTTTTCTATATATTTTTCAAATTACAATTTTTGGTTTACTAATGTTTGTTGCTGATTTTAGCAATATATTTTACTAATTTTTTAAACCCAAATTGCTAAGTTAATTAAAATAATCTAAAATATTAAGAAAATGCCCAGAAAAAAACTTATCATCAGTAAAAAACCAGCTGATTTTAGCAAATCAATTTCCTTTAATAGTTTACTAAAATTTTGCTAATTTTAGATAACTAACCTTTCCTACTAATTACTGGTATGTTTTGATAAAATTAGCAAAACAGTTTACTTTCCTAAAAATAGTAAATAGTAAAATTACAGATTTATCTCTAACTTTAACAGACTTATGTATTTGAGTACATTATTATTCCTATAAAAGAAAAACACAAAATGGAACAATTTTTAAAATTTTTTCAAAAAGTGAGCGAACTACACTTAGAGAATTATCTGTATTATCTGAATTATCAATAAATTTTTGCATTCGATCTATGAATTTTCACTTTGACTCATCCATTAAAAATGTTGAAACTTACTTTAGATGCCTCTTATTTCTCAAGGTTTTGTATATTAAGAGGAACGATGGAAAGAGAACGATATTTGACCATCTAAAAGTCGAACAATTAAATAAGTTTCTTGAAACATACAAGAGTTTTTTCTATGTATTTTATTTTTTTGCTCATAGTTTTTAACTGTCAGATCCAAACTAATCCAAACTGGACTCAGTAGATTTGCGAGATACATTTAATGAAAGAGTAATTTCCATATCGCTGCTTGGTTAAAAGTTGCATGGTGGTTTACAAGTGAACCTAGAATTTTCCGGTTTTTCAACTTTTGAAGTTTTTTCTATATGGTTTTTGTGCCCTTTAAGAGAATTTTGTTTTGAGAACACTATTTTTAAAAATGGTGTAATTTTAAACAGTTTGAGGTATATTAAATTGATGGGAGAGCACCAATAACGTGATACGAACATTATAAACCTATAAGGAATTGACATACATTTTTTGAAAATGTATGGGTTTGCGTCTGAACTGAGTTACTTTGTAAAAAGCGGCTCCTAATCAAAAAGACATTTTAAAAATTTTTAATACAAAAATTTTATGAACTTTTTAAAAAATTAGCGAAATTTAATTATTTTGTTTTGATTTTTTTTGTATAAAAGAGCATGACTTGAGAACATAGAAAATAGTCTATGTTGTTGTCAACGAATTTGTTGCCAATCGAATTCTGGCGGTTACTACAGCTATCGTAATGTAAAATTATATTTTGAGTCGTGATTATTCATTCTAAATAAATATTATTACGTTTCACAAAATTTTAAAAGCTTACTGCGTCTTTTTAATCGTCTTTAAATATTTACCTGCAATGAAAAAGAGAATAAAGTATCAACATTAATAGATATTTTCAAAATGTGGGAGAATTTGGGGGGAAATGATAACGCAATTTTTCGTTTTTAATGACCACACAAACAAATCTTTTTAAGTCGTTCAATAGGCACATTCAATCGAGGATTAGTGGACTATTATTTTCTATCTATATATATAAAACTAATTTTCTGTTTGTTTGTTCCCTATACAAATTTGCAATTCTCAACGGATTTTCCTGAAATTTGGCATGAATAATCCTCGGACTTCAACTTAGATCGTAGTATAGTTTTCATTGACTACGCCCACTTCTACGCCTACTTTTGACAAAAAATGTATAATTAACATTTTTTTCAACTTTTTAAACTTTTTTCGTTCTTTTCGAATACAAATTTCTAAGAAAGTTTCAACGGATTTCTTTGAAATTACTCACGAGGAAGGCCTCAGTAAAAGTTTCATTACCATAGCCCACTTTAATACTTTTAAGACTTTTGATCAAAAATCAAAGAATTCCACTATCTATATATAAAACTCATTTTCTGTTTGTTTATTTTCTATACAAATTTGCAATTCTCAACAGATTTTCCTCAAATTTGGTATGAATAATCCTCGGACTTCAGCTTAGATCGTAGTATAGTTTTCATCGACCACGCCCACTTCTGCGCCTACTTTTGACAAAAATGTATAATTAACATGTTTTTCACCTTTTTCCACTTTTTTCGTTTACTTCGAAAACAAACTTCCAAAAAAGTTTTAACGGATTTCTTTGAAATTACTCACATATATTCTACGTTTCCCGAGGAAGACCTCAGTATAAGTTTCATTACCATAGCGCACTTCAATACCGACTTTTGATTAAAAACGACAAAATCATAAAAATTCCACTATTTTTAATAAAGCTTATTTTATTAATTTAAAAGCATTAAATCCAATCAAAACATTTTAGGAAAAACCATTTCGTTTTTAGGAATTTTTTCCCCCGTATAATATACCAACTAATTTTTTCGCAATGTCTTTATGATTTAATTTTTTTTAAATTTTATTTTTCCTTACCGTTTTTGGCAATAACAAGTCCATTAAAAAAAAAAAAACAAAAACAAATCTCTTTAAGGATAAACTTTTTCGAAACCATGCACTAAAATCAATATGAGACATCTTTATTGATAAAGCACATTGATTTATAGTCGTGAATTGCTACTGAAAGCATCATTTTGTATTCAACATCTTTAAAGATAAAATGATTTTTAATTTTGTAACATTATTTCATAAATTTCAAATGGAATCTTTGATTTCAAGTTTAACTTTAAAATCCTATCTGATTCTGCAAAACACAACAGAATTAAGTCGTCTATTTCCTAGCTTAACATTTTTTCTGCACTCAAAAATCACAGTCGATCCGGGAAACACCGGGCACTTCAGCTAGTAATTTAAATAAAAGTTCCAGAACTAAAAAAGTATTAAGCACTTAAATTCATGTTAATACTTCCTCCCAAAACATTATCAAAACTTCACCCCAAAGTTAACATATTAACAAAAAAAATGCATAATTATAACAATTAAAAATATTGTTGTGGCTTATTAGTTCACCATTCACAAGATATTTAAAAAAAATATTTTTGTACATTTACCATATCAAGAATGTTAACAAGAAAAATACGCCTTCTAAATCATAAATAGTTAAAAGTTGTTTTTTTTAACAAGACACAGTAGGTAGAATCTCTAGAAATGCATTAATATTGGAAAAGAAAATATTATTTTCTGCATTTCGTGTTGAATTGTCAGGTTTGAGATCATAATTAAAATTTTGCTAATATAAATAGAAAACAATAATTGTTAATAAATGTAAGCAAAGTAAATGTAATTTAAATGTAAGAGAAAGATGAAGCAAATCTATACTTAAAAAAATACATACTTATAATTGTAGTCTCCTCTACAGTTGTGTGAAAAATTGAAAGTCTTATCTCGATTGGTCTCAGGGTTATAGCCAAACATATGGTCCTACGTATGTTCTTTTCTATATAATACATATTTTTTCCTATGGATGTGCACATTTTTTAGGTATGCAAATCGTATTCATACCGTTAATTCAACTAATAAACTAGGAAGATTTTCATATTTTTATCATGGTTTTGGCAATAACTCAGATACCAATCGAAACACCACCCTGAATTTTTCACACAAATGTAGAAGACAGTTCAATAATAAGTATATATTTTTTCAAGAATAAAAAAAATCGCATTTTTAGATATGAACATTTAAACACAAGACCACCCATTAACCCATTTTTTTGTGGCTCCGCTATCAGCCTCACTTGGAGATGGCATTATTTCTTATATTTTTTATTTTATAATCGGAAACTAATCGCGATAAACCAAAATGGACTAAAAATCGTTACTCCGTACCTATTAAGTACTCTTTCTTTACTACTTATATTCCAGGTAATAAATGTGGACCTGCCTCTGGTCAGATCTGGAAATTGTCTGCCGATACAGATTAAATATTTTGCTGATTTAGCTAAATTCGTAGTTAATTTAACTACAACTTTCAACTCTAAATAAAGTTCTTCTAAAATTTAGTTCAATTAAATTTAGCCGACTGTGATTCTCAACTTCATTGAAAATTTTGATTGAGCATATTCATGTACTATTTTTTGTTCTCGTATCTGAATTTCCAACTATTTGTACACTGATAATTAGTGTCCGACCGAACTCATTTTTTTCAGCCGAAGCCGAAGCCGAGGCCGAACTTCGGCCATAATATCAATGTTCGGCCGAAACCGAAGCCGAACTTTTTGTTAAAAAAAAAAAAATATATAAATTGTTTTTTTAGATCAATAAATTTAAACCAAAAGTTATTAAACATAAACAAAAATAAAAATTCATACGTATATTTTTTTAAAAAATCATATTTGGAAAATAGTTGTACTATTTTAAGTACAAAAAAAGAATAAAATATTTGTACTATATTTTATAGTCAAAGAAAAGTAGTTGATCGATTTTTAAGTTGATATAGAAAAAAAAACTTAAACTTTAATATTTAAAATTAAAAAGTTTGATATTGTAATGACAGAAAAGCAATTTTTCCGCATTCACACCATGTGAATTGCTTCGTCTATTAGAATACAGCTGCCCGGCAGCGCTAAAAAGCTGTTCGCTAGCTACACTAGTTGGTGGGGCTGATAAATATTTTATTGCTACAGCTTTTATATTTGTAAATGGACTTGAATTCCAATACTCAAATATATTTATATTTCGGTACTTAAAGGCTCCGTAATAAACATTTTAATTTATTTTTCAATAAAATTTTCATTTGGTTCTGCTACTTCTAAGTCTGGTACTGCATCATGTCTATCAGAAATTGATGAACCTGTTAATCTCTTTATAGGATTACTACTCGAAATTAATTGCAAAATATAAAAGTATACGTTTATTTAAATTATATCGCATTAAACTTGATTATTTGCTTATAAGTCTTGTAGGTATATTTCTGGAAATGTTTTTTAAACTCTTTTGGCTTTTTGAAATTTTTTCACACACATACATTGATGTTTAAATATCGTATTTTTTTTTGGTATTCTATCATACTCAACGTTGTATTTTTTATGTAGTTTTTTTGTAAATTCTGAAAAGTTAATATAACCACAGTTGTTATTTATTTGTGCTTTTTATAAATAATCATAAAAAGTTCGGTAGTTCGGCCAACCGAACTTGGCCGAACTTCACTTTTTTGGCCGAACTCCGAAGCCGAGTACTCGGTCGGACACTACTGATAATTATCCATGCGTAAAAATACGAAAACATGTCATAATATCCAAAACTTTCGTCAAATAAACGAAAATTTGTTCATTTTACGAAAGCTTTTGTAGTTTTGACAATAATTTCGTATTTTTATGTACGGGCTTTTTATGAGTGTTTATTTTGACATTGGCTCCATATAAAACTTTCGCCAACACCATACTAGTCGTAACTAAACATTATGCTGCACATGCATGCATGAATAATATGATATGTTAGTACTATACAAAAACATAATGACAACAATATCCAAGAACAACGGCATTTACAAAATAATGTACAACATTAAAGGTAGACTACTAATAACAATCCGCAATCATTCTAACTTTTCTCACTTTAAAATCGACATGTGAGGTACAGGGGTAATTAAACATCAGCATTTAATGCAGCCATAGAAGCACAATATCTGGGGAGATATAGAATCAACTGTAAACATTAAAACTCCACTAACATCATTATCATCATCACCCAACGAAAAAAGTTTAAGTAAAGTCATATACATTGTAGCTTGATATAATTATATATAATTACATATGTAACGATATATATTTTTGTTTCTCGATTCTTTGTACGAAAAGTTTTAATACAGCTCTATATATCATATATCGTTATATCTCATGTTATATATAAGTTGATCTTTTTTATCTCATTATATATACTTGACATAGCTAAATATGAGATCATATATACCTCCATGTATAAATATATACAAGAATATATGATACCATAAAATCAAACAAATCCTTATATATATATTTCATCATATATTCTACCATCATACATATGTAATTTATATAATTCTAATTCTATGTGATTAATATATGTGCTAAAATTAAAAAGAAAAATTCGATCACTTTTATATATAAAAATCTCTTATAAATCTCTTTTATATATAAAAACAGACAAAAGGCAAAATTCAATGACGATATTTGAAGCAAATAAACAAAATATTGTAAAAAAAGTAAAACACTTAGAAAATCTACTCTTAAAAACAAAGGTTAGAATAAATTATAAAAGATTATAGCATAAATAATATTCATGAGTGAAAAAAAGAACTTTAAGTCAGAAAATCTTAAAAAAGCAATTAAAAGGCCACAAATCTTAAGAAACCATTATTTAATGCTCAAAATCGGAAAATCAATATAAAACAAAAAAACAAACCATAAAAAAGTAAAAAATATAATTTGTCTTCTTTTGTAAATATATATAAATATACATATATGGTTGAAACAAGAAACAATTTTTATAGATATAATTGTATATGGCATCACAAATTAATCAAATTGAAATCACGTCTAATTTTCCAAGCCATTGATATATATTTAAATTTTAATTTTTATTTGGAATGTAAAACAATATATTAGTGCGTATTTCCAAAGAATTTTATGAAGTTATATCATATTTTATCAATTTATATATAACTTGATTAAATTAGATAGACCCATTTTTCGAATCAAATTATAGCAGATGAGATTCCATGTTATCTCATGAGATAAGGCTATGTAGGCCATTATTCGGATCAGCTATGCCATAATGTGATAATGAATTATATATATGACTATATATCTACATATATCGAAACTTTTTTCTATCGGGCATCTTCATTAACAACATCATTAGCATCACTGGCACTTAAGTAATCATTATCAAATGTACTTTCAACACACACTCAAAAAAATCAAAAAATTTAGTTATTTTCGTATTTCGAACATTTCTATTAAACGCTTGAATGAATGAGTTTTTCTCTAAAGCTGATTTCTTCATATTCAGATTTATGTAGTGTTAAATTTTAACACATCTAAAATAAAAATCATATACATTCGAAATTGTTTATAATTTTGTTATTTTTAAGATATTTATGTTTAGATTAGACATGAAAAACAGAAAAATTATATGTTTCTATTGAAGATTAGCAGACAGTTAAGAAAAAAATTTTGTAGGAAAAATACTTTAGGCGCCAATAAATTTTAAAAATTAGGTACGTACATATATTTTTGTTTACGTTTAAAAAAAGAAGAATTATTTTTATTTATAGTTTTTTTTTTTTTTTTTACTTAGGAAATCATGATACAGTTTCTGTTTAAATTGTTGCAATTTTAAAATAGATTTTTTTTAAAAGAATTTTAAATTGTTCACAAAAGATGATGATTATTTTTCTAATTAAATACTTAGTCATAAGGTAAAAACATTTTGAAAATTTTAAAATCATTTAAAATCAGTAATCATTTAAAATCAGTAATTATTTTAAAATACTAGCGTAATTTGGGGTGAAATGGTACCACACTTTTTTTGGCATTTTTAAAGACCCTACACTGAGAGAATTATCATCACTTTAGTAGTGGATTTCTTCATAGCATTAATAAAAATTGTCACTGGAATTCGTGCATTGAAGCTTTTCGTAGAATCTATGAAACAGGTTTCATTAAAATCAATGTTTATGAAATGTTTGTAGAATTAATGAAAATCTTCATAAAACTAAGGAATCATTCCGACAATGAAGCGTTTATAGAATTTATGAGAATTGTTTAATTTTTAGGGGTTTACTAGCTTTAGAAATCAATAAAAACGAACACATTTAAGCAATTATAGAAAAATAAAGCTCTTAAAAAAGAAGCAAACATATACATTTTCAACTTTATTTGCATTATTTCTATATTTGTTCGTAACCCAATGTAAACTTTTATAGTTTAAATATTATCGTGCATCTATATAACCAAACAATTTGATTAAAAATAATATGTGAATTATAAACTGTTAATTTAAAAAGAATTTTGTTATTTTGTTCATTAAGAAAACGATAATATTTTATATAGCATACTTTTACGATTATTAAAACTTGTTGGGAATCACGAATATGTTCCTACTATATATAATTGATACTTAAAAACCCCGAAAGAATGACTATTTCTTAGTATTTAAGAAACTGTTAGTAAATATTATATTACGGGTCATACTTATTATGAACCCTAAATTTATAAACATATTTCAGAAAACATTATGAATTTTATTTTTTTGTGTGTAGGTGACCTAAATTTTAGAAGAACTAAATTTGAGTTGACAGTTTTAGTTAAATTAACTAAGAATTTGGCTAAATCAACTGAATTTTTAGCTGAATTAACAGGAAATTTCTGCTAAAAACGTCATTCCGGGTCTGACCATATATATTACCGGGGGTATAAGTAGTTCATAAAGACTAATATGTAAAGAGTAACGATTTTGGTCCATTTTTCCATATCTCGCTTTGTTTCCGAGATATAGCCTATCTTATGATTATAAAATAAAATATATGAGAAAATAAAATAACGCCATCTACAAATAAGACTGATAGTGGACACACAAGAAATAATGGTTTGATACAATTGTGGTTTTTTAATGGTCCAAATTTGTAAATTTGAGAATCACGAATTACTAAATTTCAAGTCGAAAAATTAATTCAAATACGGATGAGATTTGTTATTGAGGTGAAATGAGATAACTAATATCTTTACGTAAATAATTTTTTGAAACTGTATGATTTTGCGTCTGAAATTTACAATTATATTTAAAATTGGCTAGGGTATTGCGTGAACTAAGTTCCTTAGTAAACGGAACATCCGAGTCAAAACGACATTTTCAAATTTTTAAACGCAAACATTTTTTTTTTTAATTTGCGAAATTTAATTATTTTTTTTTTATAAAAAACATGACCTAAGCACATATGTATATTAGGTATCTAGAGTGAATCTCCACGATGTACTAAATTGAGGAGGTTCACAAAATTAAGTTTTTTTCATTCCTAGCTAGTACAGCGGCAGTTTTTTCCTCAAACATATTTCGCTTTGTGATAACGAAAGCGTTGCATCAATTCCGCCAAAATGAAGATCAAATAAAATGCGTGGTTTGCAAAATAATCGCGGTTTTATTTTTAAGTTCTAAAATGTGACCAAACATTTCTTTGATTGTATTTATATATTTTTTTGGTCGTGTAATATACATTTTGAAATGTAATAAATACAATGAGATCTATAAATTGATGTAACTAACCCTAGAAGACCAAAAATGTTCTATTTATATAAAAAAAGTTAGTTTTTACTCTGGCTCAATTAATATTTTTTTACAGTTTTGTTAGTTTTTTGTTTTTATATATATCGACATTATTTTTTTGTTGATTACTAAATATTAAGATTTGAGTAACTATAAAAATTTGCAAAATTCAACAGCCCTCTTGCATGTGTTGCAGTTTACGGACTTCTAAGAATTCAGTTTTTAAGCCGAATTACTCAGAAACCTCTATCTAATGAAATTGGGGAGGATGATGAGAGTCTTTTGTTTCATAGTTATACATTTTGAAGTTAGATATTATCATTACGTTCAATGGCACATACCATCCTTTTTCTCATTTGAACATCCTTTATAGCTTTTTCCAAATCACTTTTTTCTTTGTCTGGCTTTGTTGTTTCATTTATGTTTTTGTGCAGCATGTTTCTCTTTTTAATTAAAAAATACACATTTACAATATATTCTACTAACACAATATACATAAATATGCTCTAACATTGTTTACTTATCTATTTTTCTTCTTAAAATTTTATTTGAGGATATTAGTTCTTTTTTTAAATGATAAATTAAAACTGTTTAAGGTTTTAGTTTTTTCTGTAATTTGTTCCACAGTTATCTAAATTGAATAAAAACATAATCTTAAATTGTTATTTATTTTTTCACAGCAAGCCACAGTAGAATATATAAAAGTGTTTTAGGGTGTTTAACCACAAATTTTTCCATATAAATTTGTCATACATATGTTTTCTTTTTTTTTTTTTTTAAATTTACACAAGGTCACACAATTAGATTAGATTCATATTTTCAATAGCATTTCTACAAGAGAACTACATGTGGGCCTTGTGGTGTAATGGTTATCACGTTGTATTGTTACACAGATGGTCCCGGGTTCGATCACCGGCTACGACAACATTAACTTAGAAAAATAATATGTATGCGTTTTCTATCCCCCATACGTATCGCAGCATCCACCTTCGGTGTTCCCATAGCCCTTAACCTCCCCGAAGTAAAATAATGAATCAAAGCTATGAATAAAAAAGCTCCAATAAAGTTTGCCAACTCTTCATCAGGTGGCGAGCAACAACTGTTCTACGACTTATCATCTCGCGCAATTATAGTGTTGCCATACTTGAAGCCCTACATCTTCATCTCTCCACTATCCAATTTCCAAAGACAGCGAGACATTAACAAATAGTAAGAACTTCCTGAGTATTGCTTCTCTTTAAAAAAAAAAAAATACATAACTATGGTTTAGTCCTAAACGTATGTTATTGTGAGATAAGTTATCAGGTATTAATATATAAACAATATAATTTACTACTTCACCCCTATTACCACTCCTCCCCAAACTCCCCTATTTATACATATATTATTTTTTTTTAAATATTTAATATTATAAACCTTTTATAGTCCATTTTTGCTTGCTGTTAAAAATTTCAATGTCTTCCGTTAGAAGTTCCTCTAAATTGGTTTAAAATTATTCGTTGTTAAAAAAGTTGCTAACAAAATAACGTTTATATGTATTTAACTGTACATACATACATACTCGTAGTATATAGTTATATTGCAGAATTTTGATATTATTATGTTGTAGTTGTGTGTGTTTTTTTTTGTAGTTTTATGACCTCAAGTTGTATAAACAAATTTGATATGAATACCATATACTCGTATTCTATATGGCAAACATTTATACAAAACCTTTAGGGATTTTTCGTTAAACTTTAGTGTTGACTGCTGCTACATTTCCAAACTAAAAATATGCAATGCAATCAGACAAGCATGACCGGGAAACACCCACATTTGCAAAATAAAAAAAAAGAAATGTTGAAAACAAAACGTGAAATCTTGTTAAACATGAACTAAAAAAAATACTCAAATTTAAATTTGCTGAAAAATTAATTTATTTGTAAAAAATATCCATAATTTTTAATGTCACAAATATAAAATCCTTTATAGCACTTAAATCAGTAATTATAGAGTTGAGCATCCACACTCAAAAAATAAGTTAGTAGAAAAGTAAGTAAAACGTCTTGTAAATTAGGTATACTAATTTTTAAGAAATTTTTTGCTAAAATTATGTTTTCAGCTAAAAATTTTAGTTATACTTATTCAGCACTTAACTGTTTTGACCTAATGCTTTACTAATATTTTACTAATGCTTTACTAATTTATTTTGCTAAAAAAAAATGTGCTGAAAAGCACATTAAGAGTGTGGAGGACAACCAGATTGAAAGCAGAATGAATTAGATGTTGCGGCATGCCAAGATGTTCTAGTGACGAGAGAATTGATACTAAAAAGTACAAATCTTGTAAGACATAAAAAATCCAACTTGGAAGATTTTTGTATCTGTTTTTTATACATAAAACAAAATTACTGATTAAAACAACTTAAATTTTGTATTGTTACCGGCTTGTGAAAGTAATTGTCTATTACTTCAATAAAAGACAAAATAAAGTATTTACATTTAATAAAAATTAAATGTGTATTTCTAAACTAAATGTTTATAGAGATTAATAATCCAGTGTGGTAAAATTCCAAACAAATACACAGATAAGTAGACAGACTAAAGCGAAAGACAAAAACACACATCTATGGTAGATTTTTATATTTCCTTTTGCTTATTGCAAAAAAGGGCTCTTATATTTTATTCTTTTCTCGTTTCGTTTCTATAATTATCTGCGGCATTTGCGTTCCTTTAAAATATAGCCTCATTTTAACAACCATTGATGTAAGTAATTGAAAGATTATTTAGTTTATGTTACAAAAAATTATTTTTTTTTTAGATATTACATTAATTCATGTCGTCAATGTGGGAGTATGAACATTTTTATATTTTGTTACGTATTGCAAACTATTTTTAAAATAATCACAAAAATATGTTTTATGATTTTCAGGAAATAAATTAACTAAAGTACAATTTTTCTACAAATTTTATGAGTTTTTTTCAGTCTACTTAGTCTATTCAGTAAAAATTTTATTAATTTTTATCAAGGGCTTTTTAATTTTTAATCCACTAAGTGTTAGCAAAACTTTTGCTGATTCTACTAATTTTGGTGCCAAAAATCAGCTCGCTGATTTTCAGAAGAAGATTTGGCTGACATTAGCAATTTTTTTGAGTGTAGTTCATAGTTCATTTCGTTCATTTACGCTTATTGAACTAGTTCGTTCCTTTAGTTTATAAGTTTGTTCGGAATTTTTGTTCAAATTATTCATATTGTTATATTTGTCAAAGGTTTGTGTAACAAATCTTCATAATATGAGAGAAAATACCAAATGAACTGTTACAATTGAACTGGATCAGTTTTAACCGTTCATTTGAGATTTGTGCTAATACTGTGCAGATTTGTTAAACAAACACCAATATAACAATGTGAATAATTGACAAAAATTGTCGAACTACAATAACATATGAACTAAAAGATCGAGCTAGTTCAATTAATGTAAATGAACGAAATGAACTATGAAATGAACTACGAAATGAACTCGAATTAATTATAGTTAGCCACAAAAAAATATGACATCACCAAAAGATTAACTATAAAAAATTGGTTTTAAATTTTTCATAAAAAAAACTAAAATATTAAAAAAATATATAGCATTAACAGAAAAAGAAAGAAAGAAATTTTAGAAAATATTTACAGTGAATAAAAAAAAGTAGCAAAGTAGAGTTATCTGATAAGGAAATTACTCCAACCTAAACACTCCGATTTTGATTTAATTTTGATAAATGATGCACACCTGTCTCGGCTTTTCAGCCATCTCGGTATTTTAATGGGTTAAAATCGAGTTCGAAAAATTGGCCTTTTTCGGTTTTTTGCTTTTTAAGGTATTTGAAAGAAAGGAACTACATGCAAATGTTTGATCATTGGAAAGGGTTTTTTGAATATGTTAGAGTTGTGCTACAATACTGCTGGTATTTGTTGTAAGGGAGCATAACTCAAATAATTTTTATTCACTTTTTATGCACTCATGTACATAAAATGTTCACTAATAAAAAAAATCCAGCACAAATAGTTGAAAATTCAGCAACGACAACAGGCAAAAGTACCTAAATTTGACCCAGTAGAATTTTAAATGAAGTTGAAAATCACAGTCTGCTTAAATTTTGTGAACCTAGATTTTAGAAGAACTAACTTAGAGTTGACTAAGAATCTAGCTAAATCAACAGAATTGTTAATCTGAATCAACAGACAATTTCAGCTAAAAAGGTCTTTCCGGATCTGACCAAAGGTAGGTCCATATTTATAACCGGGAATATAAGTAGTTAATAAAAAATACTTCCTAGGTAGTCCCGGTTCACACACGCCTTACTTGCGCAAGTTTTCTTCAATTCTCCTTTGAACTTGCTTTTGTGTTCACACAGGAAAAGTTTGTTTAAGCAATTTTCGTGCAGCCAACTTCGTGTTGAAAATTGAGGATGACAAAACAAAACGGCACTGGAGTACGGCAAGTCTGTACCCCCTACCATTCTCTTTTCTTCCCTCTTCTATAAACTCAAGACTGGCGCATGTAAAATTGCCGTGTGTGAACCGGGACGTACGGAGTTACGATATTTGGTCCATTTTCCTCTATCTCGCTAAGTTTCAGACAATATAAGATATAAGATTATAAGATAAAAAAAAAAAATATGAGAAAATAAAAAATATATTGAAAACAATTGCAATTTAAATTAACAGGCAAAATTTGTAAATTTAAAAATTGCAAAATTTTCGGTAAAAAAATAAGTTCAAATACGGGTGAAATTAGTTATAGAGGTAACATGAGATAACAATAACTTTGGCGCAATAGCTCATCTGAATTTTCAAACGTTTAACAAACTTTTGAACTAACTTTTTTTTATGTGTGTATATCATGCTATGTATCACTAGAACGCTTATTAAAAAAGCCTGCAAGGTTGCCAACTCTTGAAGTAACAAAATGGCTAAATTATTGAGAAAAAATGGCTAAATTCGGAAATTGATACTAAAATTCAATAATTTTAATGAAAATTATTAATAATAATTAGTTTTAACTCGAATTTTAATTGAAATGTTTTCCTAATTTTAAAATATTTTTCGCAACATTTTACAAAAAACATAATTCTAAATAGAATGTAAAAAATTACACTTAAAATTTACTTATCAAAAATTAAAAATTTTTTTTTTAAGGACTTTTGTATGCAATTAACTACAAAACGTGTGGAAAACAATAACACTGATAGAATTTCATTGTGTCCAAGAAATTTAATTAATATTAAGAAATTTTTCATAAAATTTTTTTCATAAAAAGAAAATCATACGATTTCATAAATTATCTCAAATAAATTTAATGAAAATTTTCTTTAGAGCTATGAAATTATTTCAGACTTAATTTTTTTATTTTTTTTTTTTAGTTCCATAAATTCATTAATTTTCATATATTTCAAACTTTAGTTTTAAGATTTAAATCTCAAGTGTTCAACATATTTTATAAAGTGCTTTTTAATTTCAATATAGCCATTTTTTTTTTTTTTTTTATTAATTAATAATCATATAATTACAAATTATATACTATTACCCTAATCGAGTACTAGCTACTATGACCTTCGGCGCATTGTAGCGAAAACAGACCAGAGCTACCAACTAGCCTACCGGGGCGCACGGCCATTTATTAATTTTGGACTACTATGCAATTGTTTAAAAAATCTTATGAAGCGGTTTATTGCATAAGTGCCATTACATTATACATTATTCAGGACATTTATGACGAGTTTTATTAATTCAAACAACTTCTTAATATTAAGAACTTTATGAAACAGTTTCATAAATTCCATAAACGCTTCATTGTCGGAATGATTCATTAGTTTTATGAAGATTTTCATTAATTCTACAAACATTTCATAAACCTTGCCTTTAATGAAACCTGTTTCATAGATTCTAGGAAAAGTTTTAATTTACGAGTTCCAGTGACAATTTTCATTAAAGCTATGCAGAAATTCATTACTGAAGTGAAGATAATTCTCTCAGTACAGTTAAAATTTTAATGGCTAAATCTTCCGGCTAGATGCAATCTAGACATTTTTCCATGGCTAGATAAAAATAAAATGGGTAGATAAGCAGGAAAATGACATAATTGGCCACCACATTTCATATAAAAAAATAATGTATTCTGTAAAAAAACTAATTTTGTTTAAACTTTTTGTATATGAGCATATTTGAAATTAAATAAATTCTAAAAAAAGCAACTTATTTTTTTTTTAAATAGAAGCAACACAGGAAATTCTTCCTAGTGGAGATATGAAAGGTGGTGAAAGATGAAGGGCGTCCAACATTGCAGCACTGTAATTGCGCGAGATGATAAGTCTTAGAACAGTTGTTGCTCGCCACCTGATGTAGAGTTGGCGAATTTTTTGGAGCTTTTTGTTTCATAGCCCTGATTCATTATTTTACTTATGTTGGGTTAAGTGCTATGGGAACACCGAAGGTTTTTGCAGCGATATATGTAAGTGATAGAAAACTCATACATATTACTTTTCCAACGCGCTAACCGTAAAAAAAAAAAAAAATTGCTAAAATTTGCAAACAACAAATTTTGCGTACAGTGTTATATTAGCGTCATATAGACCGTCCCAATTAATTTTTAATTAATATGCATTTGACAAATTTAATTAAGAAATGTTGAGGTTAACAAGAAGAATAAACGTTTTTCTCTAAAAATTAGAAACACTAGTAATTTTTAAATCAGACTAGACTAGTTTCTGCCTTTTTTTTATGGACAGGCGTCATCGGCGATTTTCCATTTAAATTGTATTATTATTTGTGTCTTATAATTGTCAGATTGTCTCTATATGATAAATTTTTCAACAACCTGCGGCTGTACGAATCAAACCTGCTCTCATCTTACATTACAAACGTAACAAGACAAAGTCATGACCGTTTAGCGATCACACCCAAGTATGGTCTTGAATCTAATGCAGATAAATTGCAGTTTTCTTTTTCTATTTCGTTATATTCAAGTTGAATGTTAGTTACTTAAAATAGCAATTTAATCTGCTTAAAGTAGCAAAACTTTTGCTAAATACGTGTAGACTGAAAATTCCAAACAAAAACTGTAACAACAAAAAAAAAATGTTGCTATATTTACCTTAAATTCTATAGAATGAAAATTAGAGTATATTTTGCAAAAAATATAAAAAAAGCTTTAAAAATTTCATATTTTTTAATGTTTTGTTTTGTCTAATAATATTTAGAATTTTTTTTTGCTGATTTTAACAGATTAATTTGTTGCCCTTAACTAACTAAAAGTTAGCTCAAATATAACTAAATATTCGTAGATTTAACAGATTTAGCTATTCTTATCTTACAAATATTTAACAAAAAAAATTTTCTACTTTTAGTAGTTTTTTCTGCAACGTAATTTTTAACTAATTTTTAGTATTTTGAGCAAAAAATTTTACTAATTTTTTCTATCAGTGCTAAAAAGTGTGAAAAATACTGTTAAACCTAAAATAGCAGGAATATTGAAAATCCAAAAAATAAGTGTCCGCATTATTGCTAAATACAGTTAAGCGGTATCACCAAGTCTGAATTATCTGTTGGACAAAAACTGATGACACCTTTTTTTGAGGGACACACTGATTTTTTAGAATCTTTGGAAGCGCATAAAAAAAAATGGTCCTCAAACTCTCCAAACCGAGTATAGGGGTTTACTACCCTTTGGTAGTAGAATCGAACTTATACTGTCATGTTCGTGTATTTTTTTCACTGTTGGACTGTGCTATCAAAATGTGAATTTAAAAAAAATCAAGATATAAAAAAATCTAAAGATGGTTAACGCCTTAAGGGTTTTAACCATTTTAAAAACGATTTAATGTTTCTTAAGAAATCAGCCAATGATACTTTTTCATTTTATTTTATAAAAATATTCATTGTAAATATTTATGTGAGATTTCTTTCTCATTTGTGTATTTAATTAATTCCTATTTCTTTATCCCCAACTGTTATCTGTTTTCTCTCTCAAAGACATAAATATATCATAAAAATTTGTTCCTATTGTGAGGGTGTTAATTTTTCATTGTTCTCAAGTATTTTTTTTTTTTATATTATTTCCGACATTGGGAAAAATATGATTTTTTCGTTGCTGTTGATGTCACAATTTTATTATTATAGTTTTTTTTTTTGTAGCTGTTGTTGTCAGATGATGTATGGACATTCCACTACTTAATTTACAGTTTGGTTATAGCAAAGATTAACTAAAGTGCCACTTTGTCATTCGTAACAATAATAACATCGTCATCATCATCCAGCAAGTCATTCATTCCGGCAACCGACCTATGGAAGAAAACACCAGATGGAGATGCTGTATTTGTAACTTTATGTACGAATGTAAATTAAATGCATATGAAAAATCTTTTGTTGTGGAATGTGTTCAGAAGTTTTAAATAATTTATTATTCAATTGCGAAAATTGGAGTTTCAGTTTTTTTTTTTTTTTTGTATTAAAATAATAATACAATTTTTAAAAAGTGGTTATAAAAATAAAACAAACAAAACTCTGGATAAACAAAAAAATTGAATTAAATGCTTGAGAACAGTTGACGAATTCTGACATCGGCTTTTAGATCATATTATTGCATATTTTGTTCTTAATAGGATATTTTTTTCATATTTTGATCTTACAGGTAATTTTTGTTTCGGTTATAAACAAAACAGGGAGAGAAAACTAGACTGTACTTTTTCTTTTATACAAGTTTGATATAATTTTTATTCAAAAATTAAAATTTTATTATGAAAAAAAAAAAAAAAAAAAAAACAAAAAACGTGTATTGAATATCCACCAGAGGTGGACCTTGCACATAACAAACAAGTTTTCAATTTATTTTTTGATCAATGGTTATAATCTTTAACTTCAAACTCATATGTATATTATTTCTCATGTAGTGAGTAAACTAGTTCATATGAATGTTTGATGTTTGGCATGGGATTGTTACCGCTTTCAGAACGTGTTCTGATGATGGGAACCTAGAAAATTCCCGAAATAGATCTATCAACACATTCCTGAAAGGGTCAAATAATAAATTTGAAAACAAAAAAACTCTATAGATTATTTGTTAGGACAATATCCTAATGAAGAAATATAGAGTATGGCCTCGAACTTGAATAATTTTCATTTTCATTGCACAATTAAAGGTCGAAAAAACCCTAATTTTTATTTTTAATAAAAATTATAACAAACTTGTAAAAAAAAATTTAATTTTTTTAAAATTCTCCATTAAAAATATAATAATATAGAGTTGTCATTAATACTTCATTTTGTTAATTTCCATATATTGAACTATTTCGTTGAACTTTGTTTGTTCAAAATTTTCTTCAGTTAATAATATTGCTATACTGGCCCAAGAATTGTTTAATAAATCTGCAATGTATGAGCGAAAATCTCAAATAAACGGTTTAAACTTATGTAGTTCCTTTGTATTTTCTGTCATATTATCATCAAATTCAGTAAAATAATTATAAATAACATTCTAAAAATGAAGGAATGAATTTGTCAATATTTAACCATGCCTACTTCTCCCACTTTTTGGCAAAAATTAAAAAGTTTTTCCGTTTTTCTTAGTCTGATATAGGATAATAAGTTCTTTACTGGACAGTTGGCTTGGAAAGCAACATATACATTGGGGTTATAACTTTTTGGAAATATCAAATTTTTCATCGCATATCCGTATAGACCATGACAAAATATTAAGAAATGATATAGTATTTCTTCGCGATCGTTAAAAAAGTTCAAGCAGCAAACACAAAGAAGTTTTAAATTTTAGGCTTTCCTTTAGGTCTAAAAGAAATTAGTATTTTCTTATAATTTAATTAATGTAAAAAAAATCTCACCATTTGGATGTAGGGCGCGAAAAAATCGCGATATTATGACGCTTTTGCGCGGGTTTTTCAAACGAATTAAATTTTTGTATTATGAGATAGTAATATACATATGATAAAGAAATAAAAACAAACATTTTTAAAAAAACAATTAAAAAATTCTTGGGAGAGTTTTAGAAATTGCATTCGGTGAGTGAACTTTTTTACCAAAATGACCTAAAAAAAATAAATTTAATAGTAGTACATCATTGCCCATAGCGTGGTACGATGAAGAAATTTTGTCAAAAAACAGTTATAATAATAATATTCACGTCACTGTGAGACAAATTCTAAAACTTTCAATCTTTACAATTCCTCCGAAATTGCAAAATATTCCAGAGCCAACCACCAGCATCAAGAACAATTTTAAAAATTTTTTACAATTATTTTTTGAAGAATACATTTTTTAAAGTTCTGCGTTAGTTATGTTAAAAGTTATTAAAAGACACAATAAATATTCATACAATTGTTATTACAAGTGCTATAATAATTAATGAAGTCGTGTATCAAATAATAATATTTATAGTTTATTTCTATTTAAATTAAACAAATATTAAATATCAAGTTTAAAGTTAGTAATTAAAATGTAATAAAAACAATAACTTCCATTATAATTGCTTCTACCATTTTTTTGTACCCGCCATCATATTATAATATGACTCTTTTTCTGTCATTTGAAACACTAAAGTAGTATTTGTAATTTTACGTATACTATATACACCTACATGAAATAAGGACACGCTCTCAATTTTTTAATAAGTCGGGTTACTATATTATACTATGCCCGCCACCGTGTATATGCTACAAATGAAGCAAACAACAAAAATAATTAAAAAACATTACAGAGGGGAAGAAATTGTTTGTGAGGTGAAAAACCCTTTGGATGTGAACAAATATTTTTGTGGTGAAATAACATTTTTGAGGCGAAAAATAGTTTTTGTGGTAAAAAAAAAATTTTTTTTGAAGTGAAATAAAAATTTGAGGTGAATTTGAAATATTATTCACCTCTTAGCGTCTGATTGAAAAATATGACGTTTATTTTATATACCAGACGCTAATATGAAATTGTACTAGTATACATTCACATTTTCACTCATAACTTTTGTACCGCTGGACAGATTTTGATCTTTTTCAACACAAAACTTTTCGGGAGAATGTACATTAATCTAGGTAAAAATCTCTATTGAGTTTTCGCACCGTGATCGCCATTTGAACAGATGGAAAGACAAATAGACGGATGTCGCTAAATCGGATTAAAATTGAATAAGGATCAAGAATATATACTTTATGGGGGCTTATACCTATATTTCGATGAGTTAAAAACGGAATGACAAAATAAAATAATTGTTAAAAATAAATGTGTATTCATCATACACAAATTCTACAATATAATTAAAAAAATGTTTTTGTTCAATTAACACAAATATCAATTAACAATCATATAAGTTTCACTTAAATATACTGAAAAAAAAAACATGTTTTTTAATGTAAATTTCATAGAAATTTACAAAACTAACACCACAATAGTATGCAACTTTAAACAGTTTAAAAACAAAAATTTAATATTCTTTTAACTATCAAAAGGAAATGATGAAAAGTTACGCCAAATATAAATTTTTCTGAACATTTTTTTCCAGCTAAGAGAATTTAACTGAGTGGTTTGTAATCAAATAATAGTTAATGGAAAAACTTTAAATGAGATTTTTGATAATAAAGAAAAAAACAAAAATTTTTGCAAAAGCAACTAACTAAGAGCGTTGATTTGTTTTTAAGTGTTTCTGCGATGAAAAT
This sequence comes from Delia radicum, assembly GCA_021234595.1. NCBI lineage: Eukaryota > Metazoa > Arthropoda > Insecta > Diptera > Anthomyiidae > Delia > Delia radicum. Next base: position 149,820,895 of record CM037853.1, on the reverse strand, counting down.
ACGCTTTAAAATTTGCAATATAAAAAAAATCCTGCTTAAAAATACATAATCCTTTAGACTTACAATCACTAAACCAACACTTTAATTTTTTTAATACTTGATGCCATGTAAAACTACGAATTTTTCTACTTTCATGTCTTTCCTCTACAGTTTTTCTTTCTGATTTTTTTTTATATTTATTTTTTTTGAAAGATGTCTATTTGTTTACGAGAATAATACTTCAAGGCATACAGGACTTATTTTTTTTGTTTGTAAAAGCTAATATTTAATTTAGCTTTAGTAAGAGAAGTAATGCCAAGTTTATTTAACCCTTTAATGCGTACGCTGCCTTGAGGCACAGTCACGTTTTTATTGTAAAAATAGCAGATAAAGCTAATTAAAATTAATTAAAAATTACAATGCAGAAAAACAGATTTTGTTTGCTAAATATTAGTAGAATAAAAACAGGAAAACCTATTCTATTAAAGTAATCAACAAAAAACGCCACAATCAAAATTTTAAATTTAAATATTTTTTAAAGATTTTTTAATGCGAATAAAAATCAACCATTCTGAAATCAGTACACTCAGGGAACTTCTACTTTAAATATTTGTAAATGTTTGAGTTCTAATACAATATCTTTATTTTTAAGTGAAAAAAACTGTCGTTTGTAGAAGAAATTTTAGATTTGACTACAATTCTAGTTCGTTAAAAAAAACAAACCACATCAAATTACATTATTATGATTTTACATCCATACAGAAAAAAAAAATTGCGCCAAGTAAACATTTTGTTGAATAAAAAAAAATAATCAATTACTTTTTTAATTGATTCAATTAAAAAGTAATCAATATTTTTGTTTATTTAAAGTAATCAATATTATTTAAAATATTTATTACCTTTTAATTGAGTCAATTAAAAAAGTAATTGAGTCAATTAAAAAAGTAATTGATTATGTTTTTTTTATTCAACAAAATGTTTACTTGGTGCAATTTAAGAAATATTTTTTTGTGTGCATATTATACCGTAGTTTTTTTTTATTTAAAAAAAATAGAACAAATATACCCAGTAAAAAATTACACATTCCAAAAAGAAGGTGATGCCCACACTTGCTCATTGCCAAATTTAGTAATTGCAATACCAAACTCATTCCAACGATAGAGTCAAAAAAGCAAGTAGTATTGTAATCAATTCTTTAAATTTAAACTAGAAAGCATGAAATCAATAACAAAGTAATTATTTACTTAAAAGAAAATAACAATGTTATTAACTTATATGTTTAACTTTTTGTAATCAAGATTAATCATATACTTTTTCTGAATAAAAGGACGTCATTGAAAGTAGTTCCTCATTTTGAAAAACGAGTTATACAATTTTAAAGAATTTATCTCATATATTTTTTCAAACTAATTTTTATTTGCAGGAAAATAATACTAAAAACAGAAATTGCATGTTGCCTCAATTTTGTTAAACTGTGGTTAGGTATAAATTAGGGAAGCGCACGTGAGCAGAAAATTGTGAGTGGAAGTTGAAATTACTGACGTTACCGTGAGTGAGTGTAAAAAAAATTTTCGAGGGTGATTGTGCGTGAGTCATATTTTTGTTTTTCAATTCTGAATCGTTCTTTTTTTTGAAAAATTTATATTTTCGTGGTTTATAGCTCCAAAATTATGACAAACCCATGTTATAATAACACTTCGATGTTTCACTTTTTAGGATTTTATTTCCGTATGAGTTTTGATCGTTATATTTGAGTGAATATATAATAACGTGTGAGTAAAAGTTGAATTTACTTATGGAACTATTTCTTTTTTTAAATGTAAGTACTTCTTATTTTTTCTAGGGAACTATTTATTTATTTTTTTTGTGTAAGTACTTCGTAGTTTTACAATGGAACTATTTCTTTATTAAAAAATGTATGTAGTTCTTAAAAATATAAAGTAAATGGTTCTTCGGTAAAAAAAATAATCAATTCTAAGGAATCAATTATTTCAGTCTCACGCCCTGTTAAAAGAATCGAGTAGGTAATCTAGTAAGGAATGCGTTCTGCCCAAAATGCTTGATTACAAACCCGCTTACCTTTTTGGAAATTTTTTGCTGGGTATGTTTGTTCAATTTTACTGTAAATGTGGTAAATTTTTACTACAATTGTGGTTAATTTTTTTATACAGTAAAAAAAACAAATGACAATGTTAGTTAAATTTACTGAAATGTAAATCGTCCTTTTTTAAGTGAAATTTAATTTGTTTTTAACTGTTTGCAGTGGTCTTTATCTACATAGTATTCTAAGTGTAGTCTACTATTTTTTACCAAATATTTGTCTTGATTTAGCAGGATGCCTGTTATTAGCATTCAACAAAATTAAACTTTAATATAACGAAAATCTTGTAATAGTTATAACAGTTGTTTTTGCTCTTATTTTGACAATTTTCGCAGACTAAATTGCTATTTTCAGTTAACTAAAACTTAACTCAAATATAAAAAATATTTTTTTATAGCAGATTTTTTGGCTAAACATTAGTAATATTAGAGCAGCAAAAACAAATCTGTATGATATTAAAAGTTTAAAATATTAACATTTTGATCGACCTTTTTGAGTTTTTTATTTAATATTAGAAATTTCCCTTATCAGGTTAGTTAAATTTTAGTACATTCAAATAGTGACCGACCGAACTCACATTTTTTGGCCGAAGCCGTAGCCAAACTTCAGTCAAATGTTCGGCTGAAGCCTTTGCCGAATCTGAACTTTTTAATTTGCATTTTAACATTAATAACACTGGAATTTTAGTTAATTTTGACAACGAAATGTGTTGAAAGTAAAGCAAAAAATATATAAACATAAGTTAATCTCAAAAAAGCTAATTTATAAATTTTTTGTCAAAAATATGAAATAATGAGTTCAATTATTTTAATGGCGTCTATTGTAAAAACATAGAAATGCTTAAAATTTTTTATTTTTACTTAAATATACAACAAATTTAATACAATTTCTTATGGTTTTACTCTAAATTAAAGAATTTAATCTGAAATGTACTCAATTCCCCGGTGTTCAGTCAAGCTCGACCAAAATTCCGAAGCCGAATACTTGGTCGGACACTACATTCAGATTTGTAGATTTATTTGTTAAAATCATTAAAAATGTTGCTAACTAGACCAAAAAAAATGCACAATACATATCTCATATACGTGGTTATACAAGTTCATATTTGGTAATGGCAAGTATTTACAATTGTCATTAAAAATCTCATTTCTTTTATATATAGATGCTGCGCAAAATAATCACATATCATTACTAAACACCTTACAAAAATAGAAGAATATGTGGTTACCAATATGCTTACCAGCATGGACAAAAATATTGAGCTAAAAAAAGTTTGAAAAAACTAAGTTTAATGCAAAAACATTTTTGTTTATTAAAAATAGTTTTTTAAATAAAATTTGCCCACAAGGGACTCGTAACCAGGCCTCCAGGTTGCCTTTCAACCGCTCTACCATCTGAGCTATCTCGATATTCTATACTTGATAGATAAAAACATAAATAACATGCTTGCACAAAATGTCATTACAATCCAGCTTACAAAAAATTATTAATAAGTAGCTACGAGGGCGGATCAGATCAATACGTCCGTGACTTTTTGAATGCAACACAGTTTTTTTGCACAAAAAAAAATTAATTTTTCAACATAATCTCCATTTAGCTCAATACACTTAGTCCAACGTTTCTCCAATTTTTGTATCCCTTCCAAAAAATAGGATTTTTCGAGGTCCATAAAATATGCATTTCTTGGCCATATGGGGTCGGTTTTTTTTTTAAATCCTCGTGAAATCTTTCCAATAAGTTGGCATAATGTTCGCCGTTTATTGTTTTTCCCTTTTGAAGATAATCGATGTGGATTAACTATCAAGCGTGCACCCCAAAAAACTGTTGCCATCACCTTATTGGCCACGATTACGTTTATGGTCAATTGAGAGCAAACGCGGCACCCATCTTGCAGACAGCTTTGATAAACTCAACTGATCATTTAAAATCGAAACCACACTGCCATATGAAATGCATCAAAAATCTCACGCACTTTTACTCTTCGATCGACCAACACCATATCGTGGATTTTTTCGACATTTTCGGGCGTATTGACCTCAGAACGTTCAGCGTCATTTGTACTTGTGCGACCACAACGAAAGTCAGTAAACCACTTTTTACCATTGAAATCGATGGTGCAGAGTCCCCATAGTATTTATCAAGCTTTTCCTTAGTTTGATTGACGTTTTTTTTTAGCAAAAAATAATGTTTAATGTGCACTCGAAATTCACTTTTTTCCAGTTTTAAAAAAATCCACGAGGTTGTACGATTTGAACAGCTGTTAAACGCAAAGTAAATGACGGAACTTGCTCAAAATTTGACAGTAGTCTATTAACAGGAGGTACTTGATGGGAGCAGTATTGCATTTCATATAACTACGAGGGAAGTTCGAAAAGTCACGGACTTATTGATCCGCCCTCGAATATATGTACCTACTAGAAGTAAAATAATAATGAGTCTAAATTACCTAATGACTCTAAATTAGCTAGTTATTAGTAAGTCCTTATATTTGTGTTAAAGTAAGCTGGTATCATTACTGGTAGTAAGAGAAGTCTTTACCGTTTCTACACTGCAAAGTTAGTTATTTTATGCGAATAAAATTTTACTTTTCAAAATTCATAAGATTGCATTTTTTTAATAACAATTTTCTGATTTTAGCACCAAACACTGTTATTTGCATTTAACCTAATTTAACTTCAATATAACAAAATTTTTATTAAATTTAACAGTTTTTTTTTTGAAACTAGTTGTCTACAAATATTCAACTTTTTTTTTTTTTGGTTTACCAATAGTTAGTACAGGTAAGAAAAAAATATATAGTACAAAGTACCAAAGTGATTTTATTCTTCATTAAAATGATTTTTAATAATGTTGGACAAGCCCTCAATTAAAGAGCTTAGTTTGCTTGGATATCCGCCTGTTTGTAGAGAAATTATAAGGAAACGTTGTGTTTAAGTTGTATATTTTCTTATGAAATAAGTGTATGGTACCAAATTACGCGTTGCTTACAAACTTTGGATATGTTGTTTCTTAACGAAAATATTTAGAGTTACGTAAATGATTTCCCGACATAGCGAATAGTTTTCATAATTTTTTAAAATTTTGTACAAAATTTTCATTGGAAAAATAATTTCTGCTGGAGGGTGTATACTTATCTATAAATTCCAGTAGAGACACAAATATATCTGGATCGAAGCGATCGATACTGCTACAAATTGCAGTATATAAAGGACTATAATACAAAATTTCTTAAATGGTTTAATATTTTATAAAATATCGATCATGAAACTAAAGACTAACTTGCCCGTGCTATGTAAATGAGAATTTGAAAATCAATTTAATCATATTTTAATGTAGATTGAAAAAAACATTGATTTTAAAAACAGATTTTACCATTAAAATAAATATGAAAATCGCCGTTCTGAAGAATCTCAAACAATTGAAAAATATGCGCATATTAATTATAGTATTAATTGCACACTGTCTAAGAAGACGATGAATAAAATTCAAAAAATCCCCAATAAAATATATCGAAAATTTGCTCCCTGGCAACTCTTCCCTAGCTACGTGAATAGCCAAACTACCGTATGTACACAAAATACATCATAGTTGTCGCTAACTCACAAAATTTGGGAAAATAGTGGAAATTAGATTACATATGATTTTCTAACAATTGTGAATTGTTGTGGTGTTTGTCTTAGCTATCTTCTGCAATTAAAATTAAATGTAAAATCGACCCCGTGTAATTTAAACTGGTTTTAAGCCATAGCAAAAAATCGACCAGACTTTAGATCAAGTGGTTAGAGTGCCTGTCTAAAGTGTAGTGCGAAGTGCATGTGGCAAAGAAAGCAGGTTCAAGCCACGGTCAGGATTCAATTTAATAAATAAACATTTCATATAGATGCAATCAAACAATAAAAACCATAACAAATAATTACAACATTGTCAAAAAGGATTACTGATGAAGGTTGTGTTACCAGAAACTGCGCAGTCTAATTCAATAAAAAATTTACAATGTAGTTATGATTTTTAGAAAAGTATGCTTAATCTTCTCTACCACGCCTATCTCAAAAAATGTTTTTAATTTTTGGGTACAATTTTATATTTAATATTTAATCTAAATGAGCTCAAACGATTGTAAGAGTCGTTCTGACATTTAGAAAATAATTTTATTAATATTTTTTTTCGAAAATATCAATGAATTTGTAAATGAATGTTTAAATATTAAGAAAAAACTTTTGTTTTAAAATTTCGTAATATTTAACGGATTGAAATGTCCTAAACATTTTATAAAAAGGGATTTTTGAAAGTTCTTAAAGAACCCTGTCCATAGTTTTTCTTAATTCAAAAAGCCATGAGCATTAAGAGGTATCTAAACTCATTTTCAACAGGTGCCAAAAAATTTTGGAAGTACATGTATATATTTGGAAAGCTGAACTATGCTTCATTCCAAAACTGTCCAAAAATAAAAACAACAAACTCGGGGCGTCTCCCGATGGGATCTCTTCGATCTTAATGAAATTGAAATATGTGACAGATCAGAAACAAATAATAAACGTATTTTTTCAACAAGTGTCGAACATTTATGAAATAGCTCATATTACTTCCTTTAAAATACATACTCCGTTTTTGTGGAATATGTTTTTTGTTGTTAGTTTCTATTTCTAGGCCTTGTGTGTGATGTACCCACCCAATCCTTAGAAATGCGTACTAAACCAGAAAGTAAAGAGGTTTAAGCAGCTTAAAACTAAATGAACAAAATATGTAGCAGACTTTTAGTCGCTTTTAGGCAAGTTTTTCTATTTACTCAATATTTGTGTATACCGTACAATGATGTGTTAGACATGTTATAGACTTAATATCATCTATAAAAACACAAACAAACAAAAAATTTTTTTTTTGCACACACTCACATACAACCATAAACAAACAACGTGACTTAATATATCACAAATCTGACAAACTCATACAACAATTTTAAATGAAGTTTTAAATAGCAAGATAAAACTAACTACACATACATAAACAGACAGTGTAATAAAAATGAGGGATTAAGTAAGTATGTGAGTTTATATCTTTAAGTGTATTTGCTAAAATGAGAGTATTAGGGGGGCACTTATATAAATTAGGTCATATTCAACATTACCTTATTGCAAATTATTCATTAAAAACATTTACTTCAGCTTAATTCTACAATGTTCAACACTGCCTTTAGGCACAGTAAATAGCTTTGGCAATGTTTTTTAAATTGACAATATTTAATCAAAATTTTTGAGATCAAATCTTTAAAAATATTACTCGAAGTTAGCAAATAAGTATTAGCCTAGTACCTACCATACGTTAGTTTTATAGCTAATTTAAATCTTTTTTTTTTTGCAGTAAAGTGAGTTGTTTTAAATTTACACATGGTCTGAAATCATAAATTGTAAAAAAAATATTTACTCCGCAACTAATGCATTTAAATAAATAGGTTTGCTAAAATTTCAAAAGAACCCGTAATTTTATATATAAAGTAATTATTTTTAGGTCAGCAGACCTTTAGCTAATATTAGTAAAGTGAAATTAGTATGAAAAACTATTTATTATCTTGAACTATACTAAAATTTAAGGAAACCCTTAATGGAAATCGGCTTGCTAAAATCAAACATTTTTTTTACCCAAAATTTTTTATTTTTTTTTTTTGGCACATTCTCTTTATTTTATATTCTAAATATTTTCAATTTAAAATCGAACTTTGCTCTCAACTAGGAAAAAAGATAGTTAGTAAAATGTAACTAGGTTTAAAAATTTGGAAAAGTGTTTTAGTTAAAAAATTATTTCATACTTAAAATTAATACAAAAACTGTAAATTGGGTTATAAAGGGTTTTACTAATTTTTCTACTAACTTTTTTATTTAAGTGTAAGTATAGGGTCTTATCGAACATTTATCCCACGTACAAAAGGCCCTTTTTTAAACAAATATGTATCCAAAGTTATTGATGCGGTTTTAATTTAAGTTATTCCAGCCTTCAAATATCTTTTTGTTTAAGTAAGACTAAAGAGTATCGCAACTAATTTTTGTTAATAGCGCCCTCTTTACTTTGGAGTGTTTGTGAAAATGATGAAGTCTAAATAATTTTTATTTCAATTAACCCAAATTATAGTAGGCATCTGTGCTCCTATTAGAAATACTGCGATTGTGTAATTTAAATGATTACATACGTTATGCGTAATTTGTAAATTATGTAAATTAGGAGAATCAAAAGTATTGACAAATTCCTAAATTCTAAAGACTTCTTTCTTCCTGCATAAGAAGTCGAATTTTCTGAGCAATTTTTCATATTTTAAAAACCTCAGATTATGAAAACTTTTTGAAGAAGTTCCAACATCTAAAGTCTTTTTCTTATAATAAAAGATTCAAGTTCTGCGAAATTTGCCCAATAGAAAAATCCCTGATTTTAAGTAGTTTTTTTTTTCAGATTTTAAGGAAGTTTTCTCAAAGAACCTCAGATTCTAAGGATTTTTACGACGAACTTTTTTTTATTAAAAATTTCAACATCTGATAACTTTTAGTGTAGAAACAATTTTCAAATTTTTAAGACTTTTAGCTATAGAAATAGTGTCGAATTCTAATAACTTGTGCTAACATAAAATGTCTCTGATTTTAAGGATTTTCATCTATTAAAAAACTCGAATACCAAAAATATTATCCTCAGGGAAACTCTCCACTTCAGATGGCTTTTTTCTTAAGAAGTAGTCACTGGTTCTAAAAAGTTTATCCTATGTAAAAAGTTTTATATACACACAGAGAAAAATTTTGCTATTTGCCAACTGAAATTTGGTTACTAGAACAATGGTTACAACTGAACATTAGTTTGCACAACAAAGTTCGGTTATTCACTGAATTTAAGTTCAAACAACCAACATATTCAGAAATCTAATGTAAATATTGTTGTACTAATTGAATTTATAAGTTGTTACTATTGAAATACACTTTTCAATACGGTTGGCACTTTATTTCTCTGTGTGTATTAAGGACTTGCCTTATCGGAAATTCTACAAAAAAATCTTTTAGGCTTTAAGAAGTTTTATTTCTCTATAATAATAGTCTCATATTTAAGAACTTTTTTCTATAAAACATTCTCAGATCCAAATGAACTTTTCCTACACAGAGAGAAATTCTTGGACGAGTTTTAATAAAAAATTTTCACTAAACTAATGAAGTTTTCCTAACAATGAGAATGAAAAATGTCTTAAACTGTATGAAAAAGCTTCATAGTTTTAATGAAGCTTATTCATTATTTGAATAACATTAATAATAAATAATATGAGGGGTTTCGTTCAATTTTATAAAAAACTGCATTTATTTAATACAAAGTTTCAATGGGAGAGTTCCAAAATCAATTCATAGATCTGATGCAAAAAATTTTTGATATCATGCAGATAATTTTCTCAGTGTATAAAGAAAGTCTCAGTTCTTAGATGTTTATTTTTTCTATAGCAAAAATTTCATAAACTGTATTTCTTCTATTGAAATGAATTAATCAAAATCTAAGGTTTGGCCTATTAAAAATAGGCCTCAGCATTTAATTTTTTTTGAAGGGAATCTTAGGTTTACTTATTAATTTAGGACTTAATCATCAGCCAATAATATAAGAACAAGAAGAAACTATCTAACCATTTCACTTATGCTCTAAAATAATAAATTGTAAAAAAGCTCGACAAGAAATACGTAGTAGTACGTAGAAATAGGTTTTAAAAATGTTTATATTCTTTTTCTTATTCTTATACATTCTATTTGTTGAGCTTTTTTCACAATTTATTAATTTGGGCCATGTGTGAGATGGTTAGATAGTTCTTTTTGTTGTTATTATATTTTCTGTTGATTAAGTATTAAATGTGTCAACACAGTAATGAAGGAAATTGTAGTACTTTGTATTACAAATTAAAAATATATGTGTAGGGGAATTTGGGGTATTGTGGCAATAGGGGTGAAGTAATAAATTAATGTTTTTTCTAATATTAATTCATTATTAAACACTCTTAATCTACTGTGTCTTGCTATTTAAAAGCGAACTTTTTACTTTTATTTAGAAGGCATATGTTTTTATTGTATTTTAAGAGCTGTTGGATTGACAATTTGTGATTGCAATGCTAAAGCTTATTTTTGTTGTGTTAGTAGAATATTTTGTAAATATGAATTTTCTAATTAATTTTAGAGACAAGCATCGAAAATACATAAAAAACAACAGAGACAGCAGTAGACAAAAGTGATTTGTTAGAAGCTATAAAGAATGCCGAAATTTAAAATAGTACTGTTTATTCTATTGCATGTAATTATAATATCAGGCGGAAATTTTGTCAACTGTCAAGTGATTAATGTTTAGTTTGGTTTGGAATTTTTGCAAATTTATTTTGAAAATCATGGTTCTGTTCGAAATACGTATCGCGCACTACGTCCATTTTACGGCCAACATAATCGTCCATCAGAGCAATTAATTCGATTAACTATGAAACGTTTTCGCACCACGTTTACTCTAAATGATAATATACATCTACAGAGACGTCGTGTAGTGCGTACAGAAAAAGTTATTGCTGCTGTCGAGTGTAGCGTAGAGGAAGACCCCAATCAGTCTATCTGCTATCGTGCACAGGACTTTACTGACTTTTTCGTTCATCAACAACCATGATGTGTTACGACCTGTGGTTTCAACAAGACGGCCCAACATGTCAAACAGCTCGTACCACAATTGATTTATTGGAGGAAACGTTTGGTAACTGCATAGATTCACGTCTCGGACCCGTGAATTGGCCTTCAAGATAGTGCGATTTAACGTCGCTGGACTATTTTCTGCGTGGATATGTGAAGTCGGTAGTCTACGCTGATAAGCCAGAAACGATTGGCCACTTAGAGGACAACATTCACTGCGTTATTGCCAATATACGGCCACAAATGTTGGAAAAAGTCATTGAAATTGGAACTCCAGATTAGACTACGTCCGAGCGAGCCGTGACGGTAATATTTAAATTATAATGTCAGAAGATTATCTTTCGAATAAAGTAAATTTCATGTCAATTTAAAAATTTATTCCTTTTCAAAGTTCTATACCTCTATAAAAAACACCCTTTATAATGCATATTGTAGTTTTATGTGAAATGAATGTTATAATGAAAAAAAAACTATTCGACAAAGATTCGTTTAAACCAAATATTCGGTATAGTTCCGAATACAATATGGGTGACATCTCTAACTAAAATGATTAGGAAATAGTTTGCAATAGACTTCATGGCCGTGCTTATATTTACATTTCGTTTTACCCTTATATTAATATTTGTTGGGTAATTTGAATTTATAAAAGGAAGATTCAAACAAAATAAACATAATTTGATATAATTCAGTTTTTGATACTTTTTGTATCAGTATGATTAGGCTCAAATGGTTTTTTAGAACAAAACATGATTCGTACATGTTTTCCCATAACTTTATTTCACCAAAACACATGTTTTGCTCAAAACACGTAAGTGGAAACATAGTATAATGCGATGGAGTTGTAAACAAAAGGTTGTTGGTTTGATAGCTGGTGTTGCAACATAATAAAAATAAAAAAAAAATTAAATTATAAAGAAAACAAAATAAGGTAAACAAAATTAAATTCAATAAACAGTGATGAAAACTGATAAAAAATAATTGTGAAAATTTATTATAATTTTTATGTTTTACGCTTTTTTATATCGAAATTAGTTGAATATCTTGAACAGAAATCGAATCATCTCTTTTCGACTCTATATCATCTTGCCGATTTTATATCAAAACACTATAATTTTCGATGAAAATATATTATATCGAAGTCGATATATTATATCGAAGTCGATATCGTCTAAATTTTACAGAAATATGATTAATTTTCGATACGACTTCTAAACATTTTACGTCCTGAGTTACGACATAGAATATTCGAGCGAAGATTCATTTTTGCTATGTACTTTAGAGCGGCATTTTTTGAAACATTTTAATTTATTGTTAAGATTATTGTATTATTACGTCTAAAAGTTATTTGGTACAAATTTGAAAAAAAATCGGAAAGCTTTAAACCGCAGCGCCCCGCTACCAAAGTTTTAGATTTTTGAATATTTTGAAATCGAACCAACGGTTTTCGAGATATTGCTAATTGATTTTCACTAAAAATGGAATCTTTTCCTTTATTTTAGAAATTTTTTAAAAATTATTTTCGAAATTTTTGTTTCTGCACTCAAATACTACACGAAACATGCTTTCATTTAATCATAATTATATCTGAAATTAGAGATAATGTCTAACGAAATAAATTTTTTTAATTCTAATTTTTTGGCCACATATCAGAGGCTTTTTATCAGATTTTTCTTAAATTTCGCACCACAGAACTATTGGACCTAAAAAAACAATTAAAGCATTAATCAATGAAAATCAAAAGTTAAAGTTAATATTCCTTCAAAAAGCATGTGTATAACATTGAAAAGTATAGTAATTTTACCATGTAAATTTTCTGTTTTTCCGAGATATTTGTACGTAAATTTACAAGTTATCCTTCAACGAATAATTATGCTTAAATAAAAATAGTTTTGTCTGTTTTGCCAGTGCAAAAATAAAAAAAATTAGGATCATTTTTAAAAAGTCTGTTGAATGGATCCAAAAAACTAAATTATTAGTAAAAATCAAGTCGCAATATCTCGAAAACTGTAAATCCGATTAAAATTTTTTTTTAAACATTCGTGCTTAGCATGCATAATTAAAAATGATGTATTGCAAGACATATTTTTATTAAAGCAGTTTAAGAAAATTTTTCAAATATCGAAAACTTTGTACGCGGGGCGCCACGGGCTAATGCTAATCGATTTTTCTCAAATTCGCACCATCTAACTTTTAGATCTAGTGCTACAATAATCATAGCAATAGTTGATAACATACGAATAATAAACTTTTTTTTATTTATTTTTGCTTTTATTATAATTCATTATTTTTTTTATATTAAATTTCTGACTTCACCTTAAAATATAATTTGTGGGGTTCATTTTATCCCAAACTAACCAACAAAACACTCTATGTATATAAATTAATGAAATGTGTCCTATATTTATACACTCATAAAAATTGTGAACTAAAATTTAGTTCACATTTATTTAAAGTTAGTTTTTTAACAAATTTACTTTAAGACATTTTTATTAAATATAAGAAAGAATGTGCTTAATTGAAGGGGTTTACTAGCTTTAGAAATCAATAAAAACGACAATATTTAAGAAGTTGTAAAAAATAATTAAATGGTTTATTCAAAAAATTCTTTTTGCGATAGAAAAACACAATATTAGATATTATTCTAAAAATTATAATTTAGAATTCGGACTACCATGGCAACCCTGGTAACCATTTTATTATACACACGTTTTTAAAGGCAAAATTGGGTGCCATCGTGGGTGCTAGTCTAGTCTGATTTAAAAACTATTATTTTTTTGAGAAGAACGTCTATCTTTTTTTATCTTTTTTTTTTGCGTAAACGCAAAAATTAAAACGACACCCAAATCGTTGTTTTTTATTTTTCAAAAAAAAAATACTAGGCAAAAATTTTGAGAAAAAACCATCTAAAGTAAATATTGCACATGTAAAAAAATATAGGGCAAGGAGTTTGTTTAACAAGCTGTAACTTTTGTATTTCTGTGATTTTTTTCTCCAAAAATGTTCATAGCATATAGAAAAAAGTTCAAACTATTGAAATATGAAAAAAAAGGAAAAATTAAAAAACAAAAACATTTGAAGCTGCTAAACCCCTTCATTAAAAAAAATTAACTAATTTTAGGAACTTGTTTATATGAAAATTATATACTTGATTTAGGTTAAAATTTCTTTGTTAAACTTTTTTTTTTTTCTAATATTTCTAATATATTCTATTCCTAAAATGTTTAAATATTCATTATATTTATTAAAGCATCAAAATTGTTTATTTAACACTTAAAGAAAAAGAACAAAAAAGAAAAATAGAAAAAGTCAATAAAAAAGTAAATGAAAACAATATTTGACATTGACATTTATGCTTGTATGTATTGTATATAAAATCCCTGGAAGTTTATTTTTATTCTTTATATTTTTTTTTTTTTTTATATTTAAACAAACATATTGAGTACCTACCACAAAAATTTTTCTGTTGTTTGTTTTTTTTATTAATACTCCCAAACACCATTTGACAAGTTAGTAATTTTAGGGATTTTGTGGTTAAAAAATACATAAATATACTTAAACTGGCATTGAGTCTAATACATTTTTTTGTATATATTAAACTAATGTCGTCATAAAACGTTGGAGGTCTTAAAATCGAATAAATAATAGACCAAATTTTTTGAAAACTATGTTGTTTTTTTCAGAATATTATTAGTTAATATGATGTTGAATTTTTACAGAAGTTCCACAAAAATTCTTCTATTATCTAATTCCAACTAAAATTTTGTCATAAAAGAAATAGTTTATTATACTTATTTAACCAATTATATGTCCCCAGGAAAAAATTACACATTCCAAAAAGAAGGTGATACCAACACTTGCTTACATATCTCATTGCCAAATTCAGTAACTGCTATACCAAACACATTCAAACGATAGAGTCAAAATACAAGTAGTATTGTAATCAATTCTTTAAAATTAAACCAGAAAGCATGAACTCAATAACAAAGTAATTATTTACTTAAAAGAAAATAACAATGTTATTAACTTGCATGTATAACTTTTTGTAATCAAGATTAATCATATACTTTTTCTGAATAAAAGGACGTCATTGGAAGTAGTTCCTTATTTTGAAAAAAGAAGTTATACAATTTTAAAGAATTTATCTTATATATTTTTTCAAACAAATTTTTATTTGCAGGAAAATAATACTAAAAACAGAAATTGCAAGTTGCCAACATTTTGTTAAACTGTGGTTAGGTATAAATTTGAGAACCACACGTCAGCAGAAAATTGTAAGTGAAAGTTGAAATTACTGACGTTATCGTGAGTGAGTGTAAAAAAAATGTTCGAGGTGATTGTGAGTTTTGTTTTAAATTTAAATTTTTAATTGTTCTTTTTTGGGAAAGATTTATATTTTCGTGGTTTATAGCTCCAAAATTATGATAAATCCATGTTATCATAACAATTAGATGTTTCACTTTTTAGGATTTTATATTTTCCGGATGAGGTTTGAAGGTTTATATTTAGGTGACTCAGGAGAATCACGTGTGAGTAAAAGTTGAATTTACTCAAGAGAGCGTGAGTTAGAGGAAAAATATCCTGAATGAGTGTGCGTGATCACGATTTTCCCTCGTAAGTACGCATAATTGTGAGTCAAAATTCAGTCACGTGTCCTTCTCTGACGCGGTCAATTAATATCACTTTTGTAAAATATTTTTTAAAATCAGATATTATAGTCAAAATAATTTATGTGTGAAAATTTTTATACACTGAAAAAAAAAATTCATTTTAAAACATGTTTCATATAATTTATTAAACTTTTATTAATATTAAGAATTTGTTTTTAATATTCGGAGGAAAAACTTCATGAATTTAATAAAAACTTGCTTTGTTTTTTTGGCCGATAAAACTATCTGTGTTATTGAATTGTAAATAATGTTTTTGGATTTCAACTCGAATTTTTAAATTCCAATTGATAGTTTCCGAATTGTAAATTAAATATTACTTGGATTTAAATTAGATATTTCTCAAATGATGTTTTCTGAAATTTAATTAATATTTTCTGATACAACGAACTTTTAATTTTGAATGGTTTTTTTTTCAAAAGGAAATTTTGTATTTAAAATTAATATTTTAGAATTTTCGTTATTTTTTTTAATTTTGTAATAAATTTTTTTTTTAATTTTAAATAAAATTTTTTGAATTTCAATTGATGTTATCTAAATTTCAATTACAACTAATTATAATTTTAATTTGTAAATTTTCGATTTGAATAAGGTTGTTTTAGAAATTAAATTTTAGTAGTTTTTTCATATTTTAGTTGAATCGTTTATTTTATTTTTTTTTGAATTGTTCTAGAAAGGTTATCATGTTGACTTCTGTGATATGTAATCAATTCTAAAGAATCTATTATTTTAGTCTCACGTCCTGCTGAAAGAATCGAGTAGGTAATCTAGTAAGGAATGCGTTCTGCCCAAAATGCTTGATTACAAACCCCCTTACCTTTTTGAAAATTTTTTGCTGGGTCATTACACTGTGCTACACTGAAAATATATTTAAAAAGCTATCTAGTATAGGTTGTATGTCTGGTTGAGTATATCTATTATTAATCTTTAGATATTCGAATACATTCCACAAAATCTAAAGTTATTGTTAAAAAACTATTTTTAAGATTTCAGATTATATTTGGAAAGAGAGATAATTAAGCTTTCCGAACATACACTCATAGAAATAAACCTGTAAAAATAGCAGAAAAGTCGACTAAAAATCAGTTAAAAATGGCTGCTAAATTTTAGCAGAGTTTTTTTTTTTTGCTAAATATTAATAAAATAAGAGCAGCAAAAATAAATCTGTTAACTTTACAAAGTTTTAGTTTTATTCGATGTGAGATTTAATTAGCAAACAAATTAGCAAAAACTTGTACTAAATATTTGTAGACTCAAAATAGCAAACAAAAACTGCAATACATATAAACAAAATTTTTTCTATATTTAGCTTAAATGCAAATAACAGTTTATTTTGCTAAAATGAACACATTAAACTAAAAAAAAAAAAAACTTTAAAAATTTCTCCTTTTTCTATTGATTTTTTTGTCTAATACTAATATTTAGTAAATGTTTTTGCTGATTTATCAGATTATTTTCTTACTTTCAATTAACTAAAATTAAGCTCAAATATAACTACATTTTTGTAAATTTAACAGATTTATTTTTGATATTCTTATATTCTTTTGATATTCTTATATTCCCGATCATGTCATTTATGTTTTTATCTATCTAGTGAAATATGCCCAAACAGCTGAGAGGTAAAACGCCAGACTGACAGCCTTGTGTCTCAGTTTCGAATATCGCATTCTATTAATTTTTATTTTTTTTTGATTTTTCATAAGATGTTTAGTAATGCTATATCATTATTTTGCGCGACATCCCCGTATAAAAGTAGTGATTTGTAATACCAATTGTAAATAATTGTCATTATCAAATATGTACTTATTACAAATATAAGTCAGCAAAAAATTTTGCTGAGTCAGCTAAATTTTAGTCAGAAGGGTGCTTGCAAAAAAAATGCTAATGTCAGCAAAATATTTTGTTGAAAATCAGTGAGCTTACTTTTAGCAACAAAATTAGTAGATTCAGTAACAGTTTTGCTAACACTTAGTGCATTAGAAATTAAAAAACCCTTGCTAAAAATGAATAAAATTTTTGGTGAATATTAGTAAACTGAAAAAAAAACTCAAAAAATTTGTAGAAAAATTGTAGTTTAGTTATATTATTTGCTGAAAATCATAAAACACATATTTGTGACTATTTTAAAAATAATTTACTGGATTATTAACCTCTATAAACATTTAGTTTAGAAATGCACATTTAATCTTTATTAAATTAAAATATTTTATTATGTCTTTTATTGAATTAATATAATAATAAGTAAAATATTAGTTACACATTAGTTCAAAACAATTAAGTGCTAAGTAAGTATAACTAAAATTTTAGGTGAAAACATAATTTTGGCAAAAAATTTGCTGAAAAATATTGTACCTAAATTAAAAGACGTTTAACTAACTTTTCTACTAACTTATTTTTTGAGTGTATGGTAATGCTTTTTTATACTGGGATACTAATTTTCGACCCCATCTTTTTACAATTAAACGCAAGACTCTAATTGTAAGTTAACATTTTTTTTTTGTCTGCGAAGTCTTAAAAAAGTGTTTTTTAAACAATCACTTCTGATTTTGAAGGTCCCAGCAAAACCACACATTACCAAATCATGGGTAAAGTAATGTATCGCCATAGGGCTTCATGCATTACTTTACACGTTACTTCACTGATGAATTTGACAGGCGATGAGCCTCAAAGTAACTCATTACCTTGTAGTGGGTAAAGTAACTGGTTACTTATATGGTTACATGGTGGGAAAAAGTAATGTGTCTATAAATAGATTTTCATAAAAAAAATGCATAAACATTTTTTTTACAGATATTTTTTTTTTAATTAAATAAATAACTTTTTTTTATTAAATAAATAACTTGGTCATGGTGGGATTCGAACCTGGGGTCTCTGGTATTTAACAATTAGTTAGGCTAGAACTCTACCAAATGAGCTATCGATACATACAATATTTTATTGCTTAACATGTAGATGAGTTGTTGTGCTTCGTGTTTGCGTTCGTGATATCAAAAATATACACCTTACCATTATGCTTACAAAAAATCACAATGTAATGTGTCTATAAATAGATTTTCAAAAATATATATTAATAATAACTTTACGTTTATAATTCATGCATTATGTAATTGATGATCGGTAGGTCATTATTTTATGTTTTGAAGTAATGTAAAATGTAATGAGGTCTCATTACAAGGTAATGCATGGGTGTTCTATTATCGGTAACTCATTACTTCTTGTTGGAAAATAATGATATAGGTAAGGAGTACACATTACAAGGTCATGCATTACTTTATCGCACCCATTACCAAAGTTTTGCTGGGGTGTATACAAATTTTCTGAAACCGTAATACAATCTACACAACAAGACCTACACAACATACTATTAGGCCGTCTTCAAAGTATATAAAAATTGTCCATATTGTAGCACCGTTTTATTATTATAAAAACTGCACTCATGCATTTCATTTAATTTATTTATATTTATAAAAATAAAGAAGAACAAATAAAAAATTATTATATATATTTTCTTTTCATTTAAATCAACACATAGTGTGCATGCAAATTTATATATTGTAATGTGTAAAAAAAGTTCAATTTAATAAAAAAAATATTTGAATAAAATTGTCATACAATTAACAATTGGATAAGTCAATGACAGTTTTCCAACAAAAAAAAAAAATGTTATTGACATTTTACACTGAGTGAATTATCTGCATGGTATCAATTAATTTTTGCCGTAGATCTGTGAAATTTCCATTGCAACTTTTTGTTAACTAAATGTTTTGAAAAACTTTATTTAATTTGTTACAATATTAATACTCCTAATGGAAAAGTTTAATTAAAAGTAGCTTCATTAAAAATTATGAAGCTTTTTCATAACGTTTCATAAATAAATTCTTTTGTTCGTTTTGTGAAGAAAATTTCAATTTAGTAAAAAATTTCATTAAAACTTGGCCAAGATAATTCTCTCTGTGTATTAAAGAGTTAAAAAAAAAGATAATAGCCGGATTCATGTAATATCGTATATAGTGCAAACATCGTATTTTTGTAACATTAATGTCACAAATGTTTTGCAAACCCTGGAAAGTTTATTATACAATTTGTTTTCTTTTTATTTGAAATTTTCAAACATTTAAACAAATTTAAAAAAATAGTTTTGACTGTTTATAATTTATTTTATAAATATAGGAATATTTTTCGAAACAAATAATAGCGAAATTTGAGAAGAAACTAAGGATCAATTGTTAATTTCTGTACTTGCAAATACGCCAGGTGTACTTATACGCCAAATACGAAGCATATTATGAATTCCCCTCATAAACGCATTAAAATTAAATCAAAATATGCTGATATTGTTAATTTGAAAATGATTTCATAAAAATATGTAGAAACATTGTTATTAATAAATTTTAATGTTTTTGTAAACCAACATGTCATGATTTACAAAAACCCCCTTAAAATAGACAAAAGTTGTATTGTAAAATACAAAAAAAAAAAAATGTTTATATAAAAAATTGTCATACTTTATCATGCCTTAAGTGGATTATTTTGACATACCATTATTACTTTAGAAAAATATTAAAAAAAAAATGTTTACTTTACTTTAACATAGAGTTATGAAAACAGTTATACACTGATAGAATTTTTGCGTTGTAGTAATGAAATACATCAGTAATACAAAGATTTTTTTCATTAAAAATCCTTCAAAGAAAGTTTCATTGAATTAATGAAATAGTTTTACTAAATGAATTACATTGTAAAAAATAATTTTGTTCCCTGTTTCATATTTATTTAGATTGTTATATTTATTTATTTTACTTTTCTGTTTTTTTTGACATCTCCCTGAACCCGCAACCAAAAATATTTAAACAGTACCGCGGGTACCGATTGACCTAAATATCCAAACAAAATGATGTGCTTATTTAGACTTTTGTATTAAAATAGTTGTTTCCAATAGTTGAAGCGCCTCTTGTTGAAATATGATGGAACTAAATGTTTGTGTACACAAAAAATGTATGTAGAAATGATAGCATATTTTAGGGATCAAGCAAAAACATCTTATGAAAATTTCATTTCCTTAATGAATTTTTCATTAATTTAATGAAAATTATTCATAAAATCAATGAATCAAGCTTAATGAAAGACATTCATTAATAGTATGAAGGAAAATTCTATCAATGTTGTTATGTGAAATTAAACGTCTTGTTCTAACTTTTTTTTAATACATTAAGGCCGGATTACTGAATGTCCAGTTAAAATTTAATTGTTAAATTGAAAATTTATTTGGGAAACAACAACAAATGTGTCATTTAAAGTTATTAGCTAACGGGACATTCAGTAATTTAGACTTAAGAGAGTTATTTTCATTTCAGTAAAGGATTTTATTGTTGATTTACTTGAATAAACGTCACTACATTGCTAGGTCTGTCAAAAAACAGAGTAGTATTTGGAAGATGACAAAGCCAATTGTGACAATTTTTTGTTGTTGTTTTGGTTTTCTTTGATATTTTAAATTTTGAATCTCGCTCCTAGACGAGGACAAGAAATTCTCATTGAGTTTGTGATTTAACATAACAAATATCTCTAGAAATTCTAATAACAAAGTCCCCTGAAGATTTCCTTAGGCAGGAATGAAATCCGGATAGGGACACGCCTACATCAGATTGCTTTTCACAATTTGTTAAATAAGTTTGGGATTTTAGCACATTTAATTACTATAAATGCAATTAATGTTTATCCCGATGAAAATAAATTTAAATAACAAATATGCAGGTGCTTGTGCAAATTTAAATGTAACTGACACTAATAGAAAACATATGATTTTTTATTGTTGATTTACTTGAATAAACGTCGCTACATTGCTAGGTCTGTCAAAAAAACAAAGTAGTATTTGGAAGATGACAAAGCCAATTGTGACAATTTTTTGTTGTTGTTTTGGTTTTTCTTTGATATTTTAAATTTTGAATCTCGCTCCTAGACGAGGACATGAAATTCTCATTGAGTTTGTGATTTAACATAACAAATATCTCTAGAAATTCTAATAACAAAGTCCCCTGAAGATTTCCTTAGGCAGGAATGAAATCCGGATAGGGACACGCCTACATCAGATTGCTTTTCACAATTTGTTAAATAAGTTTTGGGATTTTAGCACATTTAATTACTATAAATGCGATTTTGTTCATAGTTTTTATGAAAACTGCCACTTTAACTCCATTGAAGCTTTTTATAGAATTTATGAAACAGTTTTTAGTAAATTAAATTCGTATGAATTACTGTATGCACTGATAGTAATTTGTACGTAGTATTAATGAATTCCTTCATTAACACAATGAAAGTTTTCTTAAAGAAGTCCCGAAAAAAATATTTCATTGAATCAATGAAACATGTTTCATTAAATCAATTTTAATGAATGGTTTCGTTGAACCAACGAAAATTTCATAAAGTATATGCATTTTTTTTCATTAATTCTGGCATATACGTTATGAATGTTTCAGGTGTTTAATGAATAAAATTCGTAGATTGTGTGAAATATTTTCATTACTTTTTATTAAAAAAGAAAATTTATTTCTTTGTAATACACTTTTTAAAGATGTTGAGGTATTAGCCAAAAACCATTTTTCTTTAAATAAAAAAAAAAAAATAAATAAAAAAAATCTGCAGACTTTTTCAAAGGAATATTTTTTAAAAATTTTGTAGTCATTTCGCTTAACACTTTATAATCACTACTAAATTTGTTTCAAAGTTTTGGCTAATTGTATTTAACACAAAAATTTATGTCATTTTTAATATGAGGCGTTTAACTTCTGCGATTATTTTTTGTTATCCAAAATATACTAAATAGGCTAAAAATAAAAAAAAATACACTAAACACACACAAGGACAAATTTTATTAAAAAAAAAACGACAAATTTACATTGATTTAATGAACTTTTTATGAAATTATGAAAAAAAAATTAAAAATTAAAGAAAAAATTAACAATATTAATGATTTTTCATTCAGTTAAAGAAATTATTCATTAACTCTATGTATTCATTTAAATGAAATTAAACTAATAACGAAAATTCCATCAGTATAGTTTTAGTGTAAATCTTCATACAATGAATGAATCATTCCGACAATGAAGCGTTTCATGGAATTTATAAAACAGTTTCATAAAGTTCTAAAATACACTGATAGAATTTCGTAGTAGCTTAAAAGAATTTATTCATTCATACAATGTATTTTTTCATTGGAATGATGGTAAAGAACGGTTTCATTGAATTAATTAAAAGTTCATTAAATTTTGAAACATTTTTTATTAAATAAAAACATATGTTTTTTTAATGCCTGCTATGAGAGTCGATTGTAACTAATTATTTTTTAAAAATTAACATTTCAGTATGCATTAGGGTATTCAATCGGTTAACCGTTACTCGATTAATCGATGAAATGATGTCGAACAATTGTTCGAGTAATTCGAAGTGGCCAATTTCGAGTAAAGAATAACTCGAACAATTTTGGTCGATTAATCGAGTAACTCGAGTAATTTAAAAATATGAACTATTTTATATTTTTTTAATATTTTGTATAAAGTAATGTGACTGTTATAGTGAATATTTAAATGTTAAGTGTATTTTTATATTAAGTGAGCACTGTTAAAGAAATTATATTACGAAAAACGAAGAACTTAATGCGAAAAACTCCGATATCGAAGAAACTTGGATATTTTTTTAAAGAAACAAGTTCTAAGACTGGGGTGATTAAGATTATTGTTGCGGATTTGAGGGTTAAAAGTGGGATCAAACATTATTTTTTTTTTTTAATTTAGTTGCCATTTGATCTAAAGAAACTACATATAAATACTATATTTTCAAAAGGAATTTTTAAATGTCATTTACTAATAACTTTTTGTTGGTCCCTTTTATGTCGTTGTAACAAGCCAATTTTAGAAGCCCTATATGGAAATTCATAGCGGTCCTACGCAAAATTTCCACGTATTAAAATTTACATATAGAAGTAATGAAGTTTTCATTAATATGATGAAAATCTTCTTAAATTTTCATGAAAGTTGTTTCAAAACTTCTTTATAATTTTTTTTAGAAAAATTACATATCTCAAAATCCCAAAATGGACTATTTTTCGTTTAGTACTAACACACTAATATAACAAAACTGTGTCAAGTCTGAGTGAAATTACAAAACGGATCACCTTACAAATATTTTTATAAAACAGTTTAATACATATTTATGAACCAGTTATATTGAAAGAAAATCAATGAAGATTTCAA
The DNA here is from genome assembly GCA_021234595.1 of Delia radicum. NCBI lineage: Eukaryota > Metazoa > Arthropoda > Insecta > Diptera > Anthomyiidae > Delia > Delia radicum. The sequence goes on along the minus strand of CM037853.1, from coordinate 149,797,233 downwards.
CATATTTATAAAGAGTTTCATTGATATAATAACGCTTTTGCTTTGAGTGTACTGAGCAATAATAAATGATCTTAGCATATACTTTTTACTAAAATTTACAATTAATTTGTTAATTTTTATATATGTATATTAGCTTGTCCCGTTAAACAGCGTTTTTTGCGATTTCGTTGTAGTAACAGCACTCGAACGACGCTTATTAAAGCCCTTAACAATAATAGTTCAGCATAAAAATTTTTGAAGTTGATCTTCAGTTCCCTACCAGCGATTTAAATTTGCGGTTCTAGTACATTTTCCCTAAAAAAAGTTTCGACGATTTTTTTCAAATGTGTCTCAAAAGTTTCGTATTTTAGCCCTTTTTAAGAAAAAAATAATTTAAAATTTTTGGTAGAGTAATTTTGGACCACTGGAAGATGTTTTAGTTTTCATCAAGCTAATTTTCTTACAATATTTTCTTTAAATTTTTGCATTAAAACACTCAAAATCTTTTCATATATGACCTGTATTTCAAAAACATGTATTGTAAGATTAAAAATGTAATATCTTGAAAAAAAAAGGTAATATCTTGAATTTTACAGATTTTTTCTCGCGTTTAGCGAAAAAAAAAAAACATTTTTAATCTTACAATAAACGTTTTGGAAATACAGGTCATATATGAAAAGATTTTTAGTGTTTTAATGCAAAAAGTTAAAGAAAATATTGTAAGGAAATTTACTTGATAAAAATTAAAACATCTTCCAGTGGACCAAAATTACTCTATCAAAAACTTTAAATTATTTTTTTCTTAAAAAGGACTAAAATACGAAACGTTTGAGCCACATTTGAAACAAATCGTCGAAACTTTTTTTTTGTCAAAATGTACTAGAATCGCTAATTTTAATCGCTGGTAGGGAACTGAAGATCAACTTAAAAAGTTTTGATGCTGAACTTTTATTGTTCAGGGCGTTAATACGCATCGTTTGAGTGCTATTACCGAAAAAATTTTTCTATCGGGACACGCTAATGTATATGTTATATTAGTACTAATAAAATATAAAAACTTACAAAAATGTGAGTTTTTGGAAAATAAAATTAAAGTATTAAAATTGTTCGAGTTACTCGAGTTATTCGAGCAATTTTAAAATCTTACTCGCCTACTCGAGTAAATTAAAAACCTCAAAATCGAGTTACTCGATTACTCGAACAAAAACAAACCCGAGTAAATTGAATACCCTAGTATGCATAAAACATAATACAATTATAGCATACACTAATGGAAAAACATTAGTTAAAGTTTTTGCTAGAATTACTACAATTTTATTCAAAATTAAGTTGCAGAAAAAATTCCTAAAATGAGCAGACTTTATTTGATAAATAATAATAAGATAAGAATAGCTTAAATAAATCTGGTTAATCTATAAAAATTTTGTTATGTTTGAGCTAAATTTAGTTAATTTAAAGTAACAAATTAATCAACTAAAATTAACAGAAAATTTGCTAAATATTCGTAGATTAACAAAAATGAAAAGAAGTGTACATATTTTTAACAGATTAATTTGCTTCTTTTAATTAACTGAAATTTAGCTCAAAAATAACTTAATTTTTGATGATTTTAGCAAAATGTTCTGTTATTTACATTCAACTAAATTTAATGTAAATTAAGCAAAAAATTTATTAATAGTACAGTTTTTGCTTGCTGTTTTTTGTCAAAAGCTAACTTTTTTAATTGCGGTAAACAAACGATATTTTTTGTTGTTAAACATGTTGAAAATTTTCCAAAATAGACAAGAATAGTTAAAGTGATGCTTAACCATTACAAAACAATCAAAATAAGAAAAAAAATAAAAAGATAAGAAAATATATCAAAGGTCCACTTTAGGGAACATTACGAAAATTAAATTTTTCATTTTTGTTTTATTTATTATATTTGGTTATGGAATCAATTAGTTTTTTTTTATTGTGAATGAAATTTTTACCCTTTACAAAAATCCGACTTGGAAAATTCTTTAAAACTGGTTTTTTATTTACTTTTGATGTTTACGAAAAATTACACTTTAATTTGTGTTTTTTTTTTGAAATGTTATACTGCAACCAAGAAAAACGTGTCGAAACTTTTTTTAAATAAAGCAGCGGAAATTAAACTCGGTAACAGTTTAGACATATTCATGCAACAACACAAAAAAAAAGAAACGTCTAGTTTGGGGAACAGGCCACAATTGGGTACATTCTATTAGCTTTATCTGATATTTTTACAGATGTATTTCTATGAGTTTACTTTAAGGAACAATTGAGAATATCTGTGGAAAAAGCTTCATTGCATTAATGAAACTCCTCCTGAATGTTTAAAGAAATTCATTAGAATTAAGCCAATCAATAGCTTCATATAATTAAAAAAAAAAATATCATAAAAGTTCTTAATTAATAAAAGGCTGGAGAATTAAATCTTTAAAATAATGTTTAAAATATATAAAAACTAATAAACTTAAGAAATTTTATGAAAAAATAAATAAGAGTAAATGCTGTTGAACAAAAGAAAATGAAAATTTACTTTAGAGCTATGAGAGAATTATCTGAATGATACCAATGCATTTATGCATTAGATCTATGAATTGTCACCGGCATACGTCCATTGAAACTTTTCATTAAATTCATGCAGTTCTGCATACAATTTGACGAAAAATTTTATTTAATTTATTAAAAATTTTATACGCCTAATGAAAATGTTTCATTAAACATAATTTCATAAATGAATGAAGATTTTTCATAATGGTTAAGAAATTTTTCATTCACTTTGTGAAGTAAATTTCATTAGTTTAGTGAAAAATTTCATTAAAACTCTGCAGAGAAAATTCTCTCTGTGAAATTATGGAATTTTTTGAAAAAAAGCTATGAAAAATTTCATAATAGTAATTTAATGAATTTGTTCCTTCAGCGTACTGAACGGTTGTATTAGTGGTAAAAACAATACTGGCATACAATGTGAGCGTGAAACTAGTAAAGCACTTGCTTTCAAACAAAACAGTATTTTTCTAGTGCAATAGTAGTTGCACCTTTGTTAATATCTAATAGGGTGGGCTTTACAAAAATAACAGTGGTTTGCTAGTACTATTTTTGTGGTTGTAAATTTCTAACCTGGTTACTCACAAAATACTGTGCTTAAATATCAAAATGTCCAGATTTGTCATCAGAATAATTTTCTTGTTTTCAAAAATATTTTCAAAAAATTTTTTTTCAGTGTATCTATAAAATATGGCATTACAAATATCAAACAAAACAAATCTTAACTAAAACACAATAAAGTGACAATAACAAAAATAAAATAAAAATTCGAAACAATCAGAGCAAAAAAAGCAGAGTTTGACACTAGTGTTGCCAGAAATTGGTTTTTAAAATCGGCCATGCAAAAAACTAAAAAATCCAGCAATATTTATTGTGCTAAAAATCTGCTAAATTACTGCACTAATAAATATGCTACAAACATGGTGCGAGAGAAATATTGAAATTTTACTGTACATCCAGCATTTTAATAATCATTTGTGACAGTTATTTTTTTTAGCAAATACCTTATTAAAAATTTAAAAAATGTAGTAAAATTATTACTCAAAAATACTATAAAACCTCAATTTTGTTTGAAACAATCTGTTTAAAAATCTCAATTTGTTTACAAATCTGCCTTTAACAAATGAATTGTGCTTAAAAGTATTTAGCATATTTTTCGAAAAAATGCAATTTTCAAATTCAGTCTGCTTAATCTAGCAGAAAATATGCTTACGTGGCAACACTGTCTCACACTCATAAAATATGTGAAATACTTAAGGGAAAATTTTGAATTTTGTAAAAGAGCTTTTAACACATACACACAAGTATACATTTTAATACCTTACCCACACATCCATAGTTATCTACTAAAAAGGAGATGGGCATGACATTTTTACTTTGCGTGCCAAAAACAATGACATCTTAAACAGTGAATAAAATGTCTATGACTAAAATGTCAACTTTTTATTGATTAAGGAAATGTTCTCTAATGCGGCCCTATACTTGATATTCGGGCTATACAAAAAAAAAAATATGAGGAAAATTCCAATTCCAATTATATCCTCTTATAGGCCAACTCCTTGGGCATTTGTTTTGGCTATAATTTTCTTGTGACATATATTTAAAAAAGTTATATAACAATTTTTAAAACAACTCAGAAGGTCCACATTTGTTAACATGTGCGCATCAATTAAAAAACTCTCTACAAGCTTATAAAATGGTAGAAAATGAAGTCAAATTTTATTTAAATTAAAGTTTATTTTAATTTTGTTTATTAAAACGGTTTAATATATCGTTCAAAGCTGCTTAAGGGGTTACCATATGCAATACTAACTTTTTAATTGCGGAAGACAAACGATATAGTTTGTTGTTGTGTTGAAACATTTAAACAAAGACTAAAACTTGGAAAAAAATCAAAAAATAAGAGAATATATTAGAAATCCACTTTAGAAAACATTATGACATTTAATATTTCGAATTTTTGTTTTATTTATTATATCAATTAGCTTTACAAAAATTGTGAATTAAGTTCTTACCGTTTACTTTTTTTTTTACGAAAAATTAGAATTAAAATTTTGCGTTTTTTTTTGAACGACACAATAAAACCAAAATAAAAACATGTACATCCAAGTCGAAAGATTTTTAAAATTTTGATAGTGGAAATTAAACTTCATGGCAATTTTGACATATTCATGACGAAAGGTCCATTTTAAGGAAAATTCAACAATAGGGAACATTTCTTTATTAAAAAAAAAAAATAATAATTCCATTTGGTTACCATCAAAATATTAACTTAAATTCTTATTCATAAATATATATAAATGATAGTCATAAAAATGTTTGCTTTATACCGAGGAATTTTCCATTAACCCTCAAACCGGCCTAAGCTTTTTTGCAATGAAATTTATGCCACGTGTTCACCACGAAAAATAAACAATATATTCTTTTACCAAATTTGTTTGGTAAAATAGACTTATAAATTTATGCATAATTCTTCCTCTTACCAATATTTAACTGCAGTCCAAAAATTACACTTCATATGTCGATTTTCGTTTTTCGAAAACTTAAAACTGAGCGAAAACACCTTAACTTCCATGTATATTTATTATTCTTTCTACTAGTTACTACTAAATATTATCTTTCTGTCATATTCCATAAAATTCGTCCATATATTTGCAGGTTAAGACGATATCCTTGAGAGGTATCCTTTCACAAATATTTATATATTTATGTCCTTGCACTAAAATAAGAGCTAGTGTCCGACCGAACAGTTCGGCCAGAAAATGCATTTGGTCTGTATTCGGTATTTTAAAGCATTATGGACAAATTTGGCGGATGGAAAAATGTTTATTGGGCTGATTAGATGCTATTTTGAGTGTCAAATTTGAATAAAAGTCTGTAGTTAAGCAATGAATTCAATGTACGGCCTCAGAAAGTTCATCCAAATTGAAAATAGTTCGGCGGCCGAACTTTTAACTTTATAGCTAAACTTCGGCTTTTCTCTTAAATTTTATACACAAAATCGAATTAAATCGGCTCAACAAACATGTTTCCAATGCCAAAATTTGTCATCATTGCCTCTAGATATCAAAAAACCGACAAAATATAGTTTTTTGGCCGAACTGTTCGGTCGGACACTAATAAGAGCTGTTTTAAAGCTTAAGCTTCAATCTTTGTGATTACTATCAATAGTTTATTATCAATATGTTTTAAAGATTTTTGAAAATTGTGTTCATTTCACAAAATTGATTTTTTTAAATTTTACAAAACTTTAATTTTGGCACTTCCCCGCTTCCAAAACGTGCATTTCACACAAAAAATTATTTTACAAAATATCTTAAAACTTTGCTTTTCTATTTAAATAGATTAATTTCCTATTATAAAATAATCATTTCGTACATTTATGAGCAATTTAAAATACCTCATCTGAAAATGTTTTTCAAGAATTATGGAACCACGCATGTATCGTGCAAATGTTGTATTTAGGAACCTACCCTGAATGGTTTTTCTTATATGTTTACAATCAAAGGCAACCATTTTCCCCGCGTGGCATAGTTTTGCCATCCCTGTACTATAACATTAAGTACTTGGTACTTTGGTATGTAAAATACCAATTGTAATGGTTTGTTGAATATATATACCCTACGCAACACATTTATGACACAGCGTTCCTCTTTTGACCCAGTACTTTTAAACGGCTATATCTTTTTTTACTAGAAAAAGTTAATTAAGTGATTTAAAAACCTAAAAACTATTCAACATCGTGACTGCAATCGTTAATAACAGAATTGTCAAAATTGATATCCAGAGTTGCCAAATAATTATTTTGAAAAAATTAATTTTTTACATTTTTTTAATGGAACATTTTTCACAAATTGTTTAAAATTATAAAACAGCCTAATCTTTTATATAGTTGACTGTTATGTTATCTTGATGAAAAATATGAGAATGTATTTCTATGCCAGAAATTAGTTCATCGATTGTATATCATTTTTGAAAATCTGAACTATCCAACGACGAACTTTTCAAATACACAAAGCCTAAAATATACAAAACTTTATTCCGTTTTCACTTTTCACTAAACTTATAAAAATTATTATGTCAGTGTTGCCATATGGCGATTTAAAAAATGGTAAAAAACACGCTCTTGGAATAAGATTTTTTTAAAAATTGGCTAACTTAAAAAAATACATTTGTATAAAGATGTAATTGCTCACAAAATTATAAAAAATTTAAATATATAAAATATCTTCAACCGTGTTGGTTTAATATGCTGTCAAAGTTTCAACTATGGTTTAAAATATTTCCACTAGAAAGGGCTTTAAGGCAAAAAAAAAAAAAAATACAAAAATTTCTTAATAAAGCCTGCACGCAGAAAAATACTGGAGAAATATTATCAAAGTGCTTAGTAATTATAAAACTACATAAGTTTCAAGTTAGTTTTACAAAGTTCTAGTAAAATATTTACAAATTTTTGTAAAATATATACAAGCCTAGTAAAAAATTTCTAACAATAATTCATATATTTAAAAAGACATATGTAAAACTAACTTCAAACTTATGTAGTTGTTAGTTGTGCTTATTACTAAGCACTTCGATAATATTCCCCCCGTTTTTTTTCTGCGTGTGGTTCGATATATCTGGAATGTTTGGTTGAAAAACGTCCAGCAGATCTATACGTGCCATTAAGGAGTTAATAAATTTCTATACAACGAAATAATTTAATAAATATGTACGAAACATTTCATAACTTTGACATCATTTTCATAAATTTTATTAAATATTCCATTTAATAAAGGGTCCGCCATCTAACGTTTTTTTTTTTCAACTAGTGTTTATTTCGTGAATGGTAACACTTAGCTGATGACATTACTTTGAAAATCATGGTAATGTTGCAGAATGTGTGGGAAAATTGCGTACGGATTTTGGAAGAAGAGAAGCACCGTCAGCTCCGTATGTTCGTTATCTTGTGAAAAAAGTGAAAGAAACTGGCATCCTCATCGATAAACCAAAGCGTGAAATGCCAGTGCGTACACCCGAGAATATTGCTGCTGTGGCAGAAAGTGTGCGTGAAGCGCCATCAACATCAATTCACCGTCGTTCTCAACAATTAAACATTTCGGAGACATCATTGAGACGAATTTTGCATAAAGACCTTGGTATGACGCCATACAAAGTCCAATTGGTTCAGGAGTTGAAGCCAACTGACCATCCAATGCGTTTTCGCATCGCTAAGTGGGCCTGCGATCGACTTACAGAAGCCATTGGTGAAATACAGCTGCATACAATCGATAATGTGCTTAAAAATTGGACCGATCGTGTAGGCTACTGCATGGCCAGCCGAGGCAGCCATTTGATTTAAATTATTTTCCTTTATTAACCGGAAGGAGTGTACTTTCAAATAAAAAAAGAAATTTGAGAAAATATTCAGTATTTTTTTATAGCATTTTCAAAAAAAAAAAGTTATTTGGCGGACCATTTATAAATATTTAAAAAGATTCATGAAAGTCTTCCTCTGAGTTTATATAAGTGGCTTGTACACTGAGATAAATATCTTCATGATATTATTTCTTTGTTTATTTTTGTCCATTGAAACTTGTTTTTATTTAGTTAATGCAATTAATTTTATTAAATTAAACAAAAATTTTGGTAAAAATTTTACCCAGTGTTTGGTTGAATTCAGGTGCAGGTCCAGAAAAAGATTTTGTGGAGCGAAGTTATAGTGTTTTTGATAATTTTTCTTTATTTTTGTTTTTTTTTTCCACTGAACAGTTTTATTTTGGAGGATTAAATGTCCCATTTTCCCTCCCCCTGGATCCGTGTCTGGTTAAATATAATAAGTTATTCTTTGTTTGCCTAAGCGCTAATTAATAAGATTTTCTATATTGACCTTAGTGTAAAGTTCAGGAAAATTTCGAATCGATTTAAACTATAGTTAATGTAAAACGATTGCAAATATTTTTATTAAATAAAACAAAAATATTGATAAAGGTTTTACCAAGTTTTTGTTTAAATTTAATATAATTTTCTTTGTTTGCCTAAGCGCTAATATTAATTAGATTTTCTATGTTATATATAATCGATTTAAATTGTACTTAATATAAAACGATAGCAAATATTGTAAACAGTCTAACTATACCGCTTATAGAGTGCCAACTCACTTTTGCTTTTATATTTAAGCAATGGCATCAATTTAACAAAAACTTATGTTAAATGTAACAAAGGAAATGGAATATTTGATTTCAAAATAAATCATTCAAATCAATTTGGATTAAATACAAATGGTGAAACAATGAAAAAAAAACGAACAAACGAGTCCTTTCACACTGTTTTATAACAAGGCTAACAAGGTCGGAGTAGGGATGAGTTTCAAGTTGGGCTACTATATAACAAGCTTTGAAGCACCAGCTAATTTTTTGTGTATGCATTAGGAAAATGAAAATTGTGAAAACAAAGTTTTCGTTTTTGCAACAAAATTTGTAACTGTCACTAGAAAATGGTATAACAGTATTTTATATGTAAACAAAAAATAAAAGTGAAATTTGGTTAGAGGTTTTTCATTTGTTTCAAGAACAAAGTTAAAAATTTAATATAATTTTTAGGGCAAAAAAGTTTTTTTTTTTATTTCGCTTGCAAAGTGAAAAGTTTTGTGAGTTTCAATTTTGTGATAAAAGGGTTGGGTTTGAAATTTAAATCAATACACACCAAGAAAAAAGTGTTTACACAAGTTAAGCTGTGTATGTTTGTTTTTCATATTTGTTTTATAACTGTTACGCAATCCATTAGCGAAATTATGAAAATTTTAGCGATAAATATGCGGAGGTTTAAAGCTACCCGATCAAAAAAATGTTATACCTCAAATATATAATTATATCTCATTTGACATAGATCGATGTTAAATCTTTATAACAAAATTAGCGTATCCAGTAATATCCAAATGGATTCCTCAAATATTTTAATAGATCTCAAAATTGGCCCATAATATCTAAGTAATATCCGTATAAATCCCAGAATATCCCATGGGATTAATGTATATATGATTGGATCTAATTAGATCTAATTAGATCTGATATTGATTTTATGACTGACTCCTTCTACAACAAAATGTACTCTGTAATGGATTTATGTATTCCAAAACAAATTGTTAAGAAACTTTCTGGACCTCCATGGAACACCAAGCAACTGGCTAGTATTAAAAATAAAAAAAATAAATTTTACAAAAAATATAAACAATCTGGTTCTACTGTTGATCATGGTAAATACTCTATTTGTCGCGCCGAATATAATACCTTAAATAAATCCTGTTACTCAGATTATTTAATTAAAATGAAAAATAATTTTAAGCGTAATCCAAAATCGTTTTATAAATTTGTAAACTCCAAAAGAAAAACAACGGGCTTTCCTGCTGTGATGAAATTTCAACACAACGAATCCTCTGATGATGCTATTATTAGCAATCTGTTTGCTGACTTTTTCTCTACTACTTATTCGGATGCAACATTTGATGATTCCAACAGTTACCCGCTTTCACTGATTGCAAATCAAACAATTTCCATTCCTTTTTTTGATGTTTCATTGGTTTCTAATGGTTTGAAAAAGCTTAAATTTTCCTATAATAGTGGACCTGATAAAATTCCGAGCTCAATTCTCGTTAAATGTGCTGATGCTTTAGCTACACCGTTGACACTTATGTTTAATACATCAATTAAATATGGCTATTTTCCTAATATGTGGAAAGACTCTTTTATCATACCTCTTTTTAAATCTGGAAGTAAATCTGATATTACAAACTACCGAGGTATTGCAAAGTTGAGCATTATACCTAAACTTTTTGAAAAAATTATTACTGATCACCTATGTCATCAAATAAACACTTTAATTTCTCCTTTTCAACATGGTTTTCAAAAAAGATGCTCGACTTCAACAAATCTTTTACAACTTACTACAATAGTAAATCGTGGTTTCCTTCAAAGAAAACAGACTGATGCAATTTATACAGACTTCAGCAAGGCGTTTGATAAAGTCAACCATAAGCTTTTAGTAAAAAAATTACATTTAATGGGATTTACTGATCTTAGTATTGAGTGGATATACTCATATTTAACAAATAGAAAACAAAGCGTTCTTTTTAAACAAATATCTTCAAAAAACATTGATGTTCCATTTGGAGTTCCTCAGGGGAGCCACCTTGGACCTCTTTTATTTTCATTGTTTATTAATGATTTACCACAAGTAATAAAGTTTTCAAATATTCTGATGTATGCTGATGATGTTAAAGTTTTCCTTAGCTATAATCAATACTCCGACCATTCTCTTTTACAAAATGACTTGGATTCGTTTCATGCATGGTGTGTCTTGAATTTAATGGAACTAAATCTAAAAAAATGCAAATGTATCTCGTTTGTTAGAAAGAGGCCGATATCTGTAAACTATATGCTGGGCGGTTATCAACTGGAAAAAGTAAACAACTTCTTAGATCTTGGTGTTTTGTTAGATCCCAAACTTAGTTTCATTCCCCATATTACAATTATGGTAAATAAAGCTAGGGGAGTTCTCGGTTTCATAAAACGTTGGGCTAAAGAGTTTAATGATCCGTATGTAACAAAAACGTTGTATACGTCACTCGTAAGGCCTATTTTGGAATACGCATCTATAATTTGGGACCCTATGTACCAGAACCATATTGACTGTATTGAATCTGTACAAAAGCAGTTTCTATTGTTCTGTCTACGTAGTTTAAATTATGATCAATTGAATCTTCCGTCATATACCAGCAGACTTGCTCTCATTAAGCTACCAACACTTAAAAGCCACAGATCTATGCTAAACGTCTCGTTTCTCCTTAATATAATTAATGGTGATGTTTGTTCTGGTTTCCTGATCAACAATATTTCTTTCAATGTTCCTCAAAGACCGACGCGTTACTTTTCACCAATATCAGTTAAGTTTTTTAGATCAAATTATGCAGACGCTGACCCCTTAAGAAGAATGTGCATCGAATTTAATAAACTATTCATATTTATTGATTTTTCGACTAATACAAACTCAATTAAAAGTAAAATAATAATTTTTCTTAATAAGTAAATAATTAATTAATTATTGTTTTTATGTTTTTATTGTGTTTCGTTTTGTTTTTTGTTGTCATCAAATTAAAATTATAAATTAAAATTATATTATTTTTGTAAATATTTTTATATTTTGTGTATATAGTCTGTAAGGATTAACTCCATAGACGAATAAATAAATAAAATAAAAATAAATAAAATAAAAATATCGGTGTTCATTTTCATTACCTAAATAATAAAATAACGTTACCCTTAATATGTAGCTTCTGAAATAACTGTAAAACCATTATCCTCAAAATAACGTTACCGAAATAACTAAAATACCGTTACCGCTAAAATTCCGATACCGAAATTACTGAAATATCATTACTTCTTAATTACCATTACTGAAATAAACGAAAATAGCTTTACCCTTACCGATACCCCCATCGAATCGGTTACCATCCAGGGTTAATAATAACCCTCTACCACGTATCCAAATTTAAGAAAAATCTGAAAAATGTTATTCTGTAAATTTTCTAGTGGGTATATTATGGTGAAAAGTGAAAAGATTATCCCTATATGGATCAAGTTGCACAAAATAGTAGTTTTTATCAAGTGGACAATTATCTTGTTGATCCATTTACAGACTTTATATTCTTTTTCTGTGGTCATAATTTAATTTTAATTTTTCATGTGTATTTTTTGTCCCGCTGCACTAAGGGTTAACGATTTTTTGAATAAAAGATAAGATAATAATAGTCTAATAAAAGAAAGATATTATTCTGTAAATTTCCTAGTGGGTCTTTTTTTGGCCAAAAGTGTAAAAATTAACCCTATTTGTATCAAGTTATATAAAATAATTATTTTTATTAAGTGGAGAGTTTATGTCAATTTAAAGGCTAATTAAAATTAAGTTTCATGGGTCTTTTTTGTCCCCCTTTTAAGATAATAAATGTCCAATTTTTTTTTTAGAAAATTATACAAACTTTCATAAGAACAGGAAAATATTATTTAATTTTTGAAAAAGAGGCAATTTTTATAAACTCTCCTGGAAATGAGTCGCTCCAAACACAAACTCGAATTATCATTTTATATTACAAAAATAGCAATACACATCTCCAAATTAGATATATTAAAGTACCCAGCCAGAAAAATACGAACGGCAAGGCTTTGTCCCAGTGCTTTTAACGGTGTTATTAGCGTTGGCAGAGCGTTGGATTTCTGAAGAGTTTAGTGCTTTGCTAACCCCAAAATTGTGCTAGTTTGCCAGCATTGGCATAACGTTTGTGGGAAGTACATTACAAATGCTGGAAAATAAAAAAAAAGTTAGTCTAAAAAAATGTTTCATAAACATAAAAAAGCATAATTTTACATGTTTTTTAATCAAGTGTCGTAAAATTTTTAAATCAATGCTTTAAAAGAACTTTTTACTAACGTTGGCAGAGCGTTCTTAATCAGGACTTTGCGCGTGCTTTGATTTTTACGGCTGTAAATTGTGTAAATCAAGTACTGGCAAAGCACATTTTGCCAAGGTGAAGAAAGCGTTGCAAAGTTGCCAGTGCTTTAATTTGACTTTCTGTCAATTGTACTAAAAATAAAGTGCTTTAACAGTGCTTGATTCTTCTAACCATCAGCAATTTCTGTCTGGGTAGTTGTAACTAAAGAAAAAAAAAAAAATAACTTTAAAAATTAGAATTAGTGTTTGTGTGTTGAACAAGATTTTAATGTTTTCATCAAAGTTTGCATAATTCTCTGAAAAATATCACATAAATTTGATTAGACTATAATTATATTTACTTTTAATTAAACAATCTTTAGCTTTTAGTGGCCTGGGGACAAAAAAAAAACAATGAAACTTAATTTAAATTATGACTACCAGATTTTAAACCTTTTAAATTGATAAAAATACAAATTATTATTTTATGTAATATGATACATAAAGAGTTAATGTTTCCACTTTATAAAAAAATCTTTAGAATTTGAAACTTCTTCTATAGGAAACATTCCACAGAATCGCAGACTTTTCTGTAAAGAAAGTCCATAAAATCTTATACTTTTTCAATAGGCTAAAGTCTTCAGAGCCAAAGTTTTTTTTATAGCAAAAAATATTCAGAAGTTGAAACATTGTGTTTAGGAAAAAGTGTTCAGATTGTCGATCTTTTTACCGCAAAACGTCTTAAAACTCTTGACTTTTTTCCATAGGAAAAAATCCCAGTCATAACATGTGTAATAATTTATAAACACAAATTTGGAGTAAATTTAAGTTACTGCAGACAGTTTGAAGAAAAGTTTTTAAATCGGAAAAAAAATAAAAACTTGTAAATCGTTTAATGTGTTTTTTCTCGGTAGGCTATCGAAGTTTTCGTTTTAAATTAATTTGCCAACATTCTTGAAATCGGCTTAAATATTTTCATAAAAGGTTACTCTATTTAAGAAGAAAATTGTGTTTTTGATCGTGATTCAAGGATGAGTTAACTTTTAGTTGGAAATAAATTGTAAATTGTTGATTAATTGTTTTAGAAGAATTTTCTTGTTGCAGAAATATGTTCACAAAGTTAAGCTTATAAAAAGTTCTTCATTAAATATTAAAGTTTATTTATGCAATCACGCAATATTTTAATATGTATTACATTTTTGTTTGTTTCAAGTTTATATGTTTTGTTGAGTCTGTTCTAGTTTGAAGTTAAGATTTTAATTTTATTTAACCGAATAATTGATTAATCGAAGTCTTTTATGGAATTTAAATAAAGTACTTTAATATAAGAATTAAGTGCTGAAAACATGTACCGAAATTGCAGAAAAAATAACACAAATGTGCTATCAAAATACGATAGTTCTAAGAAACAAAAATCTGTCAATATTATAGGAAATTATACTGAAAGGAGCTTACACCAACCTGGGTTATATGGTAGAACTACTAAGCTCATCAATTCTGTGCATTTTGCTATATCTTGCATATGCGTCATTTAGATTTCCGTCTTTATTTATAAAGTGGATTTATTAAAACATGTTTTACTCACAAAAACCGTAAAATTACACATTATTTCGGAAAATTGCATATCCATTGTGTATTTTCGACATTTATTGGAACTCACTTTAGATGCTTCTTATTTCTCAAGGTTTTATGAATTGAGAGGAACGGTGACTTAGTTAGGTTCACTGTACCATTTAAATGCCATTTAAATGGTAAAAAATGACTTGAAAGTTTTAAGAGTTCTTTCATTTATTTTATTTTTTTGCTTATAGCTTTTTAATTTTCAGATCTAAACCAATACAAAATAGAGTCATTTGGGAGATAAATTCACTAAAAAAGGTTTCCATATCGCTGCTTGGTAAAAAGTTGTATGGTGGTTTACAAGTGAAACCAAAATTTCCCGATTTTTCAACTTTCGCAAAGATTGAGAAATTTAAAAAAAAAAACTGAGTTTTATAAACAGTATTTGGAAAATGGTGTAATTTTTTATGGTTTGAGGTATACCAAGTTGATGTTAGCGCACCAATAACAGGATACAAACATCACAAACGTATAAGGAATTGGCATAAATTTCTTGAAAAGGTATATTTTTTGCATCCGACATTCAAAAATTGTATTTGAAATTGGCTAGCGTATTGCGTGAAGTTTCTTTGCATAAAGCACCTCCGGGTCAAAAAAGAATTTTAAAAATGTTATGAACTTTTCAAAAATTTTTGCGAAATTTAATAATTCTTCGCATTTTTTTTTCTAAAAAACATGACTTGAATACATAGTTAGGTATCTAGTGTGAATCTTCAAGACGGAATAAATTGATAAAGTGCAAAAAAGCGTCAGTTTTTTCATAACACATTTTGCTTTGTGACAACTAAAGCGCTGCATAAAGTCAGCCACAACGTACACCAAATAAAAGATTTTAATAAGATTAAAAATAAAATCGAAAAGTCTTCAAAAAATTTTAAGAACTTTAAATTTTATGAAGCAAAGATAATTTGAGTGACCTCAAATTGCATCGTTGTATACAATTTTGAGTTTTGTGCATTTAAAAGAATTTAATATGATTTCCTGCATATAAGTAACCCTAAGCTCAACTTAATATCATTACACCAGAAAAAATGCGCATTTTCCAAACCAATCGCTGTTTTCTTTTAAGTTATAATATATAACCAACATTTTTTGTAGTGTATTTTGAATTGGTAGTGTAATATATATTTTGAAATACCATAAATGCAATGAGACCTATAAACTCGTGCAGATTTAATTAAATCCAAGCAAAAACTACAATTTTAATATTTTTAATATGCTGGGAACTTAAAACCGCCCTAATTTTTGCGCCGTTAACGGTAAATTCTTAACGCGAATGGATTTCGCATTCATAAACATTGGCTAAATTATACACAAAGGTTCTTCATGCCATAGAAAAATAATTTGAAAATATTTTACCCCACAGTGTCGAAAATTACAATTGCACTATTTATGTGTAATCAAATTACGCATAATGTGTGTAATTATTTAATTAGCGGGCAAGAAAGTCTAAAATTTTGTCCGCTTGAGTTTTTTCTTATTTTTTTTTTTGGAGATTCTAGATACCGAATTAAAAAAATTATTCGTTTACTTACTCGGGTCATTGAATTGTCATCACTACAAGGTTACCATTTTTTTCCTAAGTTTTTTTTTTATATTTTTTTTTTTTTTTATTCTGCATTAACAAATTAATTGAGTTATAAAACCGTGAAACATAATTGTTTTAAATGAAAAAAAAACATCAAGTCTAGCTTGTGGTTGTTATTTTTAATTGTTGCTGTTGTTTATTCGACACACAACAATTATTTTATTTTTTTAGTACTGTCAGTTTAGTTTGGTCTATGTACTAAATCAACGAAGTTTTTTAATTAGAATCATTTTGGAGCAAAAAAAAAAAAAATATATAGTGTTTAACAAGAAATTGTTTTCAAAGAGACTTGTGAAAATGGTAAAAAGTTCAAGGTTTTTTTGCAGTTGATTTCCAAAACAAATTAAACATACATGCTTATGTAGAAGTATTATGTAATCGTGCCTATGTGTGACACGCAATCAACTAGAATATTAAAAAAAAGTTTGGGAAAACGGAGAAAAAAATAATAAGCACACAGCTATAAAAAATTCCAATAAAAATTTGCATTGAAATGCATTAAAATAAATTAAAAGAAATGTAACATAAAATTAATTTAAAAACTTCATAACTTGATGGTTCTGGTTAGCTAGAATTTTATTCGTGATAAAATTTACTTAAATTATTCACGGGTTTTAACGTTTCACGAAATGCTAACAAATTAAAACAATAAATTTTTTCTTCCTAAAATGAACCAACATTTTTTTGAATAATTAACCCTTTATCGTCATGGCAGCCTTTAGACTTTTTTGAGCCTTTTTTTTAATACGCTCATACCACTAGTTTACACCGAAAATGAACATTTGATGAGATGTCAGGGATGAGTTTGTACTTTTCCGTCGGCACATAATTACTGTAAGATATGATTTTTTTGAAAATGTGCCCCATTTTCATCGATATATTTTGAACCGCTTTACCAATCAAAGATCCGATTATACATATTTGTTCGTCATCTCAATACCTTGCATTTGGGCACAATCGGACATTTCTAGCTCGAGCTATGATTTGTTAAGTGAAAAAAGGTCGAATAAATTAAAAAATTACAATATCGCAAAAACTGTATCATCAAAAGAAAATTTAACCTTGATTTTCAAATTCAGCGGGAGAATATACATAAGGAAATCTATCTCTCATCAAATGTACATGAAAAAAATTTCATTTTGTAAACTAGTGTAATAATAACGCACAGAGAGAATTTTAGATCATGAAAAATTATTTACATTTTCAATAAACTATTGAAACTTTTATTTATAAAATGGACTTTTCATTAAACTAGTTTTTTATTGAAACTTTTTCAATGAACGAATAAAGCTTTTGATAAATAAAATTATATTTTTCATAAAATTGAATGAAAACTTGCATTAATTTAATGAAAAGTTTCAGTGCAACTTTATTGCTGCAATGCAAAACTTTAATAGTATCAAACAGATAATTCTCTCAGTACATGCATACAAATTATATTATTGTAAAAATAATGAAAACTTTTTAAAACTAAGAAATTTTCCAGTTTTGTTAGTTTTTTGTTTTTATATACATCGAGATTATTTTTATGTTATTTTTAATTTATAACGAGCTTCCAACCTCCGTATATTTACAAAAATAAAGCAAATCAAACATATTAGCTAGGTTGATACTAGTATTTCGATCTGGCTAAGTTAGAGCCTCCATAATATTTTACGAAAGTTTTTTGATATGTTAACATTTCTTGTATTTTTATGCATTCGTCATTGGGTTTGTACATTTTCCGTTAACAACAAATTTTGACTTGATGATATAGGGAACGTTTTAAAAGCAAGAAAGAGCAGAGCCAAAAATCAAAATTTCTTTATATAAAAAATTTTATTTTTGAATTAAACAAATTTTCAGAAAATTTATTAAACAGTTTATAAATACAAATGAATTTTACATAAAATTTATAAATATATTTTCATAAAAAAATGCATAAAAAATTTTTTTTACAGATATTTTTTGGTTTTAATTAAATAAATAACATTTTTTTTTTTTGATTAAATAAATTACGTGGTCATGCTGGGATTCAAACCTGGGGCCTCTGGTATTTAACAATTAGTTAGGCGAGAACTGTGCCAACTGAGCTATCGATACATATAATATTTTATTGCTTTAAATGCAAATAAGTTGTTGTGCTTCGTGTTTTCGTTCGTGATATCAAAACTATATACACCTTGCCCTCATGCTTACAAAAAATCACAAAGTAATGTGTCTACAAATAGATCTATTTATCTACTGTGTCTTGTTGTTTAAAAATAAATTAGTACTTTTAACTATTTATGACTTGGATTGCTTATCCCAGTGTAGAAACTATAATGCAAATACTTATTTGCCCGACTACCACAGACTTGGGCGACGTCAATTACGTCAATTAGGCTGATTTTTCTTGTTGCACAGTGTTATTTGAAAGACAATTTTGCGAGGTTTATTTCATGCATGCATGTTTTCTAATTTTTCTTTTCTAATGTGTAGACCAACTGTTCCCGAATGGTTGTCCGAGGACCCCCAGGCGTCCCTACGAGTATTGACTTTTCTAACTTCCCTAGTAGTTATGTGAAATGCAACACTGCTCCCATCAAGTAGACTACTGTCAAATTGTGAACCAGTTCCGTCATTTACTTTGCGTTTAACAGCTATTCAAAACATACAACCTTGTGGATTTTTTTTCAAAATGGAGTAAAGTGAATTCCGAGCGCTCATTAAACATTATTTTTTGCGAAAAAAAACCGTCAGTCAAACCAAGGAAAAGCTTGATAAATACTATGGGGACTTTGCACCATCGATTTCAATGGTAAAAAAGTGGTTTACTGACTTTCGTTCGTTGTGGTCGCACAAGCACAAATGACACTGAACGTTCTGGACGGCCAATTGAGGTCAATACACCCGAAAATGTAGAAAAAAAATAAATCCACGATATGGTGTTGGCCTATCGAAGAGTAAAAGTAATTGAGATTGTTGATACCATAGGCATTTCATATGGCAGTGTGGTTTCGATTTTAAATGATCAGTTGGGTTTAAGAAAGCTGTCTGCGAGATGCTTGCCGCGATTGCTCTCAATTGACCATAAACGTAATCGTATAACAACTTCAAAGGATTGTTTGGAGTTGTTTAACCGCAATTCGAATGAGTTTTTGCGGCGTTTTGTAACTGAGGATAAAACATGCATCCATTACAACACTCCGGAGATCAAGCAGTAGTCTAAACAATGGGTTTCTCCGGTTGAACCGGCTCCGAAGAAGGCCAAGGTAAGTTTGTCGGCCAATAAGGTGATGTCAACAGTTTTTTGGATGCACGCTGGATATTCCACATCGATTACCTTCCAAAGGGAAAAGCAGTAAACGGCGAATATTATGCCAACTTATTGGACCGATTTAACGAGGATTTAAAAAAAAAACTACCCAATATGGACAAGAAAAAAGTACTTTTTCATCAAGATAATGCACGGCTGCACACGTGTGCAGTCTCAGTGGCAAAATTCCATGAATTGGGCTACGAATTGGCACCGCATCCGCCATATTCTCCGGACTTAGCACCCAGTGACTATTCCTATTACCAAACCTATAGAAATGGCTCGGTGGAAAGAGATTTAGCTCCAACGATGAAATTATTCATCAAACAATTGCCTATTTTATGGACCTCGAAACATCCAGTTTCTGGAAAGGATACAAGAATTGGAGATACGTTGGACTAAGTGTATTGAGCTAAAAGGAGATTATGTTGCAAAATAAATTTTTTTTTTTTGGAAAAAAATCTGTGTTTCATTCAAAAAATCACGGACTTATTGCTCCCCCCTTGTATTTTGGACGATTTCAGATGCTTTTCAAGCGTTCTTGTGTGCTTAACCTTCATTTTTAACTTTTTCGTCAATACTCGTAATTACTAAATAATCTCGATGTATATAAAAAGAAAAAACTAATAAAACCGCAAAAAATAGTACTTGAGCCAGAGTAAAAACTAAAATTTTGTTATATAAATAGAACATTTTTGGTCTTCAAAGTTTAGTAACGTTAGGAAAAGGCCCTAGTAACGTGTTTGAGTACTAAGAAGACAAGAATGTAACAAAAATAATGGGGTTTTTGTTAAAGTTCTGCTTATTGTGGAGGCTCTAGCTTTTCTAAAACTTTGGGTTCTGATGAGATCTTTAGCCAGATCGGAATACGAATATAAACCTACACTCATAAAAAAAGTTTGTAAAGTCAGCAAAAAATTTTGCTGAGTCAGCAAAATTTTAGTCAGGAGGATGCTAGCAAAAAAGTTGCTAATGTCAGCAAAATCTTTTGCTGAAAATCAGCGAGCTGATTTTTAGCAACAAAATTTGTAGATTCAGCAAAAGTTTTGCTAACACTTAGTAGATTAGAAATAAAAAAGCGTTGGTAAAAATTAATAAATTTTTTGCTGAATTTTAGTAGACTGAAAAAAACGCAAAAAATTTGTAGAAAAATTGTAATTTAGTTAATTTATTTGCTGAAAATCATAAAACATATTTTTGTGATTCTTTTAAAAATAATTTACTATAATAACGAAATATAACAATTTTAATTTTCCCACATTGACGACATGAATTAATTTAATATCTGAAAATATATAGAAATAAATATATATAACATAACAAAAATTTTCTTTCAATTACTTACATCAATGGTTGTCTTAATGATGCTATGACGAAACTGCCGAAGATAATTCTAGAAACGAAACGAAAAAATAAACAAAACAAACGAAACGAAAAAAACAACCCTTTTTTTGCAATAAGAAAAAGAAACCATACAAATCTACCTAAGATGTGTGCTTTTGTCTTTCTCTTTACTCTGTCTACATGTCTGTATAAGTTTTTTCATGGTTGATTTTTTTACTTGTCTTGTTAGAGTTGTACTTTTTAATATCATTTTCCTCTTCTCTACTACATCTTGACATGCCGCGACATCTGCTTATCAGCACAATTTTTTTTAGCAAAATTAATTAGTAAAACATTAGTATATTAGTAAAGCATTAGTATAAAACAGTTAAGTGCTGAATAAGTATAACAAAAATTTTAGCTGAAAACACGATTTTAGCAAAAATATTTGCTAAAAAATAGTATACCTGATTTACAAGACGTTTTACTAACTTTTCTACTAACTTATTTTTTTGAGTTTAGCTAATATGTTTGATTTGCTTTATTTATTGGAAATATACGGATATTGAAAGCTCGTTATAAATTAAAAATAACACAAAAGAAATCTCGATGTATATGAAATCAAACACTAATAAAACTGTTAAAATTACAATTTTCTTTAATCAATTTTTTAAATAAAAAACCATTAAAAATTTCTAAAAAAAAACATCGTAACGATGACATAGACTAGTTTAGCTTTTTAATTTTAAAATGTTGCATTTCAAGGAGCACCGATCGAAATTTGTTTACATTTATTACATTGGGAAAATTTGAGTCTAATTGTATCACATTTCGAAAAATTAAAAAAAGATAGTCTCTGTGTGCTGAACAAAAATTAAATAAAATTTTTGTTCGATTTCAAACTCACTTTCAATTAAATGTTTAATAATTTGTATTAACTGTTAAATTGAAAATGAATTTGTTATAAACAAAATTTTGTGGTTTTTATAACGTATAATAATCAACATAGAAACAAATATATATATTTTTTTTATTTATTTATTTATTTGAATTGCTCTAAATTGACTAAAAGTCTTATTTTGCTGTATGGAACTGAGGATATGAAAAATTGAGGATATGAAAAATATCTACTAAAAATTTGTTTGAAATAAAACACAATATTCAATTGCATTTTGAATAGATACGAATGAAACTATAATTGAAAATAATATCAATTAAATAGTTACAAATTATTGAAACTAAATTTTAGTTTTTAGTTTGCATTGTCTCAAGCAAATACATCGAAATCGAAATCTCTTATGAAAAGCCATTATTTATTGCTGTTTTGTCGAAAATCAACTCTAACCATGATAGCTGCCCATTTGGAGGCGAGGTTTTCTAATAAAATTTGAAGATTCGACCCAAATAATACTGAACTAACAGGCATTTTCTATTTGATCCAAGTGAAAAATAATTATTTTTATATTAAATTTATCAATAGCATTGTTACTTCTTAACGAATTGTATTAAGTTTTTGAAATTGTCAAATAATTTCGGGGGGTTCTAGCCCCCTTGCATCCCCCTCCCCCCACCAAGCTACGTGCCTGTATTCAGCTAACTAACCCAAAGGGAAACACTTTTTAACAAAAAGCAAGCTGTGACTAACTTCGGTGGCACTTTTTCGTCAATCATTTTGTATTTCTATGACCTAAATATAGAATCAGAATCATATACCGTAAGCCAAGACACAAAGTTTATGTTTGATCGGATGAAAATTAGTTTTTTACCGCTGTATTGGATCCGCCATTTTCAATTGTTAATTTTTGAGTTAATTTTTAAAATCACCCACTAAGAACTCGTGATGCACAGCAAGTGTAAGCTGTGACTAAATTCGGCGGCTTTATTTGGTCCGTCATTTTGAGTTTCTAAGATTTAATTGCTGAGTTAGCATCTCTTTCAGTTAACCCGAGTCAACGCCAAGTTTCTGCCATATAGGATCCTTCATTTTTGATTGCATATATTTGAGTCCATTTTTGAATTCACCAGACCCCCAAAACTTCTCGGCGCACGATTTCCGACAGCTGAGATTATGGGAAAGAATTTTGCCCAAAAAAACTCGTGTTCTGGCCTTGTGTGCATTGTTTTTTCCTGTACTAAAAAATATATGATTGCACCTTGAATTTTGAACTATAATTCATTTATTATTTTGAAACACAAAATATAAGGTGTTATTTTGACAAGTTTTGTAACCAAAAATAAAACAGAACACTATAAAAGGTTTTTTATTAACATAGATCTACTATAAAACTCACATACCAAACAAAATTGACGTGTAACCTGTTTTTGACATGTAACAAAACATGTAAAAAACACTTTCAATTAGACCTTCAGCTTTTACTATAGTTATACCCATATATGTACCTACCAATATTTTTTTGAATTTTTCAATAAAAATGTATACAGTGTCGGCCAAAATTAAGTAAAGAAAATTCCATACATATTCTTTTGAGTGTAGTTTAAAAACTAATCCTCAAATTCATATTCGGTAAACGTTTGTCGATATTATTCGCATTCCATTAATTTTTAATGTTTAACGAAATAAAGAATATCATAATCTCACTTACTGAAGCGACAAAACATACTGTACTAAAGTAACACCCAGGGCCTTAGCCAGAAATTTATTTTGGTGGGGCCCGAAGTTTTTTTTGAAACTGTGCACAGAAAAATTTTTATTGTGACCGGTTGAAAAATTATAAAGTTAATGTATGTAAATTATAAAGTTAATTGTTTACCCGTTCAAAAGTTGTTAAGCTTTTAAATTAAATTTTTAAGTATAATTTTGAATCCTAACTTTCAAACGGCGTATCAACTAAAATACTTTGCTACTTCTAGTGTGTGTTAGGAAAACAAATTTCCAATTTTATTTAAAGTTTATTTGAATTCGAGATTATTAACGAAATTGTAGTATCAATTAAAACAATTTGTAAATATTCAGTTGATTTAGGTTCAGTTAACATTTTGACGACCGAACTTAAACTGCTTAAGATATTTTGACGAAACTAAGTGGAGACTTGGGCCTTTGACTAAATATAATTTTTGGCTACCCTGAGGCAGCCTTACCTGTTAGAGGATTAACATAATTTTGTTATTCTTAAAAAAATTTCATGATTAAAAAAATTAAAATTAAGATATTCAAAAATGTGATATGATGGTGAAATTCTAAGATCACGTTAAGATTCAGCGGGTATCAAAGCTTTAGAAAAGTATACTCTAGTCCCAGGGTCTTTACGTCTTCAGATTTTATGGCCTGTGTTTTTAGTTGAATAGATGACATTTTTTTTGTGACTTAAGTGGGTCTCTTATTAGCTAGGCATGCTACTTACTTAAAAATATATAATTTTAAATATCAATATTTTACTAATCAAAAGTAAAATATTTGCCAGGTAACGTGACGTGACAAAATTTTAAATTGTATAAGAAATTAAATCTTCTTAATATGTCCCAAATTTTTTTACATTAAATTATTTACAACAATCTCGATTTTAATTAAAAGTTTTTAACACCAGCTACAAACAGCGCAGAAGTAATGCGGTGACATACGTGACATTAGAATGTCAATGAAGGCAAATCAAAAATTTACTGTTTACTTATCTTTATTTACTACGGTTGCATATTTTGCAGTTAATTGTTGTTGTTACAAATATTTTGAGATATGAGTATACTTGCCATCATTACTCTTAAAGAATTAAATATTTAAGCGGAAATGCTACTGAAAATTAAAAAATTTACCTAAATCAAGAAACCAACTTTGCATTCCGATTTATCAACATGGCAACTAAGACATGCTTTGAACTTTTTAATGTAATAAAATGAAAGTATTTTTCTTTAATAATATAAGTCAGAAGGAATTATTTGTACACTTTTAATTGTTCGGTCACGGTTGACATTTCAATGGAAGTGGGAATTTTTCGTCACAAACCCCATAAAATTAGAATCTTTTATGGAATATTTACAACTGTTAATCGGTTAATAGTTGTAAATATTCCACTATTGGTCAAAGCCGGATTAAAAAAATTTTAAAATCGTTAAGAATTTGGAGAGCTTTTTAATGAATAAAAAAAGTCTCTAAATTATGTGAACATTTTTCTAATTTAGTTTAAAAAATTGTGACATTCTTAAAAAAAGTATTATATAATTACATTTTTAAAAATTTGTCAAATAATTGTGCGAGGGCCCGGGCCCCCTCGCTACGGACCAGATAATATTATTGCTGCTAATATACCTTTGTTTGGAAAACTTTTCCGTTTCCCATATTTCTAATATAATATGTTAGCTTGCAAATATAATTATGTTTGCCTGTAAACATGCATATGTTTGGAGCTAGTGAAAAACGTCTACTGACAAGCATACATATGTTTAGCTGCAAATATATATATGTTTATTATGAGTATTTTTGCATGTCCCAAATTAATATCAAACATTTTAAAACTGCAAATATTTCTTTGTTTAGGCTTGAAAATTAGAATTATTGTGAACATATATATATAATTATCTGCAAACATATTCAAAAGTGCCCTTTTTCTGAGTGTTTACTACTTTCTTCAAAAATCCTATTTTTCGTTTACGTAATGTAATTTTTTGTTAAATCTGCAATAATTAATTTTGGGTAAGGTCCTTGGGAATAAATAATGTTAACATTTTTCAAATTACGCTTTAAGATAGTTATTTTTGGACTACACTGTAATTTTTTTTAAAGGAAATTGTAAAATAATAACAATAAAACTTCCGTTACCATCTAAAATTTACCGAAATACAAAAATGAATAAGACAAGCTTTTTCATAAGTGACTTTAAAAATATATATTTTTTTATAATTTATTTGACATTTTAATTAACACAACAAAAAAAAAAACACACAATATAAAGTTTTCTGCAATGGTTTTCATTTAAAACAAAAATATTATATGCCCTGAACAAAAAATTAATATTCAAAAATATAATTGATTAATGACAATCAATTGTCATCAATTTAAATTGAATATTTCATATAAACACAAAAAAAAATTCAAAAATTGAATTAAACGCATTTAACAAAAGCAATTGAAAAAGTTTTTAAAAATGTTATATTTCTTTGAAGTTTAGCAAAAAGGTCTTAAGTTCAAAACTGGAATTTTCCGTTAATACCAAACAAAATATGCATTTTTCTGACTTATTGTCTAAAGAGCAAATGATTGTGATGGGAAGCAGTTGTGCTAGACTTAAGTTATTGACACCAAACGAAAAAAATTGTATTAAACCCAATCACAGATTTAACAAAACAAAAAACATTATAAACCACTCTTTCATAAATTAACCCTCTAATGCCTTAATGGATGCTAACACACACTTCACAGATGGGTTAGCAATGACATAAAACAGTAATCTTGAGATAGAAATTAAAACCACGATATAAATTCTACACTGAGAGAATTATTTTCACTTCAGTAATGAATTTCTTCTTAGCTTTAATGAAAATTGCCACTGGAACTCGTCCATTGAAACTCTTTATAAAATCTATGAAATAGGTTTCATTAAAGTCAATGTTTATGAAATATTTGTATTTGTCATTGTATGAATCTTTCATACAATGACGCAGTTTCATGAAAAATTTTCCTTTAATTAATAAAACTCTTCACGAAACTCTTGAAAAATGCATGGCAATGACTTGCTTCATATGATTTTTAAACAATTTCATTAAAGCCCAAAATTAGTAAAAGTCTATACTAAAATAATAAAGCACATTATAAAGTATGTTGAACACTTGAGAATTAAATCTCGAAATGTATGAAAATTAATGAAATTATGAAATTTAATGAAAAAATAAAAAAATTAAGTCTTTGAAATAATTTCATAGTTCTAAAGAGAATTTTCATAAAATTTATGAAGTGATAATTTATAAAATCGAGTGAATTTTTTTAATGAAACTATAAAATTTTATGAAAAAAATTTTATGAAAAATTGCGTAATATTAATACAATTTCTTGGATTTTATGAAATTCTTCATTAACTCTACGAAAAAAATCCATTAAATTGTTTCATTAATGTCATGAAGGATAATTCTTTCAGTGCAACTTTTTTTTGTATATATCTATCCCTTTCTGTATATCACTATAATTTTAACATTTAATTTTACTCATTTTCTTACCACCATTTTGAATTTATTAGCTGATTCCTGTCTGTGTAGTTTATGGATGCTAACGGTTTGGGTTTTATTTTCAAATGGTCTGAAAACATATAAAATCAACCACTTGATTTCCTCAAACCCTCCTGATGTCAACCAAACTTGGTATGGAAGATGTACATAATATCACTATAACGTCGTCCAAATGTACGATTCCAGCGGATCTTGAAATATCGCATTTCAAAATATGAAAAATGTTTGAAAATTTTAGAAAAGTAGTCGTACATAATAGTCCATATCTTTTTAACGGATTAAGCGACTAGAGTCGAAATTTAAAGTCAAAATGTTCATCCCAACCAAGATCTTTTCGGTGGTTAGTTTATATATCAATTTGTCAAAGTAATTAAAAAATGTTTAAATTCCTTCTATATGAAATTTTTTTTACAAAGTTTATGTCGCGACCTGGAATTTAACCGGGTGTCTTCTGGCTAACGAGATACACTTTTATGCATCAAATGATAAACTTTGTTAGAATTCAATGGATAATAATCAAGAGAAGCTTTTTGGCATTTGTCATTAAAGGCTTCCTTTCTAATAATTTTGTAAAAATTTAAATTTTTCAGATCCTTGCCTTAAAAACGCATTTTTGCAAATTGTTGTGACATCTCGATAATAAAATTCATAATTTTCAGCAAAAAATTTTAAAAATTGTACTTCACCTTTTGCAATTGCAATTCAGAAAATACCAATAGAAATTCAGTATTTCCATTTGATAGTCAGAAAATATTAGAGTTTGAATTTGATATTCAGAAAATATCAATTGAATGTTAGAGTTTCGATTTGAAATTCAGAAAATATCAATTTAAAATCAGATCTTCCATTTGAAATTCAGAAAAAATCAATTGAAATTCAGAATATCCATTTAAAATTCAGAACATTTCTTTTGAAATTCAGAAAATATCGATTGAAATTCAGAATATCCATTTGAACTTCAGAAAATATATTTTGAAATTCAGAAAATATCAATTGAAATACAGAAAATATCAACTGAAATTCAGAATTCTGAAAAATTCATTTAATATTTTCTGAATTTCAAATGATATTTTCTGAATTTCAATTGAGGCTTTCTGAATTTCAATTGATATTTTCTAAATATCAATTAATTTATTCTGAATTTCAATTGATGTATTTCTGAATTTCAGTTAGTATTTTCTCAATTTCAATTGATATTTTCTGAACTTCAATTGATATTTTCTGAACTTCAAATGATGTTTTCTGAATTTTAATTGATATTTTATGGATTTCAAAAGGAAAATCTGAATTTCAATTGAAATTTTCTAAACTCCAATTTCTGAATTACAGTAGCGAAAGGTGCAGTATTTATCTATTAAAAGTTTGTATAAATTTATTTTCGAAATATTTTCATTTCAAGCAACGAAAGTTTTAAACTTTTCTGTTCATACTAATTAACAACGACACTTTAACAGTAAATATCAGAAAAAAACTTCTAAAAATTCGTTAAAAATACGTTGCAGAATAAATTTCTAAAATAAGCAAATATTATTTTTTTGCTAAATGTTAGTAAAATAAGAACAAGAAAAATAGAACTGTTAAATTACAAAATTTTTGTTATATTCGAGTTAACTTTAGTTAATTGAAAATAGAATTTTTCTGCTAAAATCAGCAAAACCGTAGATAAAAACATAAATAAAAACCTGCAATATTCAACAAAATTTTTGCTATATTTGCCTTAAATTTAGTTGAGTGCAAATAACAGTATGTTTTGCTCTAATCAACGGAAAGATTTGCTAAAAAAGTTTAATGTTTTGATTTCAGAAGGTCCCGTTTTAATTCGCATAAAAACAAAAATCTGTAAAAAACTTTGAAAATTTTAAATTTGTTTGTGATTTTTTTTTTTGGTTTACTAATATTTAGTTTTTTTTTTGCTGATTTTAGGAAATTTATGTGTTAATTTCATTTATCTTAAGTTTAGCTCAAATATAAACTAATTTTTGTAGATTCAATAGATTTATTTTTTCTTTTTTTATCTTACTAATATTTAGCAAAAAATCTGCTAATGTTAGCTGCTTGTCCTGCAATTCATTTTGAACTAATTTTTAATAATGTTAGCTAAAATGTTTACTAGTTTTTTTCTATTAGTGTACAAAACTTTTAAGGAATGCCAAAATATAAATTTACTTTGATTAAGGAAGTTGAAGTAAAAATGTTTAAACTATGTTCCGAGCTGAATTTAGCTAAGGTCCGTACTAATTTTAATTTATCATTTAATTTAAAATTATGATGAGTTGGGGGTAATGTGTTAATAGGGGTGAAGCGGTGAATTATATTACGTTGGTGAATTATATTACTGTCTTATTGTTTAAAAATATATTATTACTTTTAACTATTTATGACTTAAAAGCCGTAGGAGAAACTCATTGAAAAAATTTTTTTTTTGTTCGTGTTTTATTTAAAAAAATATTCTTGTTAATAGTTTTAATTAGCTTAATATAAAAAATACATTGCATTTACATGTCTTTTGAATGACGAACTAATATCCGCAAAATAATTACCAATTGTTTAAATTGTTCGAATTTTTATGCATATGTTCAATTTGGGGTGAAGTTTAATAGTATTTTGGAGGGAAGTTAAGAGCAATTTAAGCAATATTGGACCGTATTAATGTCTCGTTAGTAAAATATTTTGTAAATATTAATTTTTTAATTACTTTAAGAAACATACCGCAAAAATACATTAAAAAATATAACAAAAAATGACGATTTATTCCATAGCACGTATTTATAATATCCCACTTCATAATGTATACCTCTAAAAAGGCAAGAATTTTATCATCCTTCTCAATTTCTTTTCAAAGAAATTTGCAACACTTGAAAGAGAGCTGTTTACTTAAATTGTGCAACCATACTTGTGCCCATTGTGACTAACAAGGGAGGTATCCCGAGTCGCACCTGCAGATCTTAACTTTTTTATCGGAAAATTGTGTTCAACGACGAAGCTCATTTCTGGTTGAATGTATACATGAACAAGCTAATTTTGGATTATGGGCCCGTGGTATCATTGGACCGTACTTTTTGAAAGACGACGAAGGCATGAACGTTACTGTGAATATCGAGCGCTACCCAAAATGGAAGAGCTTTGCCAAAAATGGAAGAGCTGCACTTAGGTGACATGTGGTTTTAACAAGACGGTGCCACACAACACGCAAAACAATTGCCAAATTGAGAGGCAATTTCGGTGAACAGTTTATTTCTCGTTTTTAGACTATTTTTTGTGGTGCTATGTTAACGCTCATGTCTATTGGGACAAGCTTGCAACGGTTGACGCACTGAAATCCAATATTGAAGACTTTATTCGTGAGATACCGGTCGATATGTTGGAGTATGCTAAATTGGACCCAGCGTATGAACCATTTGAGGCTTAGCCGCGGTCAACATTTACATGAAATCATCTTTAAACGTTGTATTATATAGATCGTTCTATCGACTCAAATAAAGATTTCATACATTTCTCTAAATTTTTTTGTGTTTTTTTTTTAAATCAAATCCGAAAGCTCCTGAAAAATCACCCTTTACAAACACTGACAAGATTATACTTAAATTGAAGATAATTTTGTGTAGGTTTATACTTAAAATAAAAAAATTTCATGATTTTGAGATTACATTTCGAAAAATTAAGCAAAATATATTAAAAAATAGGGTGCATGATGTAAATATAAAAATCACGTTATTTTCAAAACTGACCTGAAAAGAGATTTTTTTTTTGCCAAATTTGGATTCAGCGTACATAGGTCTATTAAAAAACTGGTTTTTTGCCCGTCGAGTAGTGTAACCGACTTTTCCTCAAATATTTCAAATGTTTAAATTCTGCTCTTGAATGACCAACATTTTTTGAGTGTATTAGTTAGTCAAAGAATGAATGGTAAAACAACTTCCTTTTTTTTCTTGTATTTGCCGGTTTTAGTAGTTAAGTAAATGTTTTTTTAATTTTTTGATATTTTTTTTTTAAAACACACACAAACATAACTGATTCTTATCAACTCATCTGGCAGAGCAGCGGTTCCCAAATGGGGTTCCCAGGGGGTCCGCGAGGAGTTCCGAAAAACTTATGATTTAAAACAACTTTAAACTAATTTCATAATATTTTTTGCAATTTTATTAACAATTCAAATCATTAAAAAAAAGTTGTGTTGAAAATTTGTGTGGACTCCATTGGTTATATAAATTCAGTTACAATAAGAAGGTACCTTTTACTTATTCGCGGAAAAGACGGCATATACCTTGAAATTTAATGTAAAATGCTGGGACAGGACGGCATATACCGTCAACAATAACTTGGTTGGACATGACGGTAAAAGCCTTTTTGAATTGTGGCTGGGACATGACGGCAATAATAGCAAAAGTAAATTGTTAAAGAGCTTCTAATTCAAGTTGTTTCTTAATTAGAATAGTTTTGCACCAGTCTAGGAATATTTATCTTCAGTAATTCCGAAGTTATAGCCTATGTCCCATGTAAGGACCATGCGAAAATGAACAATTCGCGAATGTGTTAATAATTGTGCCCCATAATTGATATCTAATTAACTGTAGTAACAATTTTAAAGTTATTTTTGATTTTTGACTTTTTTATTTATTTTTAAATTTTAAACATAAACATTTAAGTCCTGCACTCCGTTTTTGTATATAATACAGGAAATTTCGCATCGAGAAAAACAACGTCACCATACTTTTTACAGGCCGATCTCAGAGATGAAAAAGTTTACAACATTTTTTAAAATATTTTTTGCGCTACTTTAAAAACTGGAGACAAATGTACTTTTGTAAAATGCGTAATTAGAAAGAGAAATAATGAATGCAGCGATTTATAAGCTTTTTTGATTGATTTAATATTTTATTGTCTTTGACTCAAGCTATGTAAAGAAGAGCAAGGTTATATTTTACATGTTTTTTACGAAACTTTTTTCTATGCCAAAGTTACAGAAACGGGGTGCTCAAAAAAGAGATAAAAACATATTTAAAAAAATTTATTTGTTTATGTAAGTAGAGAGTTTTTTTCATTAAAAAACTGAAAGACTAAAAAAATTCTATGGCTCAAGTATTAAAACTTTTTTTTTGGAATTCCTTACTCGTTCAAAAAAAATATATATAATTTTCCTCAATCACACCTATGTTTTTTTTTATAATTCGTTCTAAAAGTCTCGGACAGTAAAACTCGTTTATAATGAATTTAATTAAGATGAATATTATAATTCATAATTATGAACTAATTTGAAAGTCCTAACGGTTTTGGTAACGATTTCAAAGTATCATAGGTTTTTTATTTTTAAAATTGGTTTCGTTACTTTCGCATTTATTTCAACATAAGAAAAAGAATTTTGGGGCCATGAACCAGTTTAGGTGTCTCAAGGGGTCCGTGGACCTAAAGTAGTTGGGAACCGCTGTGGTAGAGCATAAAAGAAACTTTAAAGAAACAAACAAAAAAAAAAAAAAAAAAATGCTGCTCCTCTTGTACTCGTTGAAAACGTTCCAAAAAAATGTACCTATTCAACAAAACTACAAAATGTAAAGAAGAAAAGAAACCGGTTCTACAAAAAAGAAAAAAATCTTGACTTTTTTTGTAACATGCTCTTAAGGTTTTGTATATTTTCATATATTTTTAAGTTAAGTTTTGGTATTTTTTGTATTTCCAATTGCATTCTATTAATACACTCGAAAATATGTCACTAAAACTACTCAAAAAGAAGATAACTTAATATACTGTTAAAAATTAGTAAATAATAATCCAACAATAAAATTAGTTAAACAACAGTTTTATTTATAATGAAATGTTTCTTGAATGTGTGGGAGTTTGGGGTGAAATCGCAACACACATTTTCTAGCTCTTTTAAGGACAACTCAAGCGATTTTTTGTGAGTGATTATTTGACTTATTTTCCAACTAACATGTCAAATACTAATTTTTTAGTTGCATTTAAATAAGTCCATTTTGGGGTTAAGTAAGAAATTTGTGAATGAAGTGGTAATATAAAAAAAAGCGCAGACCTGAAAACTTTTTTTTTTTTTACAGTTTTATTAGTTTTTTCTTTTTATATACATCGAGATATATTTTATTTTTATGTTATTTTGAATTTATAACGAGCTTCCATCCTCCGTATACTTACAAACGTTTCTTTTATGGCTTATCGTTTTTAACAAAAATAAATATATTTGAAATTTAAAATGTTTTTTCAATTCAACAAAAAACAAAACAAGAATTTTTATTTTCAACTATAAGAAACTTTAATAAAAAAAAACGAACAAAAAAATTATTGTTAATTAATAAAGTTTAAAATAAAAAGTTGAAAAAAGTACAAAAAATCTTTTTACAACTTTAGTTTTAAGCCCAATAGATTTCAAATATTTCTACAAATAAAATCGAAAGAAATTTCTCGGTGTTAATAAACTTGCATGATTTGTGATATCAACAAAACCGCTAAGTTGTGGTGCAAGACAAATAACCACAAAAAATGGAACAGTGTCGGGATTATAATCATTTAAAAACAGCATTTAAAAAACTGCAATATAATTTCGGTTTGTCAAAAAATGCCTTATGGTTCAACAAATTAATTATTAAATGCATCCGAGAATTACATCCTGTATATAAATATATTAAACTATAATTAATTTTTTTTGCGATTTCTTTTTAATTTGCTAATTTTTCATACATACGTTTTTGAATTAAAATTACCGATGTCAAAACCGGTAGTAATATTTATGGTTCAAATTGTATTAAAAATTTCGCGATTTGTCAAATATTTTATATGGCTGGTATTTACACATATACTAAAAATTGGATCATGGAGGCAACTTTAAAAGTTATGATGCCATAAAAAAATTTTTACAAATCGCGAATTTTTATATGTGGCGCCATATAAAATAACTTTTAAAAAGTTTTTTACCCTTTGCCTTGGATATACATTTGTTTAGGTATTTAAGTAATTAAGCTATAAAGTTAGCAAATACCGAAGAAGATAACTAGCGAATTAGCGGGAAAATTTTAAGGTTTTTTAAAACCAATTAGTACTAAAATATTACTACATTGTCCTGTGTAATTGTAATTCGCTAAAAATTTATAAAAAATTTGCTATTAAAAGAATTGTAAATAAATTGTTCCATATATTTGTTTATTTACGGTATTTCGACCGCGAATAAGTTTTACAGCAAATTTATTTTACCATAACGCGTTTTTTTTCGTATTACGCCATTATTTCGCACTTTTAAAAATGCAGTTTTCAAATATTTATTTGCAATCTAGGGACTGGTCCCTTTTCTGTGGTATTTTTATCTTGTACCACAATTTACAATTAGTAGTACTATCGATACCACAAATCACACGGGGTTGTCACAATGTACGCCGTGGAAACACTCGCGAAATTCTTTCCGACTATATTTGTAAAAATATAATAAATTTTTTGAGTTAAAAAAAGTTGAAACAATATAAGAGCTTTATTTTGTACTTTTTTCAACTTTATTATTTATTTTTTTTTTTTCAACTTTTATAAAATGTAAATAGCTTTCTAAAATAAAAAAAAAAATATTTGAGCAAAACTGTTTGCTTTTTTTTGAGGAAACAAACAAAAACGTTCGTTTTAAAATGATTAAAATCGGGTGTCTGGAAAAAAGTACAAAACTATTAAAAAACAATGAATTTTATTATTAATACAAAAGAAAGAGATACAAATAAAACTAAGCCAATTACAAAGAAAACATCAATAAAACAAATATATCAGGTATTTCAAAAATTTTCGACACTTTAAGGCAAAATATATTTTTATTTTGTATTGTATGACACAAATAACCATTTGTGTATGTGTTAGCCGATATTTAAGGATTCTAACCCAATCCGCGTTAATAATTTTTCTTTAACGGCGAAATTATGGCGGTTTTAAGTTTAAATTAAAACTATGACAATTAAAATTTTTCCATTGATTTATTAAAAGTTATAAAAATTTCTAGATCTGATTGTATATATTTATTACACTTAGAATACTATGTACGTAAAGACCACTGCAAATGTAGTTGAAAACAAATGAAATTTCACTTAAAAAAAGGACGTCTTACATTTCATTAAAATCAACTAACATTGTCATTTGTTTTTAAATGTTCAAAAAATGACTAACAATTGTAGTAAAGCCTCATGATAGAAAAAAATAAACACTCATTTATTTTTATTTTTTTAAATAACATAAAATGACTGTAAAAAATTAATGTAAAATCATAAAACAGTCATTTGATGTGGTTTGTTTTTTTTTTAAATGAACTACATGATTAGTAAAACATTTTATTTGTTCTACAAATGACTGACATTTACATTAAAAATAAAGAAACTGTATTACAACCTAAACAACTACATATTTTTAAAGCAGAAGTTCCCTGAGTGAATACGATAAAAAAATAAAAATGCACTCAAAAATTTTTTTTCATCTATTAGAACTTAAAGAGTAAGAAAATCGCGATTAGTTTAAAAAAACGCGATTTTTTTTTGCCGTTTTTAGGATATATATAATAAAGTTACTTTTTGCATCAAATCAAATTAATTAATTAAAATTATCAAAATTAAAAATTTTATATAAGAACTTAAAATTTAAAGTCCTTAAAATTTGTTGAGACCTTTTTGATTTTAGTATTAAGCTAATTAAAATCTTTAACTGAATGTACGTTTTGGTGGAATTTGTCACAATGCGAAATGTGTTTGTAAAAATTTGCCGATACACTTGCTATGAATGAAAAAAAATATATATATATTTTTTTGCACTTTATCTATTAAGTCCGTCGTCAAGATTCGCTCTGGTTACCTAATTATTTATGTTCTCAAGTCAGTACTTTTTATGAATGCAAAAAAAGAGGAAAATAATTCAAATTTGCAAAATTTTTCAAAAGTTTTTAAAATTTTGGGTTTAAACATTTTAAAATGCTTTTTGATCCGAAATATTTTGTTTGCTAAGAAACTTAGTTATCGCAATACGCTAACCAATTTAAAATATAAAAAAGACTACAAAAACGTAAAATTAAAAAAAAATTACTTTAATTCCTTATAAATTTGTGATTTTTTTATCCCGTTATTGGTGCGCTAACATCAACTTGGTGTACCTCAAACAATATATAATAACCCGGTTTATACGCAAAACCCATATGGAAAAAACTTCGAAAGTTAAAATATTGGAAAACTTTGATTGCACTTGTGAACCACCAAATAACTTTTCACTAAGCAGCGATATGGAAATTACTTTTTAGTGAATTTATCTGCCAAGTCTAGTGATTCCATTTTGTATTGGTTTGGGTCTGAAAGCAAAAAAAATTCTTGTAAGTTTGAAATACTTTTTTTTTATTTTTTTCCACCTAACCCTGTCCATCGTTTCCCTCTATTCATAAAACCTTGAGAAATAAGAGGCATCTAATTTTTGAAGTAGCCCATATAAAGGCATCAACAAATATCCAATGTTCGTCGAAGACCCCCTCATCATAAATTTCACCAAGCAGCGATATGGAAATTGCTTTTTCAGTGAATGAACCTCCAAAGTTCATTTTGTATTGGTTTGAATGTGAAAGTTAAAAACTACGAGCATAAAATAAAGTGAATAAAAAAATTTTTTAAGTTTCAAGTTTTGTTTTTAATTTTTCGTCTTTGAAGTGGCAATCAGTTCTTTAGGTGAAGACT
The DNA here is from genome assembly GCA_021234595.1 of Delia radicum. NCBI lineage: Eukaryota > Metazoa > Arthropoda > Insecta > Diptera > Anthomyiidae > Delia > Delia radicum. The sequence continues at coordinate 149,760,578 of CM037853.1, read as the reverse complement.
TTTCAAAGTGAAACTTTGCGTGCCATAGATTTTAAGTATAACCTACCTAAAATAAGTTAATATGGTCCCATGCTGCGGGTCCGGATGGTATTCCTAGTTGCATCTTAAAGCAGTGTTCTCATCTACTATATATTCTGCTGACATTTATTTTCAATAAATCGATTCAATTGGGTTATTTTCCATCTATTTGGAAGGAATCATTTAATATCCCGCTTCAAGTCTGGATCTAAAGCGGTTGTTTCTAATTATAGAGAAATAGCAAAACTAAGTACTTTACCAAAATTATTTGAAAAAATCGTTTATGATTCTATGGCACATCAAATTTCATCTATTTTATCTCCGAGTCAACATGGTTTCCGCAATTCTTGTTCTACAGTTACAAATTTGCTGAAACTTACTACTTATGTGAATGAAGGCTTTATCAATAAAAAACAAACTGGTGTAATTTATACTGATTTCAGTAAAGCGTTCGACCAAGTTAATCACAAACTCTTGTTGTACAAACTCGATAAGATTGGCTTTAGAATATTATTTCTTAAATGGATTGGTTCATATTTATACAACAGAAAGCAGCGTGTTAAATTTCGAAATTCGTTTTCCAAATATATTGATGTTTTATCTGGTGTCCCACAAGGTAGTCATCTTGGACCTCTATTATTCACGTTATTTATAAATGATCTTCCTTCAGTTATTACGCATTCTTATACTTTAATGTATGCAGATGATGTAAAAATGTATCTTTCATTTAACAATTGCAACGATCAAATGCTACTACAGAATGATATTTCGTTTTACTACTTGGTGCAAAATAAACTTTATAAGCCTTAATGTTAAAAAATGCAAGTACATGATATTTTCTAGATCCTCTCCTATTAATGGTCGCTACGTGATGAATGATGCTACTATTGAGTTAGTGGAGTCATTTAACGATCTTGGCATTCATTTAGATAGAAAGTTAGACTCTAGATCTCACATATCTTTAACAATAAATAAAGCTACTGGAGTACTTGGATTCATCAAAACGCTGGAGCAAAGAATTTCGTGATCCATATACTACAAAACAATTATTTACAACGCTTGTCAGACCAATTCTAGAATATGGTTCTGCCTCAGTACCTTATCCATTCAAATTCTATTGAATCCGTTCAAAAACAATGTTTATTATTCTGCCTACGCGGCTTGGATTGGAATCCAAATATTAATCTGCCCTCATATCAACAACGCCTAGCACTTATTAAATTACCTAGCTGAAAAGCCGTAGACAAATGCTGAATGTGTCCTTCTTGCTTAAGTTGATGAATGGAAGTCTTTATTCACCATATCTGCTAAGTAAAGTAAATATAAATATTCCTTTTCGATGTTCAAGAAATTATGAATTTTTAAATATTAAATATCATAAATCTAATTTTGCAAACTTTGATTCATTTCGTAGAACTTGCGATGAGTTTAATATGTTGTTTCAGTTAATTGATTTTAATAAAAGTTTAGATATTGTAAATTAAATAAGTAATTGTAGTATTTCTATTGTAAAATATTTTAATTATTTATTTAAGTCTCCATAGACTTAAATAAATAAATAAAAATAATAAAAAAAAAATAAACCCTATCCATGTTTCTCTTAATTTATTAAACCTTAAGAAATAAGAGGCATCTAAAGTCAGTTTCAACAGGTGTCGAACGAACATATTTAAAATTACTCATATGAAGAGGGACGCAAAAAAGGGTATACAGACGATAAAGTAAATTGTTCAGGAGACTCGAAAAAATTAGGAAATGGTCAAAGCTTGATATTTTTGAATATTTTTTTAGCATATCTAAAGATCTAGAATACATTTATCAAAATGCAAAATTGTGTGTACAAAAACCAAGTAGAAGTTGCAAAAATTTTAACTTGAAAATTAGCAATATATTTAAAAAGGATATACAGACCAATTTATTTTTGAAAGCATGCTAGAAAAATTATGATTCCGTACGGTATTTATTATTCGATTTTGACGAAGATTAGACCGTATTACCAGAATAACAGTATTTATAAGTTAAAAAAGTTTCATGGACATTTTTTTTAGGAAGTGGAAGGATAAAATATAAATGTATCAGTATTTAATAGATTTTATTAGTCAATAATGTAATGTAAAAAAATAAATTTAATGCGATGAAATAAAAATAAGAATTTTTACCCAAGTATATTTAAATGTACTAGTTCTATTACTCTTCACTCTTCATATAGATAAAAATTATCTTAGTACAAATATTTTGAGTCACAAAGGACACAGGTGGACAATTCAATTTATGTTTGCACAATTTAAGATAGCAGCCCTCTTATATGTATTGTACTTCATATAATTCTTAGAATTTAATTTAATTAACATTTTGTTTACATTTTAAGCTGAAATCTGAATCTAATTAAATTAAAGAGGATGATGAGAATCCTGCCGGTTCAATTGCGGCATGTCTCTGAAATTAACTAAAAAAAATCACATTTACAAAATATTATACTAACACAACGTTAACACACTCTTACATTACTAAAATTGCTATTAATACTGTCCCCATGATAATATTGAAACTTCACCCCAAATGGAACATACGAGTATTTACAAAGACTCGCAAAATTTAAACAATTTGCTATTTTTTTTGAGGATATTAGTTAGTCCTTCAAAAGATATGTAAATAAAATATATTTTTATATTATCACCAAATTAAACATTTTAACGAAAATATTTCATTAAAACAAAAAACGAAAATGTATTAGTTTTTTAAACAAATACAATAAAAATAGATAAAAGTAAAATAAACAAGACACTGAAGGTAGAAAGTCATAAAATTCATTACTATTGCAAATAAAAATAGAATTTACTACTTCACCTCTATTAACACGCTACCCCAAACTCTCCTATAATATTATATTAACTGAAATATTTGTAATTTTCGGAAATATTTTATATTGAAATAAACATGTTTTTAGTTAATTTAAACAAATTAATTTTAAGGCCAATAACTTTACTGTTCAATTCCAGAGATACACTGAAAAAAGTAACAAACTTAAATTGAGTTCACACCTAACCATAATCAAGTTGATCACGTAAAACTTGAATCACTTAAAAATTTGTTTAAATTTTTATGATTTAAGTTTACCCAGACAATTTGTACGCACTTTAAGACTGATTTTACTAATTAAAAAAAAATTGTACTAAATTGAAGTAAAAATTATACTTAATTTAAGTAAAAATTTACTAAATGAAATTTATTTCATTCAAGTTTAAACAAACTTAAGCTAGAGTTACTAAATACTATTGAATTTTGGCCAAAGTTTAAAGTTTTCTATTTAATTACAGAGATACACTTAAAATAGTGCAAACTTGAATTAAGTTCACACATAACTATAATCAAGTTCTTCACTTGAATTTGGTTTAATTTTGCATTAAAAATATCAGTTATTTTTATTTTTCCGTCCTCATACTGGGGCATAATATACTCCAAAAACAGTGTAAAATGCGTGTTACAAAAAATGCAATTCTTTTGTTTAAGTTAACCCCAAACATTTTTATAACCTTAAAAATGCAAAACTTAATCCGACTGTGGCTCCACTCGCTACGAGGTGATGCTACGAGTTATAGCCTGATGTATGGCTGTGGTTTTGAAACTCACTACAACACAAAGTAAAAAGTTTTTCATATAGAGCAATTTAATAATATCAAATACTTTGTTTAATTGACACTTCGAGGGGTAAAAACAGCGATAGTCTGGCTTATCCATTGTAACTGTTAAATTCTTTAATTAAAAAGTTTTCTTCTTCTTTTTCCTGTAAAAAACTAACTAAAAAATTAATTATAAATAAATAATTACTATTGTCATTTTATGACGGTTACAAACACTGTACCCCATAATCAATAATTTTCATTTCTTATGATAACTTTTTAAATTTTAAGGAAAAATTCTACCAAGTTTAAGTTAAAATTATACCTACTGAATTGAAGATAAAAAATATAAAATTTCGGTTAGAAAATTTTAGAAAAAATTACAAAATTTATTTTTTTACTTTCTCATAAATTTTTGTTAAATTACACAAAAACTTGGTTAACTATTAATTGAGAGTATTAAAGGTATGAAGATTTTAATTTTCTCCTATCCCGCTAAATTTAGGACTCCCATGTGAAAATCAAACTATTTATGAACATTAGGGTTATAACTTTTTGCAAATATAAACTTATTCATCGTATAGCCGTATGTTTTTGTTTTTCTAATCCAATTTTCAAAAAATTAAAATATTTGTAATCTGCTAGAAGAGACTAAATAAAACAAAAAACATGCATACTAATTGTGAAATTACGATTCCAGTTTTTTGCGAATAGCGGTAAGAAATCGGGGCCAATTTGTTTTTTTTTTAATATTTGTCATTAAACTAAATAAATTCTTGATTAAATAAAATAAGTGAATGCAAAAACTACATTTCTTTAAAGTAGAAATAAAAAAAAAAAATCCAATTTTTAAGAATTTTTCCACAAAAAGCACCAACAGTCTTTTATCTCCAGATAAATATTTTCTTTCTTAACATATAAAGCGTGCATACTATTCGGAAAGGTTTTTTTTTAAATAAAAGCTAGTAGTGTTAAAAGAATTTTGGTTTGTATATCACTTATTCCTGTTCCAAATATAATTGCACTCGGACCACTAAGTAAGAAATGTCCAAATTATTTCCAAAAATTTTGTGATATATCTGTGGCTTGATGAGCTGAAGAAATTTTGTCAGAAAAAAGTTATAACCCAAATGAACAAACATCAGAAAGTTTTTGAAGTATCATATCATATCATCACATGCTTATATATTAATCATATACGAGCATATATTATTATATATAACCATATACCGCCATGTACTTTAAAATTTCGGATCCGAAGATATATGGTCATATATTAGATCATGTATGCTAATTAGTGTCCGACCGAACAGTTCGGCCAGAAAATGCCGTTGGTCTGTATTCGCTATTTTAAAGCATTATGGACAAATTTGGCGGATGGAAAAATGTTTATTGGGCTGATTAGATGCTATTTTGAGTGTCAAATTTGAAGAAAAGTCTTTAGTTAAGCAATGAATTCACTGTTCGGCCTCAGAAATTTCGGCGTCTGAACTTTAAAACTTTATAGCTAAACTTCGGCTTTTCTCTTAAATTTTATACACAAAATCGAATTAAATCGGCTCAACAAACATGTTTCCAATACCAAAATTTGTCATCATTGCCTCTAGATATCAAAAAAACCGACAAAATAAAGTTTTTTGGCCGAACTGTTCGGTCGGACACTAATGCTAATACGAGCCGATTGTATTGAACACCAGCCCATGTATGATCATGCGCTATTATAGCTTTTCGTATCTCTTGAGATGTTTTATAATCCCAAAATCTGCTACGAAAGGCGGAAATTAGGGCGTCTATACCATAAAAGATCATTTGGAAGCCTTTATACTGATTTATGGCTGAAAATTGTTGAAAATAATCATGAGTAATTTCTAAATAGTTTTCCAGTTCTTATGACTCACTTATTATTTTGAGTGTATTACTTCTTGTGTATGCAACTCGTAACACGAATATGTTTATGATGATGATGTTGGTTGGTTTTTGGTAGGTTCTTGGTATGCTTAAGCTTTGTACTTCTCCTGCTTTTGTTTTCAGTGAAGTTTATACTCTGTATGTGGCCTGTAGCTTTAACTGGTTAATATTTGCGTTTTTTTTTCATAAGCTTCAGTGATTCTTTTTGTTTCATCAAATATAGTTTTTTTTTTGTTATTTTTTGTGTACAAAGTTCAGAAGGCCTATCCCTGCAGGGTTTGTTATTGTTCATACAAAAGAAAGCCAACAAATTTTTATTAATAATTTTTTTACATAAAAATTTTGTGTGCCATGAACAAAAAAATATTATTTTTTTATTTTATATTTGTTGCTAATAATTCTGTCTTAAAACAAAAACTAATAAATATGTAGTTGTATATTTCTTGATGTAGTAGTTGCTATTCAAGTTCAACAACTATCAATGAGTCATTCAATATTTATTGTGTTCAATTGATAAATAGAGTAACTCCATTTTTACAAATAATTCTGAGTATAAAACTCCAAAAATATTAGTTTTCAAACCTCAAATAAAAGAACATCCCTACTGGAAATGAAGGGTCGATTGATCCAAAGTGGCAAATATGTGATATGTTTCAAAACTGTTATACACAAAGATTTCGGAGTATCAAAGAATGGAAATTTCAGAAAAATAACCAACATCGTGACAATTTAAACGGTGGAAAAACATGGGCTGGTTTATGCTAGATATATCATAAAACCGGAAAAAACTAACGTTACGCAGACAAAAATAACTAGGGCCGTCACTATAGAAATAGTGACGTAACACTGAACTGGTGCAAAATATAAAAGATGTCAATCGCTGCCGAAACCATGAATTGACTGTTACACAGCGGACATACTACTGAAATGATTTAAGTGGAATCGAATTTGTGAATGTGGAAATTATCACATATCAGAATCTGTTGTGTGCCAAACGGATAGGGGATGCAATATATATGAGTTTATCGAATTAACTCTTAATGTTGCTTGCAAAATTTTTTTTTGACAACTGAACACGAACTTATTTTTGACGAATTTATAACTTAGATATTGCTCATTTACTAAAAGACTGACATAAGACATAAAAGACTGACATAAGTTAAGAACATAAAATAAATGACTTTAAAAATTGGCCATTAGAAATCGATCTGGAATTTAGTCAGTTATTTTAAAATTTTTGGTTTTTCAAAATCGTTTAAAAATGTCAGCTGTACTCCAATTTTACCCACTGTGCCTCCTATGACGAGCTCACGTTAAAGTTACCGGTTGCTTTCATATAAGAGGTCCGAATCGAGGATCGGTAACTACACAAAGTTCCAGTCACGTTACCAGATCTGTGACTGGTCCATTTCCCTTAGGGATTTTTCAACAAAATTGTGTTAATTTAAAATTATAAAAATAATAAAAACAATTAATCTTTAATTAAATCAATTAAAAATTTAATTATATCAATCAACAACGACTTTTCGTAATTAGTTTAAATTTAATAACTTTTTTGATTATATGAATTAATTTTGTAATTAAGTAAATAATTTTTTTTTATTATTATTTTATGAAAAAGCAAGAGGTAACTGATTTGTTGTTTGGAACCAGCCATGTATAAATTTTATTTTTTTTTAGTTACATATTGATATAAATATAATATTTATTTTTTTATTCTGTTCATTTCATTATATTTTTTCTGTTCATTGCTTTCGGCGTTTTCTTAAGAAGTTTCTCATAGTCATTGTCCATGGTGTATATGAACTTTTGTATTCATTTGGAGTACGATATTTGGTTTTGTAAATGAATGAAGTTGAATATATCAAAACTAATTTAATAGATGAAAGCACTGACCATACTTCGCATGTAGGATAAATAACACTAGTTTACAGTTGTTTTAAGAATTTAAAACTTTGTTAAAAAAATGAGGTGTATTTCAAGAAAATTCATGGATAAATTAAAATCAAATTTGATAAACAAAACAAAAAAAAAAATAAAAAAATTCATTTCTAAACAGAGACATTTTTTATGAAGTTAATGCAAATTTACATAAGATTGTACGAAAAATATAATAACATTTCAGACATTAAATGAAGAAGTCTCATTAAAAAATGGTTTCATAAAAAGTATGCAGCTTTTCATTAATTTTACGGAAATTTTCGTTTATTTTGTCCAACCAAATGGTCTCAGTGTGTATATTTTAAACTAACAAAGCTTAAGGATTTTTTCTATATAGGAGGAATCAATTCTAGAAAGTATCATAAAGGGGATTAGGCAGTGCCTGAATTTCGAATTCAATATCGCGGCCATACATTTGAATATGTCGAATTTAATTATATTAATTCTAAAGGAATTTTGTGATTCAAAATAGTGGATTTAGTAGTGCGATTTATTTTTTATATTGCAAACTTTTTTATATTCAATTGGTTTTTAAGGACTTTGGGGTGGCTGATTCCGAATAAGAAATAAAAAAAGAATATTTAAAATGGCGGATCTAATAATGCAAAGCATTTTTATAAAATTAGTTGTGTTGCCTGATTTAATTGAAGTTGTCATCATAAGATATTTTACGGTTGCTAAGAACGGATTTTAACTCAAAATTTAAAAATGACAGATCCAAAATAGAGGTCATAGGTTTTTAAAATAAAAGTTTTTGATTTAAATCAATTGTTTATAATGGATTTATAGTCGCTGATTATCAATCTGGAATAAATAGTTCAAAGTTCAAAATGGCGGATCCAATATGGCAGAACATATTTTTTCATAACTTTATGTCCTCCAATGTGGCCGTACACTATATATAATATAGTAGTATATCCCTACCCGGACCGGCAGAGTTTTTTTATAAAAGACAAGCAACACTCAAGAAATCTTACTATTTATTAATGCGTTGCTTTCTTTGGAAAGGGGATAATGGGAGAGATGAAAGGTGCGAAAAGATGAAGGGCTTCAAGCATGGCAACACAGTTATTGCGCGAGATTTATGGAGAGTTGGCGAACTTATTCACGCTCTGTTTCATTATTTTATGGGGGATAGAAAACTCACAGATATAATTTTTCTATATTGATGTTGTAGCCGCCGGTGATCGAGCCCGGGACCATCTGTGTTACAGTCCAACGCGCTTACCATTACACAACTACTCCCACAAATGCGAATTGCGGCAGACGTTTTTGGTAAAAGTTTTTTAATATAATTGAAATAAGTTTGATATAATTTTTATTGAAAATAAAAATTATGTTTGTTCGACCTTTAATTTCATTTTTATTGATTGGAATATTTTAATTTTGTGTTACAGGTTGCTAAATTAATAAAACATTTTTCAGTTTTCGTTTACAACCCACTGTGTGAAACGTGAAGTTACGTATCGTGATGTGACATACAAGTTTCTATTAGGCAAATGTTAGCAATTATTACAAAAAATGTTTTTTATTATTTATAAAATTATTAATTAACATTATTAATTTTATGTGGTGACTTTATTTTTGAGAATTACAATGGATAGCATTTAAACTAAATTAATTCAATTACACAGGCCAAAAAGTTGTCTAAAATACAAGAGTATTATTTTTTAACGGTTTGATGTGCGTTGAATCCGATCTGATATCTCAGATGACATAAAAAGCTTTGTACATAAAGCTTAATTCGCGATTTTATAATATAACGAATTAGCGAAAACCAGGGCTTTTTAAACTTTTGGTCACGATATCTTGAAAATGTTATGTGATGGAGAATTCAGATTCAGCGCAAATCTAACCGTTAGAAAAGCATAATGCCAAGGACTTGACTTTTTTCAAATTTTGTTGTCCTGCAGTATTAGCAGAATATATGACATTTTATTTCTGACTTAAGTGGGCTCGTTTTTAATTTTTTTCTATACCGTCGTTCATTTTCTTTCCTCTAATCAGCTAAGGATGCCGTATACGTAAAAAATATATAATTTTAAATAACAATATTTTACTACTCAAAGGTAAAATATTTGCCACGTGCCGTAAAGTAACAAGATTGGCGCAATGCGAACCGCATCTACTAGGGCTGTTGAGACTATTCTGGAAATTCGCCCAATTGGGGTACAGGTGAAGTACGAGGCCGCTTTAAATATGGTGCGGCTGAGGGCTACCGGGGAATGGGACAGTAATGTCCATATTACTGGACAGCGTACTATTTGGACCAGTTTCCAGGGTATTGCATCCCAGACTGGGACTGCGACGGGATTTCAGAGAGGTCGGTCTTGACGCTCTGTGACACGTTAGTCCCCGACAGGGAACCATGGTTAAATGGAACCTTCTTGGGCAACCGCCCGGGGATCCACTTTTACACGGATGGCTCGAAACTGGACGGGAGAACGGGTCTGAGCTTCTGTGACGCTCACTTCAATGTACGCAAATGCTTCTGTCTTCCTGACCATAATACCGTACTACAGGCGGAGGTCACCGCGATTACGGAGTGCATTAGGCAGGTGAATATCATGGGCTTGACCGGTGATATTGTGATTTTCATGGATAGCCAAGCGGCTATCCGGGCGCTATCTACGGACACTGTGGGATCAATGACGATACTCAGATGTAAAGGGGAAATTAACGATTTCTCTACACGGGGACGCATTGAGATTATATGGGTGCCGGGACACTGTGGCCCCATCTCCACCGTATTGGTAGGGCGGACTCGGGAGAGTGTAGGCCCTGTGGGGAGGACGAGGAGACCTTGGAACACTATATCTGTGAATGGCCCGCATTTGCCGGGATCCGGATCGAAATACTATCCCGTGACCCAATATCCAAATTGGGGGATCTTTAGGCCATAGGATGGAAGAAGTTGAGGAATTTCGTCAGTGCGACGGAGTTCCTGTGTTAAGAATATGACATGGGACCGATTTTTAGAGCGCACAACAAGCCGACTCTCTGGCTAAGGTGTAAGTCCTCAGGGGCTTGAGTCGGATTAGGGAAGCATTTCCCATTTTGCATATTTTGGAATTCATTTTTGTTGTAACAAATTTTTTGTGATAGGAGTTTACTTCCATCGTCACTTTAAAGAAGTACATATTTAAGAGAAAATGTTACAGTAAATTAAAAAAAATTACCAAAGTTGACGCAACTTCTCAGTCCGTTTTTTTATAATAGCTACTCACAAATGATTTTGATTTTTTATTTTAAAAAATTTAAATATTTTTCTTTAATAATACAAATCAGAAGGAATTATTTGTCTACTTTTAATTTTTCGGTCACGGTTGACTTTTCTATGAAAATGCTCATATAGAGTTTGGTGTCCCGGTATTTTTGGTTTTGATTTTCAAACGGATTAATGAATTAAACGAGCAATTTATGAATCATGTCTTTTTTCTTAATCGAAAAAAAAAAATCTAATTATTTGTTAATTTTTAAACTACTGTGACCAGTTTTTGAGCTAAATTGTTCGATTAGCCAAATATTGATTTATTGATTGAATGCGCTTTTTTATTGACTATAATTTTAGTATATTTTTAATTCATAAATTTTACATACCATCTGAATAATTTTGTAACAATAGCGATATTACATACCTAAAAGAAATAAAAAATAAAATAGATTAATTTGTGTTTTTTCAATAAATTAAAAATATAACAAACAATTTAAGTGGTTTTTGGTAATTTTTCATAGATTTAATAAAATTTCTTTATTATCAATAAATTTTTTCATTCATCAATGAAGTTTTATTAAAATCTTTTAATAAAATACTTATTTTTTCTTAAACTTTTTTGACAGAAAAGAACAAATTCAATAAATCTTTGAATGGTTTTGTAAATTAATGAAAAATTTTCATATGATTTATGAAAATTTTATTAATTTATAGGAACTTATCAGGTACGTCATATCGAAATCATTATTCGGATTATGCATATAGTTTCAATTGAAGTCTTTTTAATTTTCGAAAATTAAAAAAAAATTTCAGAGCTGTAGGTCTTTTTAAAACATTTTAGATTTACATTAAACCTTTTTAGTGATCCCAAAAACGTCCCTTTAAAACATCAAAAATGGTCTGAAAATTGTAAATGACAAGAATCCTTTATGAAATTTCTATACAGCGACCATCAAAACTCACGAGTATAAAAATAGTGCTACCAATTGAATTCTTAAGCTACGTTCACAACTAAATGCTAAAGATGTGTTTTGCTAAAATACATATTATTGTTCCTTATTCTATTACAAAATTGCTTTATTCTTTTCCACTCGTTTTGGCAAAATGCGTGTTTTGCATTAACGTGTGAATGCCATATTATTCGACTTATATAAATTAACTTATAAAAAATATTTCTAAACTTGAAAAAAAATTAAATATTCCCGATTAAAAAAACTGATGTTTATATAGTGTTACCTAATTCAATATGACCCCATAATTAATTATATAAAATTTCATCCGAAAAATTTCACGATTAAATTGTCTCACATCACATCTAATTGTAACATATTAGATTAATTTAGATAGAATTTTAAGGTATTTGATAAAGTTTTGTCCGAATTTTGCCCTCATCCAATTATATCAAACTTTACGTTATTATATATAACTTAATAAAATAGGATATAGTATGGTTTCTTTCAATTAAAAAAAAAAACATTAGTATTAGGTATTCTTATAAAAACTAGCATATGACTTGTAAATATGGTAAAACTATGATAAATATACAATTAATTATAGTTTTCAAGCTACAAAAGAGTTTGTTATATTTATTTACCATTTCAGTTGAAATCAAACAAATTTAAAATAAATGAAATTTTTGCTTTTGTTGCTAAAAATCAGCTCACTGATTTCCAGCAAAATATTTTGCTGACATTAGCAATTTTTTTGCAAGCACCCACCTAACTAAAAACTTTGCTGTATCAGCAAAATTTTGCTGACTTTATTAACTTTTTTTTAAGTGTTTTCTTTTGTTAGCAATTAAAATAAAATTCACAAAACTTAGTGCATCTGTACTATAAAATAAGCTTTCAAATACTTATTTTTTAGTGCGCCCCGGTAGGCTAGTTGGTAGCGTGTTGGGTTCGTGGGTTCGATTCACACCAAAGGCACTGGTCTGTTTTCGCTACAACGAAAAGCGAAAGCCATAGTAGCTAGTGCTCGGTTAGGGTAATAGGACATAATTTGTAACTATATGATTATTAATTAATAAACAAACAAAAAAAATAAAAAATATTGATTGATTTTTTATTGATTAAATACTTATTTTTTAAGAAAAATGTGGTTTACCAGCATATTTTTCTGGCATTTTTTATGCGCACGAAATCGATGTTTTAGAGCATATATCTGGTTCCCTAATAATAAGAATTCGCGAACATAAAATATAAAAAGTGCATATTTTTAACAAAGCATCTAGTTAGAAACGAAATTCACGTGCTTGCCAATTGATAACTTTTCAAATGTTATTCCCATTGGAGCCTCGCATATATCAATTGATATATATTTAGATATTAATATGTATTGGACCATATCAAAAATTTTCGAAAAACAAAATCCAATATAAATTTATAAGAATAATCATATGCACCATCGCATAAATCTATATTAATCAATATAAAGTTATATGATTTTATATAATATCTATATAAAATAACTTACTCGGTTTTTCCCAAATTAGACATTTATATCATGACATTTATTTACCATTTTAAATGTATCCGAAAAAGTTTTGTAAACTATGAACCTGCTTAATCCTATAGTTTTCATATTTATTTTAACATTTAGATGGTCTTTGTAATTTGATATTTTTTTTTGGTCTCCGCCTTTATTACCTTTGCTGTTCAGTAATTTGTTATAATTTCTTAAACAAATTGTCTACTACTTTATTTTCGTTTACACACAATTAAATAATTTAAGCATTTTTTCTGTAAATTTTTAAGCAGACATTTTTTTTTCAGCAAAATTACCATTTATTTACGTGTTCTTGTGGAGTAAAATGTATTTAAAAAAAGTTAAATTTTAAATGGGTGTATGAAGTATGACAAAAAAAGACATTTCTCCATGACTACATTTTTATAATATTATAAAAAATGTATGTTTAAATTTGTTATGTCAAAAATGAGATAAAGATATCTACAAACACATGTCAGTACAGGTTAAATTTAATAGAAAATTTAACACGTTATGCAACGAAAGGGTTTGAAGACACTTATATCAAAATAAAATTTCAGAATTTTTGAGAAAATTATTTTTTTTTTTTTAAATTTGACTAAAATTTTTGAAATTTTTACAAATATGCATCAATTTACAATTTTATAATGAACATGCATAGTTTTTTAAAAAATAAAAAAAAAACTAACAAATTGACTAATTTTCTTCATAATAATAATATAATAATAATAAAAAAGTATTTATAGTTATCACTATTTTAATGAAAATCTATTTTTTTGACTCATTTTTTTTTAACTTTAGTAAGTACATATAAGAGGGTCGTCCCAAAATTAGCCGACCTGACGTATAGATGGCGGCAGTAGTTTGAAAAAAATTACTTTGGTGAAAAGTAGCAACCTTATACAACATATGTTTTAAGTTTCAAGGTGACACGTTGTTTGGTATTTTTTGGAGTTATCAAAAATAAACGATCGTAGTGAATTTGTAAACATGGACAAAATTGGTCACCGTTATGTAAATCAATACTTTCATTTAAAGGGGTTTAGTCCAACTAATATTTAATCCGAGCTAGACTCTACTATGTGGGAGTCTGCTCCTTCGTTGACTACTATAAAATATTGGGTGGCATAGTTTAAACGAGGCCGTTCGAGCTGTGAAGACAAACACCGTAGTGGTCGACCAATTGAGATGTAAACGCCAGAAACGGTTAAGAAAATCACAAAATAGTATTGGATAATCGTCGGCTGAAGGTTTGTGAGCTGGCGGAAATGAAAGGCATTTAAAAAAGTGCTATACATCGCATATTGACCGAAAATTTTGAGTTCAGAAAGCTATGCGCAAGATGGGTGCCGCTTTTGCTCACAATATAACAAAAACAGTGTCGTAAAGATGTTTCAATAGAGTGTTTGGTAATGTTTCGCCGGAATAAAGTCTAGTTTTTGCGTCGATTCGTAACCATTCATGAGACATCACACCTGAGACAAAGGAACAGTCAATGCAGTGGACTGGAATGAGAGCATCGCATCCAAAGAAGTCGAATTTATTTTTAGACTCACTATTTTTCTCCATACTGGTAATCTTATAGGTAACCACACATTTTTTGGTCTGTAATGACATGCCATTATTTTGCGCGACATCCCCATATAAAAGTAATGATATTTGTAAGTGCTTGCCACTACCAAATATGTTCTTATTTGAGTTGTCATTTATTCGGGTTTTTATTTTGATATAATTAGACTACGTCTGAGCCAGCAGTGGCGGTCATATGCCAGAAGTCATATTTAAATTATAATGCCAGAAGATTATCCTTTGAATAAAGTAAATTTCATGTCAATTTAAAAACTTTATCTTTGTTTTATTCCATTTCAAAATTATATACCTCTATAAAAACACCCTTTACTTGCCGATAAATGCAATTCAAGTTAGTAGCGAATGTATGTAAAATTGGTTAAAACAGGCTAAGTTTTAAATATTTTAGTCTGTATAGTCTTTATGTACCAGTTCGATCATTTTTTAAATAAAACGGCGTTATTTGTTAGTGGTCAAAATAGTTTTGGTCTTTGTTTGGAGATTTGTACCAACTTTAAGTCCAAATTTATTTCATTCTCTCGTTGTTCTGCTTCAAATCTGGAGAAGAAAAAAATACATCTCTCTAGTTACCTATGAATTATCTTAAAATTTTATTTGGTGTACGAATATAAATTGGGTGCATATAATTTCAACTGTGAGACGTGTAGTTATCGAAATTTTGCGGAATTGTGCAAATGCTGCCGATTTTAATTTTTTTTTCTATGTCAAAATTAAATAAAAGACGCAAAAATCGCTGTTATGTAAACATTAAATATTTTAAGTTTTAAATGGGAACTTCAGCGGTATATGCGATTATTTGCAAAGAAACGTTTTCAAAAATTGTGTGTGTCAGTTCTCAATTGAAGAGCTTATTGTAAAAACTTGATAAGCTACATTAATTGTTTTATGGATTGTCACTGTTTCCTAGACATTCATTGATTAATATTTGATAGAAGTCTTGGTAATAACTTATTATAAGTATATTGAGTATAAACTTCATTAAAAAGTCATATTGTTTTGAATTTTTACCTTTAAAAGGCGAAAACAAACTAAAAATAAAATGTGGCTTATCAAGTTTTTACAATAAGTCCTTCAACTATACAAAAAAGAACTGCAACATTCATGCTTACATAGGAGAGAACAAAAAATATTTACAAAGTTTTTGCAATACATAAAATTTTGCATTAGAATAACTCATTGAGTCAAATAGTGATGGTTTTGAGTATTTTTATTTAAATAATGCAAAATAGCCACGACAATAACTCGTAATTACTAAATAAAATCAATTTCACCAATGTTAAAGCTAACTGAGCTTAAAGATTTTTATAAAATTTTGCTTTGAAATGTTTAACATTAATACGAGTAAAAGTGCGTGATTTGTTGCAACACCAACTTTGCAAATTTCTTTCCAAAAACTTAGTACATATCGCACACCTAGTTCAAAAGTGACTCAACTTAAAATTTTTCATTTTTCAGAAATCGTAAAAAAATATTTGCAACTTTATACTAATTGAAACATAAAGAAAGACATAACTGTTTTTAGCAACAATTAACAACAACAAAATACTCTAATATTTTTTTTATAGATAAACAAGTGCATTGTGTACAGTATGAGCATATAAACCCGAAAAATTAAAATTTTGAGTTAAGTCACTTTTGAACTAGGTGTACGATATATACAAAACTTAATATTTCTTCTTATTGAAAACCCGAAAAATGCAAAAAAATCGTCGATATAATTTTAAAACTGAAAATATTTTAATAATTTTATTTGCAACGTAATGGTTTTGGTTCTTTAACAATAAATAATGTAGACATTATTAAGTTGCTGACTCCATAGTTATATTTTTAATAAGTTCAACGGCTCATGACTTACAGTGTTATTAGCCAAATGTTTACAAAACTGTATCCATTAAAGTTGACAAAATTCGACTTTTTCATTAAACAAAAGTCGACTTTTAGACATTTTCATGAAAAAAGAGTCGAATTTCAAAAAGTCGACAGTCGAATTAAAGAACCCTACCCAGCCAGAAAAATACGAACGGCAAAGCATTGGCCCAGTGCTTTCAACGGTGGTATGAGCGTTGGCAGAGCGTTGGATATCTGAAGATTTAAGTGCTTTGCCAACCCCAAAATGATAACACCGGGCAGGGCTTGGCCGTTCCTTTTTTAAAACGTTGGCAAAGCACTGGCAATTAGCGCTTTGCCAGTACCAAAACCATAATTTTAAAACGTTGGCAAAGCATTGGTAGAACAACCAATAAAGTGCTTTTTTAATAATATAATAAGAGCTTTGCCAACCCCAAAATGATAACACCGCGCAGGTCTTGGCCGTTTCTTTTTTAAAACGTTGGCAAAGCACTGGCAATAAGCGCTTTGCCAGTACCAAAACCAAAAACGACCAATAAAGTCCTACTTAGTAATTCACTTCAGTAAAGAGTTGTATTATTTATTATTAAATAATTTTGGTAATTTGAACAGAAATAACAATAGGCTTGCGTCAGCTACATAAGTTAATTACAAAATAACTGAATATTTTTTTTATAAAATTATTTTTGTGATAAGTTAGCACGATTTTTTACTACAATTTTACTAAAGAAAGAAATTTAAAAATAAATTTCTTAAGTTAAATTTTAGTACAAAAACTATACTTTGTGCTGACTATAATAGGAGACCATAATATTCTTAACTTCAAATCATAAACTGCAATTTAGTTTTGAATTTTTCCACTCTAGTTGTGAACAAGGGATGTGCCACTGTTTTTATTAAGTTAACGGTTGAAAATTTTGTAAATAAGTACTGGCAATGCACTTTTTGCCAATGTTGGTAAAACGTTTTAAGTCAGTACTGTGCCAATGCTTTTTTATTTTTTCGATTGTAAATTTTGTAAATCAAGTACTGGCAAAGCACTTTTTACGAACGTTGGCAGAGCGTTCTAAGCCAGAGCTGTGCCAGTGCTTTAATTGTTTTTACTGTTGTATATTTTGTTAATTAAGCACTGGCAAAGCACTTTTTACTAACGTTGGCAGAGCGTTGTAAATCAGTGCTTTGCCAGCACTTTATTTGTTGGATCATTGGCAAATAGTGCTCTGCCAGTGCTTGATTTTTCAGACCATTGGCAATTTCTGGCTGGGTAGTTTATTTTTACAACTTTTTAGCTCAAAATAGTAGCGAATTTTGTGAGATAAAATATAGAGCATCAGTGTTGAAATTTCTTAGCGACTTATCGTATTTTTCAAGCTAAAAAATTAGATATTTTTCGATTATTATTAAACAGGTTTTAAAAAGTTTGAAATATTTCGCTATTAATTGCAAAATTGTTAATATTATTTACAACTTATCTATAATCCAGCGATTTCCTAAAATAAGTTTATTTTAAAAAAGGTTTCAGTTAAAATTATTCATTTTATTCGATTAATCGTCAAAGTTTATTCTAATTATTCGATATTCGAAAATCATAATTTTAAATTGTTCATTCGAATTTTGATATTGTTCGTTCGATTAATCGAATAATTTTTATTCGATTGACAACCCTTAGGGGGGTAATGCTTTTTAGCTCTAAGAAGTTGCTTCTATATAAAAAATAATATTTAAACCAACATAAATACACATACAAAAAAAAAATAATAAACAAATTTATGCAAATCCTCTAAAATATTATAGTAATCTTTTACATACAAACAGGGAAATATTTAGAAGGCGTTTTTGAAGCATTTGATATGCAAATAAATAAATTAATAAATTTTATAAAGAAATAACAATTCTAAAAAATAAAACGTTAAGAAAACGGCCTGTACAGAAACAGGTGCAAGTGTTATGTTAAGATGTCAACACTGCCGAGTAAAATCATAATTTCAGTTGCTTTTTTTTTGCTCGTTTACACTGTCGTCATATCTGCTGTGACACAAGAAACGGCTTATTTTCTTTTATATCTTGAAAATTCATATCTCTTTATAAGTAGAATATTAGATATGGCTGATGTTCTTGCTGTCGTTGGTTGTTTTTTTTTTTTTTGTGTATACACGGATATTAATGGTGTGGTAAATTATTGGCTTAAAGCAGAATTTAAAAGAAGTTTAACGTAATTTTAATCCCTGTGTAGAAAGGCATTGCCATATAATTGTTTATATAAGTACATATTTGGTAATGGCAAGTACTAACAGTTGACAAAATATTGGCATATCATTGCTAAACACCTTACGAAAAATAAAAAATATGCGATTACCTATATTCTTTAACTCATTGAAATAAACCTGCAAAAATAGCAGAAAAAGCTACGAAAAATTAGTTAAAATAACCTTGTAGAAAAAACTGCTAAATTAAGCAGACTTTCTGCTAAATATTAAGAATAGCAAAAAACTTTTACTTAATATTTGTAGACTCAAAATAGCAAACAAAAACTGTAAAACATATTAACAAAATTTTTGTCATATTTACCTCAAATTTAGTGGAATGCAAATAACTGTTTATTTTGCTAAAATCAAAAGAAATTTTTGCTAAAAAATTGTAGATTTCTAATTTCATAAGGGCAGACTTTTATTCGCATTAAAAAAAAAACATTAAAAATTTCACATTTTTTATGTTTTTTTTTTTTGTCTACTAATATTTAGTAAATGTTTTTGATGATTGTAGCAGATTGTTTTGTTACTTTCAATTAACTAAAATTTAGCTCAAATATAACTAAACATTTGAAAATTCAACATTTATTTTTGCCATTCTTATATTACTAATATTTAGTAACAAACATATGCAAATTGTAGCATTTTTTTCTGCAAGCTAATTTTTAAATTATTTTTAGTAGCTTTTTTGCTATTTTTACAGTTTTATTTCTATGTGCCCAGACGAGTTTCGAACCCGAATTCCTGGCTATCATTCAAACGATCTACCATTTAAGCTACCTCGACATGTTATACTGGATAGATGAAAAAACAAATCACCTGCTTGCACAAAATGTCGTTACTTTTCAGCTCACAAAAAATCAAAAATAAGAAGTTACATATGTACTTACTAGAGTTTAAGAAATAATGAGTCTTAAAACGATTTTCAAAAAATGTTGAGATCATTGCTTTATATTTAAAATAATGATAGAAATAAGTACATATGGGTAACGCATTATTTTTGTACTTAAATAATGGGACAATTAACTAGTTATTAGTAAGTCCTTATTATTTATGTTAAAGTAATGCTGAGAGTAAGCTGGTGTCATTACTGGTAGCGAGAAAAATAATGACATGTCATTACCGTTTTCACACTGGGACTGGGTGAAAGATCAGAACATAATTAACTTGCTCGCACGAAATGTTATTACTTTCCAGCTTACAAAAATCAAAAATTTTTAGTTATATATGTCCTTACTAGAGTTGAAAAAATAGTGATTCTAAAAATAGATTTGAAAACAATTTTCAGATCATTACTTTATATTTAAAATAATGATAAAAATAAGTATTTAAAGGTAACGCATTATTTATTTGTATTGAAGTAATGAGAAAATTAACTAGTTATTAGTAAGAAAATTGGGGTGATTTTTTCCCCATTTTCTAAGCCCTGAATATGAGATTGAGCTGTTGAAAAACAATACGTGGCCCTTATTAAAATTCTTGCACTCGTTTTAGGATGCCAATATGGGTATCAAATGAAATTAGAGAACCTTTGCTAATTTTAAAAAATTATTGCTTATAAGTTTTCACGATTAAAAATTTCACAATTGTTTTATCTAATAATTTAGTCCTTCAATATTTTTGATGATTCCAAATTATCGACGAACACTCAACCAGTGTTAATTAGTTTTATCTAGATTAATGGAACATTTCCCGAGCATTTTGTTGTGAAAAATATGTTGAGTGCAAATTGGAGTATTTGAGTACAAATTCATCTCTAGGCGTCTAATGATCAAAATATTGTTTAACAAACCCTAGAGGTGAAAAATATTATTATAAGGATTTTTCACCCCAAATATTGTTATTCACTACAAAATAGTTTTTCATCTCAAAAATGCTTTTTTAGCACAAACATTGTTTTTGCATATTTATATCACATAATTCATGCTTTCTCCTCTTAAACAGTTTTTTATTTGAAATAAAAATTTTTTTTTTTTTAATTTTGAACTTTGTTGAACTTTTTTTGAGATATAAATGGTAAACTGAAGATTACACAATTAAAGGTCGAAAAAACATAATTTTTTAATTTAACTTTTATTTAAATTAGGAATATCAGTAATTTATTGCCTGCTAGTCACATAAAAAAATAAATTTTTGCAGTGTTAGATCAAAACTCCGCATGAAAAATTTTTGTTTCTATAAGAATATTTAAAATTTTTGGTAAAACTAAGCAAGAAACAATCAAATTGATGAAATTTAGCAAAGCATTTCAGTATATCAAGCCATTGGAAATATTTTTTTTGGACAAATTGATCACGAAGGATTACATTTCTGATTACATTTTCGAAAAAGCAGAGGATCTCATCTTTCATTTGATACAAAGAAACTAAATAGTTGTAAACTTTTTTTATATGTTAAAACGGTGCTTAAATGAAGGGAAATTACAAAAATAGTATAAAATAAAGTGATTTAGCCATTTAAGAAAATTTTAGATCCCCTATGGTGGGCCGAAAAAAAAAAATAAAGTACTAAAAATATGTAAATGTTTTTTGACCTTTTCTTTATATCAAATAAAATAATTGTTAAGCTCGAGGTCTGATTTTTATTAATAATTTATTTTTATTTAAAATAAAGTACTCTTGGATTAAAAAAAAAAAAAAAAAATTAGAAATATGTTTAAAAAAATCGCTTGATATTTAAAAAAAAAAATTTTTGTTTGCAGCCCTTTTTTTGTGAATTCGAATTTTCAAAAATAAACTAAATTAACTCACAAAAGCTTACATACTCGAACAAAATTAATTTATTAATAAAAAATCGAAAATTTTTTTTCAAAAATCTCGCAATTTTTTTACAAAAAAAAAATGTTTCCTGAGCCGCTTTTCATAGTTGTCAAAATAATACAACAAACATATTCAACAACAAATTTTTAAAAATAATAATATGTCTCATTGTGCCCCAAAAGTACTTTATTTTAAATTATTTTCGTAATTTCCTTTCATTTGAGCACCATTTGTGGTAATAAAAAATGTTTACAATTTTTCACTCCTCCCTAAAGGGTTAACAATTTACTATAATGGCTCTAGTACTATTATGCTTTTTTTTGTAAATTCCTTTCATTTAAGCACTATTCTAGCACATAAAAATAGTTAATCAAAAAATACAAAATGCCAAATTTAGCAAATAAAGGGTCCGCCATCTAACGTTTTTTTTTTCAACTAGTGCTTATTTCGTGAATGGTAACACTTAGCTCATGTCTGATTTGACAGATAATTAGTTTTATCCTTCCGCTGAACGAATATGGTTGTGTATACGCTTGAACAACGCTGGGAAATATTGCGACATTACTTTGAAAATCATGGTAATGTTGCAGAATGTGTGCGAAAATTCAAATCAGCCGCAGAGCTGATGTCGTTTGGCCGCCTCGGAGCTGCGATTGACACCGTTGGACTATTATTTGTGGGGTGCCGCCAAAGATAAGTGTTACGCCTACAAGCCAGAGACAATTGACGCTTTAAAGGACAATATTCGTGAAGCCATTGGTGAAATACAGCTGCACACAATCGATAATTGGATAATGTGCTTAAAAATTGGACCGATCGTGTAGGCTACTGCATGGCCAGCCGAGGCAGCCATTTGAGTGAAATTATTTTCCATTATTAACCGGAAGGATTGTACTTTTAAATAAAAAAAGAAATTTGAGAAAATATTCAGTAGTTTTTTTTTATAGCATTTTCAAAAAAAAAAAAAGTTATTTGGCGGACCCTTTATGAGTAAAAATGGAAAAAAGCTGAATTTGTCTTCTCTAATTATAAGGAAAATGGATTTCGATTATGAGGATTTATGGAGAGTAAATATGTCTCAACAGAAAATCTCTTAGGTGTTGAAAGTTTTTATATTAATTTTTTTGTAGCAAAATAGTTTTTTGTTTTAAAAATCATGCTTTTTTCATATTAAGAATAAATTCTTGCAAAACTCTGTCAGAAAGTAGAATATTAACTATTCGGTGAAAGAGACAATAAAGAAGCTTGTAAGGTAAGTATTTTGCATATGAATATATGATAAAATATGATAATTTATGATTTCTTTATAGCTTTTCTTTTTGTTTGCATTTTTTTTTTTTTTTAATTTTTTTGTTTTTGTATATTTTGATATATTTTTGTCAAAATATAAAATGATTAAATTTGCATAAAAGCAATACCATTTATTTAAAAAATAATACGAACGGGGGGAACTTTGTATAAACAAAATTCAGCACAATTTTTATAACTATAAATATGCACATTAAAAAAATATTTGAATTTTTATAAACATTTCATAATTTTCTGTCCTTGTACTTAATTAACTTTTGTGGAAAACAAAAGAAAAAACTTTCTTATTGACTAAAAGTTTATTTTTGTTTCAGTTAGTAAAAAACTTTTTCTATTTCCTCATCCTTTTTCACACTTGACCAACGGTTCCCAAATGGTGGTCCGCGGGGGTCCGTAGGAGTATTTCATGGGGTCCGCAAATAGATCCGAAAAAGTTATTATTAAAAACAAATTTTCAAATATAAAACCATTTTTGAAAGGTTTTTAATTGTTCAAAATATATACAAATTTTACTCACACTTTGTGTTTTTGATAATTTTTTCTAAAAGTCTCTTACAGTAAAACTGGTTTAAAACACTTAGGCTAATATGAAACATCGGTTATTACTAACTAATTTGAAATTTCTCATGAACCCTCGGTTAAGATAAACAGACCCGCAAACAAATTTTCATATAATTTTCCATTTTAACAAGAAATTCCCAAAATGTTGAAAATTTTCCTAAAATTTCTTCGAATTTAAACAAGATTTGAACCGCATACACAGAAATTATTTCGTATCGCAAAATATTTTTAAGAAATCCAATGAAAAAATTTCCCAATTTTTAAAAAAGTCTATATTTTGTAGACAATTAAAACTTGTAAATAAATTTTACTCCAGTAGCTAAAGACAAATTTCGATTACAACAAATTAATTTTTTTTGGTACCTCGAAGCTCATCTTATTAAGGTTTTACTGTATGTGGTGATTGCAAAACTCCAATTTTTGTTTGCTTCGTTACTTTTGCATATTTTTAAACTATATTTAAAAGAACTATTTTTTAGGAGGTTCGTGAACTAGTAGAAGTGTGTCAAGGGGTCCGTGAACCAACAGTTGCTGGAAACCGCTGCACTAAACTCATATACTCCTTGTTTGAAAAAATAAACAAAGTCATACTTAACCTAAATTTTATTTTCATTTAAAAAAATAAAATTTATTCAAGTCAAAAATTAAGTTGTTTTCTTTAAACTTTTCTTTCAACTCATTGGTGAAAAACCTGAGCACTACATCAAAATGCTAGGAAAATTTATAAAATAAAAAAACTTTCAAGGTCTCTTTTGTAATTACTGCGCTATTCTATAAAATTTTTGTTGTTACTGACGTTGTGTTGCTCTGTTCTGGTTGTATTGTTTCAAAACCATCCTCATCGTCATTATAATGATGAAATCGTGCATATGTACCCCAAATATTATACAGTTTTACTGTAGTAGTATGTAGAATCTTACATTTTAAAAACAGTGGGTCAAGAACTATAAAATGGTTTCAAAAACTTAAATTGAAGCAATTAAAATTTTTTCAAAACTTCATAAAAGAAAAAAAAAATAACAATAATCTAGGGTAGAAACGGTAATGACATGGCATTATTTTTCCTACTACCAGTAATGACACCAGCTTACTTTAATACAAGTAATAATGACTTAATATCCTCAAAATAACATAACCACGGGGTTGGAATAAAACTGCGTCAGTCTGATGACTTCCTTATGTCTGTAAAATTTTTCATTATAAACGGGTTCTTTCCTCTTTCCGTAAATGAGCACACTCTAGACTCAGAGAAAAATGTACATCATATTTATGAAAAACTTTATAAATATGATGAAAAACTTCATAGATATTCGTCCAATGTAACACTTCATAAATATGATGAGGATGCATAATAAAAGGACAAATTTATGACAGGCTTCTTCAAATTTATGAAATGCTTCATGAATATAATGAAGTTTCATAATTATTTAAGAAATGCTATATAAATGTTATTATATACTTCATAAATACGATGAAGCGGTTTCAAAACATTTTATGAACATTTTATAATTTTTTATGAATTGTTTCATAAATATTATGAAACGTTTTATAAAAGATTTATATTATATTCAAACTATTCTACGTGAAGTTAAGATCACATAAGGTATTACTTAATTTATGTTTCAGAATTTCAAATAATTTATGGTAGTTTTTGAGTTCTAAAAAGTCTAAATTTGCAAATGATATTTTCTAAATTTAAAGAAAAATATGAAATTATAACAAAATTTAAAAATTTATTTTCACAAAGTTTATGGGGAAACTGTTTTATGAAATGATGAAGGTCTATGAAACAGTTGTCATAAATTTTTACGAAACTTTTCATTATATTTTTGAAAACTTCATAAATATAATGAATAATTGATGCTAAACGATTTATGAAACAATATCATCAATATGGTGAACATTTATTTTCCCGAGTGTTCACTAAAAAAAAAGTTCGTAGAACAGTTTGTAAAACGTTTTATATCCCAATTTACAGTTTTACAATTTTACTTTTTGGTACAAAATCATTTTTAAGTAAACATTGTTTCTAATCTCAATTTACAAATTCCAAAATTTTTTAATACTTTTCGTTGCTAATTTTAGCAAAATATTTTTTTTTTCTTTTTTCGTCGGTTTTTCAAGATGAATCTTTTTTAGAATCTAAAATATAAAAAAAAAAATTTCAATGAAAAAATTACTAATTCTTAGTATAAAAAAAAAACCTCCTTTAGAAAATCAATTTCTAATTTCGGCCTTACTAAAAGCTTTTAATAATTTTCCATTTAGGGTTTACTAAAGTTTTAATAAATTAAATGAATTTTATTAAAGTTTACTAATTTTTCCTAATTCTTACACGTAACTAATAATTATATACACGTTTTTCTTTAATTAACTAAGCGGTCTGCTGGCTAAAAATAGTTAATTTTTCTGTAAAATTACAGATTTTTCTGTAACTTTTATATACTTTTTTATTTGGGTTTATGTTACGCAATTCAGAGCAATGAAAAACTGCATAAATTTAATAATTTTTTGACAAAATTTCTTTTATTTATTTTTTACTTTTTTTTTTATAATAAAAATTCAGTTTTTTTTTATTTCTGTTTTTAACCACTGTTATCATAAACTTGAATCTACGAATATAGTATTTAATGCATTTTTGTACTCTCACTGTCAGTTCGGCAACAATGTACGAAAATATATACTACATAAATAATGTTAAAAAAAAATTTTTTTGTTCTACTTTAATGAATGTATGAACAGAAAATGTATGCGTTACATTATAAATGAATGAATGGATACACTCATAAAAAAAAAGTTATTTCTCTATCCTGTTAAACGGGTTCCAATTTAGTTTAGCTACTTTTTTCTTTTGATATCGTTTAAATTGGTCATTTAGCTAAAGTTGTAAGTTATCTCATTTTACCTCAAGAACAAATTTTATCCGTATTTGAACTAATTTTTCGACCTAAAATTTAGTAATTCATGAGTCTTAAATTTACAAATTTGGGTAGTTAATTTAAACCACAATTGTTTTCAAACTACTATTTTGTTATGCCTCCGCTATCAGTCTCACTTGTAGGTGACGTTATTTTCTCACATTTTTTATTTTATAATCACAAAATAGGCGATACTTTGGAAACTAAGCGAAATAGAGCAAAATCGATACTCCGTACCTATTAAATACTCTTTAGCAACTACTTATATTCCCGTTAATAAATATGGACCTGCCTACGGCCAGATCCGGAAAAACTGTTTTAGCAGACATTTTCTGTTGATTTAGCTTAACAATTCTGTTGATTTAGCTAAATTCTTACACTCAAAAAAAAGTTTGTAAAGTCAGCAAAAAATTTTGCTGAGTCAGCAAAATTTTAGTCAGGAGGATGCTTGCAAAAAAGTTGCTAATGTCAGCAAAATCTTTTGCTGAAAATCAGCGAGCTGATTATTAGCAACAAAATTTGTAGATTCAGCAAAAGTTTTGCTAACACTTAGTAGATTGGAAATAAAAAAGCCTTGCTAAAAATTAATAAATTTTTTGCTGAATTTTAGTAGACTGAAAAAAAACGCAAAAAATTTGTAGAAAAATTGTAATTTAGTTAATTTATTTGCTGAAAACCATAAAAAATATTTTTGTGATTCTTTTAAAAATAATTTACTATAATAACGAAATATAAAAACTTTCATTTTCCCACATTGATGACATGAATTAATTTAATAACTGAAAATATATAGAAATATATATTTATAACATAACAAAAATTTTCTTTCAATTACTTACATTAATGGTTGTCTAAATGATGCTATCGTTTAAAGGACTCAACTGCCGAAGATAATTATAGAAACGAAACGAAAAAATAAACAAAAACAAACGAAACGAAAAAAACAACCCTTTTTTGCAATAAGAAAAAGGAACCATAAAAATCTACCTAAGATGTGTGTCTTTGTCTTTCGCTTTACTCTGTCTACATTTCTGTATATGTTTGTTTGCAATTTGACCGCACTATAAACATTTAGTTTAAATAAATAAATATTTTATTTGTCTTTTATCTATAAACATTTAGTTTAAATAAATAAATATTTTATTTTGTCTTTTATTTAATTAATAGACAATTATTTTCACAAGCCGGTGACAACGCAAAATTTAAGTTGTTCTAATCCTCAATTTTGTTTTATGTATGACAAAGAGATACAAAAACTTTCATGTTTGATTTTTTTATATGTCTTATTAGAGTTGTACTTTTTAGTATCATTTTCCTGTTCTCTACTTCATCTTGACATGCCGCGACATCTACTTCATTCTGCGTATATCTTTCAATCTGGTTGTCGTCCACACTATTAATGTGCTTATCAGCACAATTTTTTTTTAGCAAAATTAATTAGTAAAACATTAGTATATTAGTAAAGCATTAGTATAAAACAGTTAAGTGCTGAATAAGTATAACAAAAATTTTAGCTGAAAACACGATTTTAGCAAAAAATTTTGCTAAAAAATAGTATACCTGATTTACAAGACGTTTTACTAACTTTTTTACTAACTTATTTTTTTGAGTGTAGTTAATTGAACTACAATTGTCAACCAAAATTTAGTTCTTCTAAAATTTAGGTCACCTAAATTTTGTAGCCTGATATTCTAGACTTAATTGAAAAATCTGCTTGCGCAAATTAAGTTACTATTTTCTGCTGTAGTTGAATTTTCATTTGTGCTAGATTTTTTCATGAGTGTAAATATATTATTTATGGTACCAAGGGGTGCCAACAAACTACATAATTATAATAAGAAAAAAAAAAATTATGACAGTTACCATAAATAAATACACTTAAAAAATAAGTTAGTAGAACATTTCGTAAAACGTCTTGTAAACTGTGTTGAACTAATGTTTTACTAATATATTGCTAATGTTTACTAATTTTTTTTGCTAAAAAAATTGTACTGATAAGCACACAATAGTGTGAGTGACAACTATATTGAAAAAAAACCCATAATGAAGTAGATGTCGCAACATGTCAAGATGTAGTGGAGAAGAGGAAAATGATACTAAAAAGTACAACTCTTGTAAGCCATATACAAAAGCAGCCATGGAAGATTTCTGTATCTGTTTTTTATATATAAAACAAAATTTCGGAGTAAGCCAACTTAAACTTTGTGTTGTCGCCATCTTATTAAAATAATTGTCGATCAATTAAATTAAAGGCAAAATAAAGTATTTTCAATAAATAAAGATTAAGTGTGTAATTGCAAACTAAATGTTTATAATGATTATTAATGTAGTGAGGTCAAATTGGTAATTTGAAATTGCAAACAAATATAAGTTGAGGTAGACAGACTAAAGCGAAAGACAAAGACACACATCGTAAAGTAATTTTTAATGTTTCCTTTTTCTTATTGCAAAAAAGGGGTTGTATATGTCGCATTTTGTTATTTTTCGTTTTGTTTTTAGAATTGTCTAAGGCATTTGTCTTCTTTTAAAAGATGCAATTTTTAGACAACCACTGATTGGTGTAAGTAGTTGAAAGATAATTTTGTTTATGTTATATATAATTATTTCTATATATCTTCAGATATTACATTAATTCATGTCGTCATTGTGTTAGTATGAATATTTTTATATTTTGTATCTTATTGTTAATAATTTTTAAAGAATCCCCCAAAAATATTTAGGAATTTCGGCAAATAAATTAACTAAAGTATAATTTTTTTAACAAATTTTTTGAGTTTTTTTTCAGTCTACTAATATTCAGGAAAATTTTTTTTTAACTTTATGCAATGATTTTTTAATTTTTAATCAACCATTTAAGTGTTTT
Organism: Delia radicum; assembly: GCA_021234595.1. Lineage (NCBI taxonomy): Eukaryota > Metazoa > Arthropoda > Insecta > Diptera > Anthomyiidae > Delia > Delia radicum. The sequence continues at coordinate 149,731,294 of CM037853.1, read as the reverse complement.
ACTAATCTACAAATTTTGCATCTAAAAATCAGCTCACTGATTTTCAGCAAAACATTTTTTTTACTAAAATTTAGCTGACTCAACAAAATTTTTACTGACTTTACAAACTTTTTTTTGTTGAGTGTAGTTCTCATTTCTAGACTGAAAATTACTAACAGAAAGAAAATCAATCAATATTTAATTTAAGTGTTTTACTAATCTACAAATTTTGCTTCTAAAAATCAGCCCACTGATTTTCAGCAAAAAATTTTTTTAACTAAAATTTTGCTGACTCAGCAAAAATTTTTGCTGACTTTACAAACTTTTTTTTGTTCAGTGTAGTTCTCATTTCTAGACTGAAAGATACTAACAGAAAGAAAATCAATCAATATTTAATTTTTATTTAAGAAAACTTTTGAATAATTTGTTTTTTTTTTATAAATTTTCAAAAATCCATCCCACACACATTGGAGTTTTTAAGATTTTATTTTAACAATTCAACAGTATCATTGATTTTTCAAATGACTAATGATCGTGTGAAAAATAAATGTTAGAATTCCCGTATCTAAAGTGAAAAATACCCTTTTCAAATAATCATTTAACACAAATAGCAACAAAATATAGTTCAATACTCTGGGTATGGTCTGCTAAGGTCTTATCATATCTTAGCAGGTAAACCTCAAATATTGTTGAAATGTGTACAAAAAAACATGGAAATAAAATTAAAAGGAAAATAAAAATTATCACAAATATTTAACAAAAAAAAGAAAACTTACAACACTGTCTTAACTGAATTCTATTGTAAAGTGCCTCGAACATTTACTTAGGACTTATAAATACACTTAAAAAAAGTATGTTGAATTGAATTGATAATAGAAATAGTTTTAAGACTTATAAAGTCTCCTTTATAATTTGACGGCTAGATTTTTATAATAATTCTAAAGAAAATGAACGAAAATAAAAAAAAATATGAATTGAAATTAAACTAAATAGTTCATAAATGACATGAACTATAGTTAGAATGAACTCTATTGTATGCTAACAAATATGAAACTAGTCATAAGAGTAAAAAAATTACAGTCAGTTTCAAAAACAGTCAAATTTTTTTTTTTTTTAAATTTAGCAAAAAAAAACTAGTCAATCTTAATTTTTAACATTTTTCAATATACAGCCGAACTTTGATTTGCGTAAATTTTGAAAAATGAATATTAAACGATATTTTAAGAATATAAATCTTCGTTTTAAAATCATAATCCTATATATTAGGAATACACGTCCTTGATTTGCGTATGTCTCATAAGAGGTGAAGTGTTGAGTGTTAATTTTTCTCCCGGTGCATTATTGAAAAAGGTCATATAAAGTGGCTAAAAATTGTGTATTGCTTAGAGAGTTTATTAAACTCTTAAAAATTGACTTCTTTAAACTAAATATTTGAAAAGGTTGAAAACAGACAACATTTAATTGTTTTGTGTGAATAATGAAAATGCATTAAAATAGTTTTTTGATTGCAACAGCGGCGAAGTTAAGAATGGGGTAAATAATAACATAGTGCTAGAAAGTGGACAATTTTTAATATACCCGACCTAGCAGGTGTTTAAGGTCTATTTGAGTAGATTGCATTAAGAGTTTTAGGAATTTTAATACACCCTCAAAATCTGATGTTATTGTTTGAAAAAACTTTTTTAAGACTTCGAAGACAAAGTAATTATATCTGACAAGGGAGGTATCCCGACCCGAACTCGTGGATTTAAATTAACTTTGGATATGTTGTTTAGCAGCGAACAGGAGGTACCCATATTTTTTTTAGCTGCCCATTCTCACGTTCATGAATATAAAAGTGGAGTTAAAATTTAATTTGTTGTTGATGCAAAACTGGTCTTTAGTTTACAAAAATAAGATTTATTTGTACACAGGGTTAAAGTTCTCAAAAAAACAAAAAATTTGATACCCATATTGCCTATACCATGGGCCCAAAATGGCCACATTTTTGAATTATTTGAATTATATGCTCTTCGGGAAAAGTTGCTTAGAAACCAAACGATTTCGAATACCAAAAAAAGCTCTGACACCCCCTCGATTAAATTACATATGCATTACTTTGCATTGTTATAATCTTAATACGAATACCATTCTTTAATAAAATTCCAGATTTTTTGCTACTCAAAACACAATTTTTTGAATAACAAGAATACTTGAAAGCATTCATTCCGATAAATAATTATTAACAAAAAATTATATGTCTATTGCATCCCCCAATTTGAATATTTAAAAACTGAATATGAATCTGAAATTCATATTCAGCTAGCCCCAAAACTTTTGGAGAAAATATGTGATATGAAACCGATCACTTTTAAAAAATAATATACTTCATACTTGATGATAATCCTCAAGTGTATCATCCAGAAAAACTGACTGTTTGGTGTGCTTTATGGGCTGGTGGAATCTTTAGTCCGTACTTTGTTAAAAACGATGCTGGTCAGAACGTTACAGTCAATTTAGACCATGACTGATTACTGAATTTTTCGCTCATCAATTGAACAACCATAATGTGCAGGAGCTGTGGCTTCAACAAGACGGCGCAACATGTCACGCAGCTTGTGTCACAAATGATTTATTAAAGGAAACGTTTGGTAGATCGTGCGACTTAACGCCGCTGAACTATTTTCTGTGGGGATATATGAAGCCGCTAGTTTACGCCAATAAGCCCGAAACGATTGAAAACTTGGAGGACAACATTCGCCGCGTTAGTGCCAATATACGGCCACAAATGTTGGAAAAAGTCATCGAAAATTGGACCTCCAGATTATACTACGTCCTAGCCAGCCATGGCGGTCACATGCCAGAAGTCATATTTAAATTATAATGCCAGAAGATTATCTTTCGAATAAAGTAAATTTCATGGCAATTTAAAAAATTCATCTTTGTTTTATTCCATTTCAAAGTTGTATACCTCTATAAAAAACACCCTTTACTAGAAAAACACTGTTTTGCTTGAGAAGCAAGTGTTATGGCAGTAACATGCGCAGAATTATTTGCAGTATTGTTTTTACCAATATTACAACCATTATCATTACCTTTGTTTAATATGTTATTATCTTTCACACGTTATATCAGCAATTATTTATGTAAACTACTAGTTATTTAATAAAAATTAAACAAAATTTGTTTAACTTTATATAGTGGGAATTCACAAAATTTTTTGAATTCTCAACATTGTGCCAACAGTGGCAACCAACGGTTAGCAGTAAAATACTGTCAAGATAGTAATTCCGATTTTATTTTTTTGTTTATTTTGTATCACCAAAACTTTCGCTAGAAAGGTATATAGCAAGACCGATCACATTTCTTCAAAATCATCTACCATATTGGATCCGACATTTTGAATTTAGAAAAACTAACATCAGATTCGTATTCCGCGGTCCCAAAAACTATTAGGTGACAATTTTAAATCAAATTTTAAAACTATTTAAAATCATCCGCCATATTGGATCTGTCATTTTGAATTTTAAAAATCTGATACCAGATTCGAGTTCAAAGATCCCTCAAGTGTCTAATTTCAAGCCGATTCCGTTACTTCATGTTTTAAAGCGTCTCTGAAAGAAGCATATCAACTAGTGTCCGACCGAACATTTTGGCCAAAAAACTATATTTTGTCGGTTTTTTGATATCTAGAGGCAATGATGACAAATTTTGGTATTGGAAACATGTTTGTTGAGCCGATTTAAATCGATTTTGTGTATAAAATTTAAGAGAAAAGCCGAAGTTTAGCTATAAAGTCGAACTATTTTCAATTTGGCCGAACTTTCTGAGGCCGAACAGTGAATTCATTTCTTAACTACAGACTTTTCTTCAAATTTGACACTCAAAATAGCATCTAATCAGCCCAATAAACATTTTTCCATCCGCCAAATTTGTCCATAATGCTTTAAAATACCGAATACAGACCAAATAATTAAAATTTTCACGAAACTAATGAAACTTGTCTTCACAAAGTAAACAAAAATGTTAATCAAATGAATGAAAAGCTTCATACTTTTGCTGAAATTAGGTTTTTAATGAAACTTCTTTATTGAGTAAAAGCATTAGTTTAAAGAAAGTTTTCAATTTTCTTAAAATTATTGAAAAGTTTCCAGTGTTTTAATGAAACTTCTTCATCAATTGTATGAAACTTTTATGACATTTATAATATTACATTTTGCATACAGTTTTATTAAAACTTGCATTAATTTAATGAAAAGTTCTACTGGACGAATTCCAATGCAATTTTATTGATTTCATGAAAAAATTCATTCATTTCTAGCAGGTAATTCTCTTAGTGTACATTTCAATAGGTTTAATAAAAAGGTTGGGAGGTTTTAACAATAATATCTAATTTTTTTTTTATTTGACATTTTATTTAGCAGAATTTTTAAGGAACTTAATTTTTCTTCTAAGTTTTCTAAACTTTGATTTACAAAAACTTTTGTTTACTAAAAAGAACTAGTTAAAAATTTAGAAATTTGTTGTAGTTTTTTTTATAAATAAAAAATTATTTAAATGTTGTTGTTTTTCTGAAAAAAATATATCCTTTCTTTGTAAAATTTCATACCACATCTCTGCTTAATCCAAAATACCGTAGACATTTTTTTTTGTTGAATGTTGAAAAGATATTTTAAATGTGCCTTTGTAATGACTGGAGTATAAAAAAAAACTGCAATTCGTTTCGCTATCCGGCCTACAGGACATTCAGAATCTCCTGTTACCATATTGTAACTATGGGCGAGCTACTCGACTGGTTTTTGTACATATACGAAATTATTATTTTTTTTTTGCTAGAAAACGTATTACATTATTTATTATCACATTAATATTTATTGCTACATAATGTAAATAATATAGATATTTAGTTAGAATATAGTTCTACTTCAAGTCTAAAAATCTAATATGATATTGTCATATTAGATTTTATTTGTTGCTTTTAAAAAGGTTCGACAATTTTCATGATAGACAATACAATTGTTTCATTGGCATCACCCAAATCTTGAGTTGTCCATAAAATAAAATAACAGACAAAATCAACTTTCTGAGAATTGTTATGCCTTAGTGTTTAAACTGCGTTATTTTGTAAACCTAATTATAAAATCAAAACTATGAAGAGCAATAACTTTTACATATCAATATACTTTTTATATCATTATACGTAGTATGTGTCTTAATTGTATTGCGATTTGTAAAAACAACATATATCACAAAAAACAGTGTTTGTCTGAAAAGAGCCGTGATGTGCTAATTGTTCAAAAATGTTTTAATTTTTCAATTAAAAATACAAAAATAGTTTTTTTTCGGATTTTTTATGTGTTCATATATTTAGTTAATACAAATATTAAAATTATTTTTGAATGTAAATGATGCCTAAAAAATACAAAATAAAAGGAATTTTATAACTGGAACAATTAAAATTGGAATTTATTCTGATTTCGTATGGAGATAATAGAATAAAATAAAGCATTTTTGTTAAGATATGCAAACTCCAAACCACCCAAAACTAATGAACAAATTTTTAAAAAAAAATATCAGGATTTATTAAAAAATGTCCAAAAAGAACACAAATGTACCAAAACAGCAAAGATTTTAGACAAAGATTTGAAAAATCGGGTGTCTAAATAAAATTTGTGAAATTTCAGTAAACATTCCCTAGACACCACCCAAAATAGCAACTGTTTTTTAATTTAATTTATTCACTGATGAAATATTTTACATTTTCTAACTGTTTTTAACAAAAAAAAAAATCATTAGCAGCAAAAATTTTGAAAATATCCTAAAAAAGTACAACAACAAATATATTTCATAAAAAGATTTAAAATATTTAAGTTGTATTTTCAACTCAAATAAACACTTTGTTTCATTATTATAAACAAATATATCCATTTTTAATACATTTACCTTTAAAATTCCCTCATTTCTACATTTTCAAAAAATTTACTAAGTTTGAGGTTATGTAACAAACAATGGACTGCTGTCAAAGCCTAGAAGTCTACTTTATAAAATCCGTGTTCGTTTATAACGGCATTTTCATTCCATTAAGCACAGGCCTCCCAAATGAACATGCATGTTTTGTGTTACCATATGGTATCTACAGGGTAATACGGGTTAAACTATCTTCAGAGTTAACATTTTTTTTTCAAAAACAATTTTTACACTTGTTCAAATTTTTCTCTTTGTTTTCTCTTTCTTGAAAATGACTTTTCAGTTTTTTACCAGGAATTTTCTTTAAATTTTTTATTATTTGTTTAACACACACAATAAGAACAAATGAAAATTTCATTGTTTTATGTTGAATCTATAGAAATTTTATTCTAGGAAAAATGAGAATGAAAACAAAATTGAAGATGGTAAAGAAGAAAAAAAAAACCTTTCAAAAATTGTTATAATAAAAATATAATAAATGGGTTCACATACTTCCGTTTGCTTTTTAACGTCTTTTCACATAAAACTCTAAAACAAACTTGTAATACCATGAAATATTTTTGGGAAATATTAAAGATTCCACTATTTGTTCTTAAGAATTCTACGTGAGTTAATTTTTACTTTATTTTTTTTTCATATAAAAGTTAACAGCTGTATTTTGACCTGCTAACTTATCTTAACTTAGCCAAAGATTAGGACTTAACCATACTCAATTAGAAAAATGCACACGTCAGAGCGTTGGCAGAGTACTGTATATGGTGGTATAAGCGTTGGCAGAACGTCCGCTTTTCAAAAGTTATAGTGTTGGGCCAACCTTGAAATGATAACGTCAATTTTTTGAAACGTTTGCAAAGCATTGGCAACAATTATGGAAAAGTGTTCTGCCAACCCTGAAATGATAACGTCAATCACCGGTTTGCCGTTTGTATTTCGAAAGGTTGGCAAAACAACTTAAAAAATTCTATAACAATGGGGAAAAAGAGTTTTTCTTTTTTTTTAATACTTATTAGTGAAACGCAATATTTTAATTTTTAGTTATTTAATTATACAATAAATTATGGAATAAAATAAAGAAGTGGAAAATTAATAAAATAGAAAACTAAAAAACTGAATTAAATGATTTCGAATCGAAACTGATCAAATTTGGAGATTTTACTGTTGATATTTGGAAATTTTATAAATATGAAATGTATTGAACAGTTAAATTTAGTAATATTTTTTTGGCTCTACAAAAAATACCCCAATGAAAAATGAAAAAAACCTCAAATTTTTATATTGAGGACAACAATACGAAAATTTGGGGAAATTTTTCCTGCTCAATTGGGGTTATTTTTTATATTCTATTTTGGTGTCATTTTTATTTAAAAAATCACCCCAAATAATTGGAATTTTTGGGTATTATTTTAATTTTTTGATGCAGATCCATTTATCATAATTTATTTTATTGTTTTTAATCTTTTCATTGATGATTTTGTAGTTATTTCATTATGATATTAACCACAATTGGAAAAGAACCCATAAAGTTTAAGTTGAGTTTTTTTATTCAACTTTTTTTTCATCATTTCAACAAAAAAAAAAAAACATTTTTTAAATGTTTATTTTGTTGAAATTGATTTTATTGAATTTATTTATTAACAATTTAAAATTTCACCGAAGTCATACATTTATTTGTTTTGTTATAATTAGTTGTAAATAGATTGACTGTCGAAGTGTGCCATATTAATGGTCAAAATATACGGTTGCACAATAGAGAATTTTTCTCTAGGAGAATTTCTCTTAGTACAACAAAGGATAAGTTGAAGAATGGGCCAAAGACTTGTGTATTTCAATCAATACCTAAGCGCCGCAGCCGAAAATTTAGCATCAAAAATTGCCACGATTTTGATACAACATTTTGGACTGCAGCCCTTGATCTTTAAAAAAAATTTTTTTTAGCAGTAGAAGCCAATATTTGATATGCAAAATCACCTCGATTTTTAATTTGTAATTTTCGCTTGCAACGCTTGATAAATATAAACTACGAAAAGAAAAAAGCGCTGCTGGCATAAATTTGAAATTAAATATCACTGCGATTTTAACAATAAAAATTTTCGCCACAGGCACTTGAATAACTGTTTAAAAAAAAATAAAAGAAAAAAGCACTGCAAGCACAAACTTGGTATCAAATGTGATATTACAAATCCCCGCGATTTTAAATACCAAAAATACTTTTAACGCCTTGTTTTTATAAAGCGAACGGAATAATTCCTCTAGAGAAATGCATGTACAAGATGGCGCAAAAGTAATCATCCTATCAGAATATACTATAAATTTTGCGATTGGCCCCTAATGTCAGTTCTGTTTTGACATTTGTGTAGTAAACACATGCGAAATACACGTTAATAAACAATGTTACGCTACACTGCTCCAAAACGCCGAATATTGGTGACTATTTATTTGACCAATAATCGGTCGGTGACTTTGGCACAACGTGAATTTCGTCGCAGATTTCCTGGCCGTCCAACGCCTACTGGTGAAACACTGCGCCGTGTAGCCGCTCGCCTCGAAGAGACTGGCACAACACGAGATGCTGCCAGGCGTAGCAGACCCCGGAGTAGCCGTTCTGCAGAGAATATTGCTGCTGTAGCCGAGGATGTCATGGAAGCGCCGTCGACATCGACCAGACGACGTGCCACGCAAATGGGTATCAGTCGACGGTCTTTACAGCGAATTTTGGTACAAGATTTGAAGATGTTTCTGTACAAAGTCCAGACGGTGCATCAGCTGTTAGCTGCTGACCGGCAATCGCGTGTAACATACGCTCAAGCCATCCTTAATCACCACCAAGAGGAAGATGATTTTTCATCAAAAATAATCATGAGTGATGAGGCCCATTTCCATCTTAGCGGGTACGTAAATAAGCAAAATTTACGCTTCTGGGGCACTGAAAATCCGCGTGTAACCCACGAAGAGCCATTACACCCGCTCAAAGTCACTGTATGGTGTGCTGTTTTCGCTGGAGGAGTCATCGGACCTTTTTTCTTCGAAGACGTCGCGGGCCAAACGGTTACTGTGAATGGTGAGCGCTACAGAGCAATGATCAACGAGTTCTTTTTGCCGCAACTTGATGAATTGGGATTGGAAAACATGTGGTTCCAACAGGACGGTGCAACGGCACACACTGCATGTGCCACAACCGATATGCTGAAGGATGCATTTCCCGGGCGCCTAATCTACCGTTTTGGCGATTTGCACTGTCCAGCAAGATCCAGACTTCTTTTTGTGGGGCTTTTTGAAGTCGCGGGTTTATGTCAACAAGCCTCAGACTCTTGCAGCTCTTAAAGACAATATCCGTCAAGAATGTGAGGACCTATCGCCGGAAGTTTTGGCCAAAGTAATGGAAAATGCCATAAAAAGGGATCAAATGACAATCAACTGTGGCGGCGGCCATTTACATGACATCATATTCTCGACTTGATGTAAAAAAAATTAAAATACCAAATAAAAATAATCCACAAGAAGAATCAAAGTTTTTAATTTTTTTTTTAAATTACAGCCAAAAACATCGGAAGGTTATTTTTGCGCCACCTTGTATTTTGCTATTGTAACAAAAACAAAATACACGTATTCCTCTGGAGGAATTATTCCGTTCGCTTTATAAAAATAAGGGATAAATTAATAATTTTTTTATTAACTACCCAGTAAAATAGTAAAATCCAAATAACTGGTTGCAGAACAAGTTATACTGTATTATATCAGGTTCTAATTTCTGTTCTGCAACTAGTTCTTTTTATATGGAGTTTGTCCTATTTGCAATAGGTTCTTTACCTCCAAATAAGAACAGATTGCTTTAGAATCGGTTCTAGAATCACTTATAGAACTGGTTATGGGACAGTGACACCTTACATTTCGACTCCCAGGAACCTGTTCTAGAACCAGTTCCATGTCACCGGTGGTAAAATAAGTTGTTCTAGAACAGGTTCAAAGCTAAAAAAATTTGCTGGGTATAGTGAAAAATTTAAAAAGTACATAAAACCGCGAGTTATTACAATATTAAAGACCAAATAACAAGAATATCTATTTTGCCTCAAAAACATTCTCGTTGATGTTCATAATAACTATAAAGAAAATTGGAAGATCCTTGGACGGACAGATTTGTGGCGATTTCTCATGGAATGTTTGAAATTTATAATAAAATATACTTTGATCAAATGTATTAATTTTGGGCTCATTTTAATTTTCATTGGGACCTATTTTTATATATTTTTGGAGTTTTTTTCATTATGAAATAAAAACCAGTTTCTGGCCTCATATAGAAAAAAATAACAATTTTGGAGCAATTTTTACTCTTCATAAAAAGCTTTTATTTTTTGGGGGGCATTTTTTCACTATGAATTGGAGACTATTTTTTTTTATATACGGTAGTAAATTTTGTAAAATAAGTACTGGCAAAGCACTGTCTATAAACGCTGGCAGAGCACATTTAAAAGATTTTTTTCCAGTAGTATTTTTCATATACGCTCTCGAATATTGCCAAAGAAGTACTGGCAATGTCCTTTTTGCAAGCGTTGGCAAATCACTCTTAACAGATGGTTTGCCAGTGGTTGTTTTTCATAAACAGTTATAAGCTTTGTAAAGCAGGTATTGCCAAAGCACTTTTTGTAAATGTTGGCAAATCGTTCCAAATAAGTGCTTTCCAAATGCTTTTTTTCTTGGTAGTACTGTTATCCAACGCTTTGCCACGGTAGTAATGAATGCTAAATTTATATGGACATTACTATGGGTAAGTTAAACTCAGATTATTTTTAGAAAAGTTACTCGCCCTTAATTGAATTTAAAATGTGTTTCAATAAATTTGAATTAAACATAAATTTAAAATTTGTTAATAAAAAACTATATCTTTAAATTAAGCTTTAAATTAAAATCTATAAACACTTTCAATTTATACAAACTCGATAATAATACTGCGTTTGTTTTTTTGATTTTATTTTAAATATTTTATTCAATTTACATTTTTTGAATACATTCTAAAATTACGCTTACTGTGGCAGATTTTGTTTAAACAAAAGCCAGTTATATGGATAGATATATTTTTAAAAGTCTAAAGTTCTGTTTGATTAAATTTACTTTTAAACGTGTTATAATTGATAATTATGTATAAAAAAATTAAAAAAAAAAAATGATTTTAGAAATAGTAAAAATCTTGCACAGCTACTCCATATCAAAATAGTACATGGAAATGCGTTAAGAATATACCCAACACTGTTATAAATTCTTGCTTCGGTACTGAAACGGTTTTATAACGAATTTCGAATTCAAATCGGAAAAATAATAGACTAAAAATCGTAAAATTTGAAGGTTTATAAACTGTCCATTTTATTTCAACCACAAATTTTTCGATTTTCTCCGATTTTGATAAAGTTTAACAAAACTATTTTTGAATATTTTTTATTTGAAAACTTTGGCAACTCTGGAGCTTTGAAATATCGCAAATTTATAGGTTTGCGTATCATTCAAAAAGCCATAACTTTTGTTGTGTGAAAGATATACAAAAATTTTTCTTTTGGATATGAATAGTGAAAATTTGTGGTTCAGACATTTTATAAAACAAAAATATAGTGTAAATAAACTCGTGTTCTAATCACCCTGTAAATTTTAAGTACTTTTTGAGATATCTGAAAATGAAAATGTGTAGTATATCCCTTGGAAGTTATTTTTTTTTTTACTTTTTTTAAGCAAAATCAGTTAAATTTTTATTTACATAACACACACTTTTTTAAATATCTCAATTCCACTCTGAAATGTTCAGAGTGATTAGAACACTTGTATAAAAAAATATAAAAAAAAATTGAAAGGGGATTTTTTCTAAAATTTGTTTTGTTGTATTGTTTTTGTTTTTGAAGCAAATATTTAAAAAAATTAAAAAAAAACTATGCAAAAATATTTTTTTCAATATATTTTGCACAGCACAAGTTATGGCTTTTTGAATGATACCCCAAATCCTAATTTTGCGATATTGCCATGGTCCCGGGTTGCCACAGTTTTCAAAATTAAAAAGTCGTTTTGGAAATATGCGTTCACTGCCATACATACGCATCAAATTTTATTAAAATCGGAAACTATTATAAAATAAGTCGTTGAAATAAAATGGATTGCTCTATTGAATAGAAGGTTAGCCACCGTTTCAGTTTTATAATAAAGGTATTGGTTTATCATGCCGAAACCAAAACAGATATGAACGTTTTAATACAAGCATACTATAAAGTTTATCCGCCTTCAAATTTTAAGATTTTTAGTCTACTATTTTTATGATTCGAATTCGAAATATATGCCCCGTACCGTTATAAAACCGTTTAAATACCGAAGCAAGAATGTATAACGGTGTTGGGCATATATTTCGAGTTCGAGTAGGAAAAAAGTAGCCTAAAAATATTAAAGTTTGAAAGTAGATACTCTTTATGGTATCCTTGTTTTAACACATTCATTTCGTGTTTGGTTTCGGCAAGATAACCCAATGACTTTGTAATAAAACTAAAACACTGGCCAACCTTGATTGAAGAACAAAAAAATCCAAAACCATATCTTAACTGGTATTAAAATACCAATATTACTGCTAAAACTTGCACTACCTTTCTCGCTTTAAAAATTCTGTATCTCTGTTGTTTTTTTTAAATTTTACCTCGTATTTTTAGTATATTGTTTATATAGAAAATTTTTATTTGTATATATACAATTTTATAAAATAAACAAGATTGTTTTTTAAATGTTATACATGTGTTAGAAAATCTGAGGTTTTGTGTATAAATTTTTTTTAAATTTCCAAATAGGGTAGAATTGGGTACATTAGGACAACCATATCTCTAAATACAGCCATTTATAGAAGTACAAAATGCTCTCCATAATAAAAATAGTCGAACTCGAAAAGATTTTGGCCTGCTGATTGTAATTCGGTTTTACCAAATTTTTCATAAGGTACTATTTTTGGGATAAGGAGTGAGATCAGTCAAACTAGTGCACGAATAAAATCGATATAACTTTTGATGTAACCAATCAATTTTCATAAATGTAACGGTTTATGAAATGGTACTTTATGCAAATTGATACTTTATCAACAGTATTAAAAAATTAATTGTCTTTTATTAATATTTTTACTTTTAAAGAAAGTCCAGCCAAAATGGCTTTTATTATTTCTTCGCTGTTTGAAAAGTTTTAACATCTTTGTCGACTTGTTTTGTGTTCTTCATAATTCTTTTCACCAAAGCCTAATATCTTTCTGTTGGTCTCAGTTCTGGTACACAGAAAAAATTTTGCCATTTAAAAACGAAAATTCGATTACTGCGACTGAAGTCGGTTGGAACAACTGAATATGGATTTCTCAACAAAATTCGATAAACACAACTGAATTTTAGCTGCAACTTACAAAATATTCAGAAATCTCATTTGAATACGGTTCTACTAATCGAGTTTATTGTTTGTAGCTACCAAAATACACTTTTCAATTCGCTTGGCACATTATTTTTCTGTGTGGGGAAGTTAAGTGGAATCGCCTCTATTAGAACCAAAATCACATTATTCTTTTCGTACCATTCTATCGCTGATTTGCTATAATGATAAGATGTAAAGTCAGGCCTTAAGAAAGTATATTCATAAGCATGTTCCCAAATAAATAAATAATACCGTTTTTCAAACTCTCTCTTATGTACAAATCGGTGTCTATAGTGCCTGTTGTTATGTAAAAAGCACCCCTTTACCGTAACTGCAAATTGTTTGTTTTTTTTTTTGTCCGCCATATAAAATTCCTGACCTGGAAGGTGGGAAAAGTCACCAAAGACGTGGGTTTCGTCATTCATTATACAACAATCATATTTTGTTATAATCTTACGACACAGTTTTTTGGATCGTTCTTTGGCCTCCTGATTCTTCCTGGAATTTCGGCTCGGCACTCTTTGCACTTTATATGTTTTCTGACCAAAAACCTCGAACATTTGGCTTTACATCTGATTTTCGGCTTGGCAGAAGGCCCATTTTTTTCTTAGCATTATTTAGATCAGAAATACAATTTTTAATATCTTCTATTAACAATGGCAGTGTCATTATATTATTTAACCACGCTAAAAACCTGTATTTCGTAGAATCTATTATTTTTTAGGAGTCACTTTAGGGTACGATCTGGTTTTTCTTAGTAAATTTCAATTATTTTTTTCTCTTTTTGTTGATTATCCATTTTTTGATGAACTAACTAATCGTTTTGATTGATACTTTTTATTCACAAATTAGGTATAAAGTTATTCTCAGCTCACTTGATAAAAAATGTGTGAAGTATGCAGTCATAGAAATAAACGTGTAAAAATAGCAGAAAAAGCTATTAAGAATTTGTTAAAAATTACCTTGCAGAAAAAACTGCAAAATTCAGCAGATTTTATTGCTAAATATTAATGAAATAAGAACAGCAAAATAAATCTGTTAACTTTACAAAAAAATTTAAATTCGATGTGAATTTTAGTTAATTGAAAATAGTATTTTACTCTTTAATATTAACAAAAACTTTTACTAAATATTTGTAGACTCAAAATAGCAAACAAAAACAGTAACATTAACAAAATTTGTGCTCTATTTACCTTAAATTTAGTAGAATGCATATAACAGTTTATTTTGCTAAAATCAATAGAAATGTTTGCTAAAAAATTGTAGTTTGCTGATTTCATAAGGGCAGACTTTTAGTCGCATTAAAAAAATCACATTTTTTAACGATTTGTATTGCCTACTAATATTTAGTAAATGTTTTTGCTGATTGTTGACTATTTTCTTACTTTCAATTAACTAAAATTAAACTCAAATATAACTAAGTATTTGTAAACTCAACAGATTTATTGTTCCTATTCTTAAATTACTAATATTTAATAAAAAAAAAACATCTGCTACTTTTAGCAGTTTTTTCAATCAAATCAAAATTTTTAGCTTAATTTAATTATTAGCATTTTTTTTGCTAAGTTTTAACAAATCAGGTTTCAAAATTTAGTAAAATTAAATTATCCCGATGAAAATAAATTTAAATAAATTATTTAAATTAGCAACCGAAATTAGTAAAAAATTTAGTAATTTGTAAAACAAGAATAGCAACAAATTTTACTAAAAAAACAGAACTTTATCCAAAAAATTATTATAATAATAGTAAAGTGAGATTGAAAACTGTTTTACTAATTTCGAAATAAGGGTTATAGAAGCTTGTATTATTTAAAGTAAGTTAATATAATTTCGATTTATACTATAAAAACTATGAATTATGAATACTATTAAAAAAAATAAATGACAAAAATTAGAAAGTAGATTTACATAAATTTATTCAAATCGTTACATTTGAGAGATATTTAAAATACATTTCATTTGATGTATAATCCATTAATATTGGTTGGCGTTGAAATTTGGCCAATGTATTAAAATGACGCCCTTTATCATAATTTTTGTGAGCACCCAGAAAATTTCACCAAGTGGTCAAAATGGATCACATTAATGCACACATGTGTAGCCTCAACAGCCAAATTTAATCCGGTACCTCATCCGCCATATTCTCCGGATTTAGCACTCAGTGACTATTTTCTTTTTCTAAACCTTTAGAAATGGCTGGGTGGAAGGATATTCCAACGATGAAATTATTACTTAAATAAATAACTTTTGGAGGTCCTCGAGAAATCCTATATATAAGCTGGCTGGTTTGGTAAACCTAATTCTAAAACCGAAACTATTTGAACAGCAACAATTTTAACATATCAATATACTTGGTATATCATTATATGTAGTATGTATGCTTGTTGTATTACAATTTGTACAAAAAAAAAAATATCCCAACATACAATGTTTGTGTGAGAAGAGCTCGGGTATGCTAACTGTTCAAAAATGTTTTAATTTTTGAACGGCTCTACTCATACAAACATTGTTTGTTGGGATATATGTCGGTTTTACAAATTGTTGTATTACAACACAAATACTACATACACTGATATACAAAGTTGTGTAAAAATTGTTGCTTATCAAAACGTTTTGATTTTATAATTATTTTTACCAAATTAACCAGTTTATACACTAAAGAAGATAAATTTTCATAAAGAAGATTTTGGCTGTTGTATGTAATGTCTCGGTTTGAGTTAAGCCAATTATCTTTTTATATTGCAGACAACTGAAGATTTGGGTGATACCAATGAAACAATTGTATTCTATACCATGAAATTATAACTTTTTGAAAAGCAAAAAATAAAATTTAATATGACAATATCGTATTAGATTTTGGAATTGAGGTAGAACAAAATTCTAACTAAATATATGTACATATATAAAGCTTTATTTAAAGAACGAATATTAAGAAAACTGCTCTCATTTATTAAGATTTTAGAAATGTATTCTAATTTTTTTTTTTTTTTTTTTATTTTTTTTTTTAAATTCCAAATAAATGTTTGATACTTTTTCACCAATTTATTTTTTTTTTTACAAAAAATTTAAAAATAAAATGAGTTCAATAAAAACTGATAGCCTTTAGTTTAATTCGTTAAGAACTTGATTTTAGTTCAAATTTTTCATCCTATTTCTATTTTTTATTAAACTATTTCGTTCATATTCAGTTCATTCATTTATAAAGGGTGATTTTTTAGCAACTTTCTTTTTGGCAACACTGTTTTTTTGGCAACTCAGCTGCTTTCGTGTAACATGTTACTGTTAAACATGTTCAGTTTGGTCTATAATTTAACCATGAAACCAAGGTGGAAATACGAACAAAATTTATGTATTTTCGCATTAGGGCTATAACTTTTTGCATTATTTGCAAATATCAAAAATTACAAAGCCGTGTTGTCCTTGAAACAATATAAAGAACCATGATTTTACTTTTTCGCGGTCGTAAAAAAAGTTCCTGCACCAAACTCAACGAAGTTTTGAATAAATTTTTTTTTTAAATTTTCAACAAAATTTTACTCTAAATTACATAGTTTTTTTGTTAAATACTTATACTATCAACAATAAAAAATATTTTGTCACTATTCCAAGACACACATACATACTCATTGTATTATATTATTGAAAATAAATATTTAAATAAAGAGGCATTCAGAAATTGGTTTCGGCGCGGAAGGTTTTGTTCTTGTTTTATTGTATCAATAAAAAACGATATTATTATATTTACAATATTGTCCATAAGGTGGTGCCCTGTATTTTTTTTTTTTTTTTTTTGCAACAAAAAGTTATAACCCTAATGCGCATACTATTTACAATGTAAATTGTACATATAATAAATATAATGATAGCGATTCCTGTTCTCACCTTCACCATTCGCCTCAATTTTCGAATCGCATTATATTCCGTGTATTAATTATATGTCCCATTTTGATTTCTGATTTTTTAGTATTTGTTTATTGTAAAGACGATTGGACAATAAAAAATTTATAATTTTGTATTATTTGAGAGAAAATGAGGTTCGAAAACTGAGGTGAATGGTGAAAGTGAGAATAGGAATCGCTACCTATAAATAAAAACTATGTACTTTTTATCTAAAGATAAACATTAGATATAAACAAATATTAAAAAATGACACAAGTTTGTTATTAACTTTGTTTAGTATCATTTGCACTTTTAATTTAGGACTCATAAATTAGACAAGTTTATAGCAGATACTTTTTTTCATATCAACTCAAATGTTTAACATGTGAGCACATTTTTGTTTATTTAATTTATTTGTACATAAAAATTTTTATATTCTTAGTCCTCAAACCGGCATAAGCTATTTTTGCAATTAAATTTATACCACGTGTTCGGCACGAAAAATAAACATTATGTTCTTTTACCAAATTTTTTTTCGCTGCATACTTTAAGCTATATGGGCCAAAATAGGCTTAGAGCGAATCTCAAAACCTAATCCATAAAAATAAAAATGTTAATGCTTAAATTATTCCTGTTATCAATTTATAACTACAGTCCAAAAATTACACTTTTGTACTTTTACCTAAGAAGATATGGCGATTTTTGTTTTTTGAAAATGCGAAATTAGGCGAAAAACCACCTTAACTTGAATATTTATTGTTCAAATTAAGGGCTTTGCTACTACTACCAAATATAATCTTGCTACCAAATTTCATGACAATCTGTTTATATGTTTTCAAGTTAAGGCGATGTCCTTTAGAGGTATCCTGTTGAGGTCCTGTATGTCCTTGGAACAATATAGAAGCTTTTTTAAAATGTCTATGCTTCAATCTCGCTTTGTGCACTACACACAAAAAATAACTTATTAAATTGAATTTGGTTTTCTATAGAAATATCTGAATTTCTTATTATAAAACATTCATTTATCGCATTTATAGCCAATTTAAAATACCCCTAATGAAGGCTGGCTTGCTGTTTAGAGAGGGGTTAATTATATTTATAAAAACCTTCATAAATATGATTTTCGTCCAATGGAACTGTTCCACACAAATATTGTTAAGGTGATGTGTTTCCGAATGCCACACGAATCTGGCTCATAAGTGATACCGAAGTGATACTAGACAAAAAAAGTTATCCATTTTGCACTATCTCTTTTGGTTTTCGAGATATTTACCATTATCATAAAAAAAGAAGGATGCCATTTTTCTATGAACTATGAAGAAGTTATGAAGCATGTTTCAATAATAAATATGAAAAATTTGATCATATTTATGAAATCTTCATGAATATGACAATGTTTGATAGACTTTCGTCCAATGAAAGTGTTTCATCAATATGATGGAACTTTTTTCCCTGAGTGTAGTATAGTGCTATTTAAAAACTTTATTTAATAATTTAGTTACTTACTAAATTTATTGGAACTTTCAAAAATTTTAAATTTCCTATATCTGTCTTCAAGTCATAATTTATGAAATTTATTTAAATATCTGAAAAACTTTATTCCCAAAATTGTTCTTTTTCAAAATTATTTCAAAAGTGAGCCTTCCTATAAACGTAAACGTAAATAAAAAAAAAAACTAATAAAACTATAAAAAATATTACTTGAGCCAGAGTAAAAATTAAAAATTGTTTATATAAATCAAACATTTTTAGATCTTTAAAGTTTAGTAACGTCATGATGCGTGTTAGGAAAAGATCCTAGCCACGTGTTTTGTTAAAGCTCTGCCTATTCTGGAGGCTCTAGCTTTTCTAAAACTTTGGGTTCTGATGAGATCTTTAGCCATATCGAAATACTAGTATAAACCTAGATAATATGTTTGATTTGCTTTTTTTTGTAAATATACGTAGGTTGAAAACTCGTTACATAAAAATAATCTCGATGTATTTAAAAACAAAAAACTAATAAAACTGTAGTAAATATTTTCTTTCAGAAGCTATAAAAAGGTGTTTTATTCACAAATGTTACAGATCACACTAAACGATATGAGATTTTAACTTTTTATTTGATCGATAGTGCCAAAAGCAAAAAATTGTATTAAAACGAAACTTAAAACAATTATTTTATTTGATTTCTATAATCGTTAGTAAAAAAAACTTTCTTCAAAAAATCTTGAAAATCTGTTTTAAACTTTAAATTTCTAGTCTTAGTTTAAGTTTTAAGAAACTATGATTATTTTTTCTAAAATATTATTTTTTATAGATATAGATTTATTCCATATTTACTATCTTAGAAATACAAGTCATATCTTATCATATTTCAACATGATTTTGTGCTAAATGCAGTTTGTGTTTGTTTTTATATTTCTATACCAACGGTATGAAAAATATACAACATTTAAGATAAGATAAATATTGTTTTCAACATAAAAATACATTTCAGTTATAAACTTAAATAATATGTGGTTTAAATATCGGTTGTTAAAAGTAATTTTATTGAATTTGCGGCATAAATTACGGTCAACTCAAAAAACTTGTGAAGGATGGTTTTGCGCGCTTCAAAAGTGGTGATTTCGATACAGAAGACAAGGAAAGCAGAGAACGAAGCCGACATTAAATTGTCGCCGGCGGCGGCTAATCAAAAATATACTCGGCGGCGGCTGAAAGTCGACTAAAGCCGAACAATTTTCGGAGGCGGCGGCTAAACGAAAAAAAACTCGGCGGCGAATAAAAATCGACTAGGCCGATGGTTAAAAAATGTATTATAATTTAATTCACTTATTTATTTGTAATCTAAGCAAATTTTACAAAATTTCATGTTTTCCAATATGTGTCTATCTTTTTTGTATAGACTACCAAAATGCTTCCAACATTCTGATAAACCCGTTAGGTTTACTTTAAAATTTGCCATTTTTTTTATATCATCTTTTCTTTTAAATAAGTCTTCATAATATGCTATATCGGCAGATTTTGAAATAAATGTATTTACATCAGTAGAAGCATCTGAGTTAGAATCAGAATCAGATGAAATTGTGGGATTAGCTTGTGTAGTATGAAAAAAGTTTTTTTATATTTTTTTGAGCCATTGTAAGATTTGGAAAATTTACTTTTTCTTTTTCTAGTGAAGCACAATATAACGGCACATTTTGGAAACGCTAGAGAATTCATAGTGAAAATCTATGGTTGCCAGATTGGTGGGTACTAAAAGCCGGATGTATGCGAAGGATTCTTAAAATAATATGATTTTTTAGTTAAAATGAATTTAGATAAAAAAAATATCGGCTAAGCTGATATAGTTGGCTCAGCTGATATAGTCGGCTCAGCTGATATAGTCGGCTCAGCTGATATAGTCGGCTCAGCTGATATAGTCGGCTCAGCTGATATAGTCGGCTAATATTTTGTAGCCGAAATTAGCCGCTCAGGTCGGCGACGGCTCGAGTACCTGAAAAGTGATCGGCGGCGGCTTAGCCGCGGCTATTAGCCGATCGGCTTCGTTCTCTGAAGGAAAGGCCTGGTCAGCCGAAAAAGATTGAAGATGAGGAATTGGAAGCATTACTCCACGAAGATTGTTGTCAAACGCAAGAAGAACTTGCATTATCGTTGGGAGTCACACAGCAAGCCATTTCATTACGTTTAAAAGCATTGAGATTCATTCAAGGAAATTGGGTGCCATATGAATTGAAGCCGAGAGACGTTGAAAGGCGATTTTGCATGTCGGAAATGCTGCTTGAACGCTACATAAGGAAGTCATTTTTGCATCGTATTGTTACTGGTGATGAAAAATGGATACATTACGATACCCTCAAGCGCAAAAAAGTCGTATGTAAAGCCCGGCCAACCAGCCAAATGAACGCCAAAGCCGAATATCCATGGCGCCAAGGTAATGCTCTGTATTTGGTGGGATTAGAAGGGGGTTTTGTATTATGACCTATTGAAATCGGGTCAGACGATCACAGGGGACCTGTACCGAACACAATTGATTCATTTGAAGAGAGCAATCAACGAAAAACGAACAGACTATTCGACCAGACACGACGCCATAACCTTCTATCATGACAACGCTCGGTCACATGTTGCAAGAACGGTCAAAAACTATTTGGAAAACAGTGGATGGGAAGTTTTGGCTTACCCGCCTTATAGCCCAGACTTTGCTCCTTCTGACTATCATTTGTTTCGATCGATACAGAACGCCCTTACTGGAATACGATTCACTTCTTGGCTTGATTCATTGTTTACCTCAAAACCGGAGCAGTTATTTTGGCGCGGAATCCATGTGCTACCATAAAGATGTAAAAAAAGTAGTGGCTAACGATGGACACTACTTTGAATAATGTATCAATTCATTTTGATATTATAATAAATGCATTTTTCAAGCAAAAATAGACATTATTAACTTGTCTACCCAATATAAGAAAAAAAATAATATTTTGTAAATGTGCCCAGCCAGAAATTGCAAATGGTCCGAAAAATCAAGCACTGGAAAAGCACTGTTTTCCAATGGTCCAACAAATAAAGTGCTGGCAAAGCACTGATTTACAACGATCTGCCAAAGTTAGTAAAAAAATTTACAACAGTAAAAATAATAAAAGCACTGGCACAGGCCTTGCTTAGAACGCTCTGACAACGTTCGTAAAAAGTGCTTTGCCAGTGCTTGATTTACAAATTTACAACCGTTAACATAAAAAGGGCTGTGCCCTTGTTCACAACGATTTCCCAAACTTTACTGGCTGTTCTCCCAATGATTTGCCAACTTTTTAAAATGATCGTTTTGGTACTGGCAAAGCGCACATTGCCAGTGCTTTGCCAACGTTTTAAAAAAGAAACGGGTCAAGCCATGCTAGGTGTTATTATTTTCTGGTTGGCAAAGCAATTATTTTGTAATTAAAAAAGCACTTTATTGGAAGTTCTACCAATTCTTTGCCAACGTTTTAAAATTATGGTTTTGGTACTAACAAAGCGCTCATTGCCAGTGCTTTGCAAACGTTTTAAAAAAGGAACGGTGTTATCATTTTGTGGTTGGCAAAGCACTTTAATCTTGAGAAATCCAACGCTCATACCACCGTTGAAAGCACTGGGCCAATGCATTGCCGTTCGTATTTTTCTGGCTGGGTGGTTGTTTATGTTTAACTATATTTTTTTAATTGAGTTTTAAAGAATTGATTTTTTTCTTATTTTCAATAAGATGATATCATACTCATTAGTTATTATGAAATGAAATAAAAAAATTCTCAATTTAATGAATTGCTTTATGAACGATAAATAAAAAATGAAATGAAAAAGACTCAATACAAAAATCATCATCATTAATTAATATTGTTTTATGACATTTTCTCTATATACTTCTTCGTTGCTTAATGTGGGTGTAGATTTTGTTAATAAAAAATTAAGATAAATTCGATAACAAGATTATATTAATGACAGTTTTCACAATATCTCTCATATGATTGCTTATTTTTTTTTTTAATTTTGAAATTACATTAAGTTTTTTTTATCTGTCGATTAAAAAACTCTTTAATGAAATTGAAATATTTTATGATCATTTTGTGTAGGCTTTTAAAGTCATAAAATTGCGATTACATTGTGTTTAATTTTTGTAAGATCGCATAAACAATATTAACGAATTATATTATTAATATTTTAATTGTCTGTATTTTAATTTTATATCTAAAATTTTAAATCTGCATGGCCTTATTGTAATTTTGTTTGTTATTATTGTTAATTTCTTTATATAATTTTTGTAAATATTAAATATTTTTAATATTTATATTTGCAGGCTTTAAAAATGTACGCGGTTAAATGTAAGGTAAGTCTTAAAAAATTTTTTAAAAAATTTTTATATTTTTATTTTAATACCTAATTGTGTACCAGTAAATGGCACTTTAATAAACCAACCGGTTTTAAATCCTCCGCTCCCATGAAAGTACAATTGAGGGGAACCCGTTTATAATCACAGCGTTGTAGGTTTTTTTCGTAATATATACGGATATTTCGTATATTCTACGAAATTCGGTTTAGGCAAGAATTGATTAATTTTGGGAATCTAATAAAAATCGTTCGTATATTCTCTTGTATATTAGGGGACAACATGAATTAAGCTATATTTATTATTAATAGGTCTCTGAAGTTAATACGTTAAATATGTACTTAAAATTGTACAAATATGAATTTATTATTGATTTTTCGGCTCTATGAAATAAAGCCCCAATGAAATAAGTCCCCAAACCAAAAATGAAATAAGGCCCCAAAAATCTCTAATAAAAAAAAATTGGGGTCTTATTTCATTTTTTGGGGCTTATTTCATTTTTTTTTTTGTACCTTATTTCATAATGAAATAAGGCCCCAATTTGAGAAATGAAATAAGTCCCCAAATAATATTTTTGGGGTGTTATTTCATTTTCTTAAAAATCAAAATTTTAAGGAATGTAAGCAACCAATCTCATTCAAAGCACGCAGAAAAAACTTTATTTCGCGAAGCCGCCTGCCGCGTTCTACGGAGGAAAAAAATCCCTAAGAGCGGCCGAAGGCCGCCACCCAGAAGAACTTGTTTTTCAAATCAGATGTCGAATCCGTTGAAATCTTATATTTTAAAGACATCAAGTAACATTTATTTGACCTGTCATAACTTTTTATGTCCCAAAATACCAACCAAGATTTATTGTTTTTTAATGATTATTTTTTAAAAGTCTATTTTATTAAAAAATTTTACGTATATATTAGTGTCTAAACGTTAAATAAACAGAATATAAAAATAAAACAATTAACTGTTTAAATGACAAAGCTATGACTGGTCAAATTATATTACTTATTGTCTTAAAAATAAGATTTCAACGGATTCGACATTGGATTTGTAAAAACAAGTTTTTCTGTGGGGGTGGCCTTCGGCCGCTCTTAGGGGGTTTTCCTCCGTAGAACGCTGCAGGCGGCTACGCGAAATAAATAAAAAACAAACTATCAATTCGTTTGCTATATTTTTTTTAGGGTACAAGAATAATCTTCCAGTGAATATGTTTAAAATTGTTTTTTAGTGAAATATTTTTAATATTCATATTTACAGGTTTCATTTACTAATTTTTCTTATGTTCTTGCCGTCAAACAGCTGAGGACTCTTTGCAGGTATATACACAAAAACTATGTATTAATTAGGAATAAAAAAATATTTTAATGTAATATATAATTTAGTTTTTTTTTTAATTGGGGCCTTATTTCATTTTCGAAATGAGGCTTTACTTCATTATGAAATAAAGCCCCAAAAATTGCGGCGTTATTTCATTTTATTTTGGGGTTTTGTTTCATTTTGTTGGGGCTTGTTTTCATTTTTTTTTTGGCATTGTTTCATAGTGAAATAAAGCCCCAAAAAATGGGGAGTTATTTCATTTTTGGTTTGGGGACTTACTTCATTGGGGCCTTATTTCATAGAGCCGACTTTTTCCAACGTTTTCAGTATTATTTCCACAATTTTAGTAATTTTTGTCTTAAAAAGTTACTAACAAATCGAAAATTACAAATAATCATCGTCAGAAAGTTAGTACTTGTACTTTTCTGTTATTTATCTTTGCGTGAAAAACTTTTTTTTTTGTAGATTTGAGAAAAAATTTTTTTATAAAATATATAAATTGTGCAAAAACACATTTTTAAATATAAAAAATATTCTTAAAACATGTGTTTGAATGCAATATATGCAAAAATATGCATTTATAGCAAAATATGCATTTATATTAAAATATTTAAAAATATGCATAAACAAATCGGTGCCATTTTGTCGCAAATTTGTTGATTCGCAAAGATATTGGGTTAACTTTGTTAACAACAACAAACTTGTATGTACATGAAGTTCCTAGCCCTAATTACTAATAATAGCTGTATGTTGGCTCATACCTATAAATATTAAGTATTTAAAGTATATCTACGCTATAACGATTAAAGTGTAAAAAAATTTAACAGCTCCGCTAAAAATTTACATTTATGGATCCATATACACACAGAAAAAAGATTTTTTGGAATTCGGTCAAAACCATTAAAATTAATTTGATATGACGTTTTTCATTAGGATTTACTTATAATCGATTAGTAAAGCAAAATTTATGTACTGGCAATTAAAAAGAGGAAACAGGAACTAATAAACAATCCTCTTATACAATTAACTCTAATAAAAAACAACTACATAAATATAACAAAAAACAACTACTATAAAAAAATGTTAAGCAAGTTACGAATTTGAGCAAATATTTAATTAAAGCAATTAATTTTTAATTGACCTAATAAACCTAATAAGAAAATCTAACT
The DNA here is from genome assembly GCA_021234595.1 of Delia radicum. NCBI lineage: Eukaryota > Metazoa > Arthropoda > Insecta > Diptera > Anthomyiidae > Delia > Delia radicum. The sequence goes on along the minus strand of CM037853.1, from coordinate 149,705,767 downwards.
AAAATGAATTTAAAATATTTATTACTAATACCAGTAGAACTTAAATTTTCTATGAATTAAAAAAACGAAATGAAGGATTGAACGAAAATATCGAATATTGGTGAACGAATCATATCGTTCAATTGAGTGAGTCGTTCAATTGAACTAGTTCGTTCATGAATGACACAACTCTAATAAAAAACAACTACATAAATAGAACAAAAAACAATTACAATGTGCTGATGTTTGCTTTTGAGCAATACTATAAAAAAATGTCAAGCAAGTTACGAATTTGAGCAAATATTTAATTGATTCAATTAATTTTTAATTGACAGATTTTAAAATGTTCAAAAAACCGATTTAATTGAAAAAAGTAGGGAATTATTTTGTTTTGTGTACCTTTAATTTTATAAAATTTATTTTAATGCTTATAATTCTTATTCAGTTAATAGAAATATTTATGCGAACAAATTCCTCACAGAAGTTCGTTTTTTTCTTCTTTCTATTGAAACGTAGGGGCCATGCAACAATATTTTTATTGATTTGTAATTTTTTTTGCATAAAATAGTCCTTTTGTTGAAATCAAATTTTTTTAAAATCATTTTTAGTTTATTTTTTAGCATTTTTCTGTTTAAAAATGGCTACGTTTTATTAAACAAAATGTAACTTCAAAATAACATTGTCAATTTATTGAGAATGTGCTAGAAATAAATAAATATTCAGATTTATTTATTTATTACTAAAACCTAAACATTTATAAAAAACAACTACATACATAAATATTACAAAATAAAACAACAATATGTTGGTGTTATCTTGTTTTTTTTTATCTAATGCTTTTAAGCGATAAAATAAAAATTTCAAGCAAGTTGCGAGTTTGAGCAATTACTCAAAAAAAGTCAGTAAAGTCAGCAACATTTTTGTTGGAAGGACAAATTGCTGATATCAGCAAAAAAGTAGCTAAAGTCAGCAAAATTTACAATTTTTTTTTGCTGATATTATCAATTTTTCTGCAATTATCCTCAAAAAAAAAAATGTTGCTGCTTTTACTGACTTTTATTTTTTGATTTGGTGAAAAGTTATGTGGTGGTTTACAAGTGAAGGCAAAATTTCATATGGTTTTTGCGTCATTTAATGGAATTGAGTTTTAAGAACAGTATTTAAAAAATGGTTTAATTTTGTACAGTTTAAGGTATACCAAAGTGATGTCGGCGCACTACTAATGGGATACAAAGATCACAAATTTACAAGGAATTGGAGTAAATTTTGGAAAATGTATATTTTTACATCTGACATTCACAATTATATTTGAAATTGACTAGCGTATTGCTTGAACTGAGTTTTTTTAGTAAAACGCACCTTCGAGTCAAAAAGGCATTTTAACATTTTTAAAACGCAAGAACTTTATGAAAGGTACAAGGTACGCTGAATCCAAATCTGGCCTTAGATTCACTCTCCGACATCAGGCGTTCGAGCTATATTAACGAGAAAAGTGTATTTTTTGATCAAAATGCTCCGATTTTTTACCTTCCTGGAAATACATTCTTCATAATACTTGTAACGTCACCTGAACAAACTACACTTACCATTTTTTTCAGTTTTTAAATTTTTAAGATAACTTATTTCCTTACGACATTATCGTCGGTTAAACTTGATAAAAAATTTGAATTTTTTAAAATTTTGCATTGCGGGACTTTAAAATTGCTGTTACAACCTCAATTTCAAATGGTAAGAGTAGTTTGTTCAGATGACGTATTATGAAAAATGTATTTCCATTAAGGTAAAATATCGGATCATTTTGATCCTTCTGATGTCGGAGAGTGAATCTAAGGCCAGATTTGGATTCAGCGTACCTTGTACCTTTAGAAAAGTATAATTTAGTTCTAGTGTCAAACATTTTTCGGCCTGAATCTTTAGCTGTAAAAAGTACTTACATGTACTCACAAGTGCTATCCACTGTATGTATAACTTATGTATATTGAGATTTTTCAAGATCATCATTCTTATGGAAGTTTAATAGGTACTTAATTTTTTCTAATTTTTTCTGAAAGTGCGTTTCGTTCTTAGTAAAATTGTATTTTTGTTTTAACCGTCGCACTCCTGAAACAAACCCGTGTGGGTTTTGAAGATTTCCAATCATTAATACACACAGAAAACAGTTTTGTAGTTTTTGTGGTTGCACGTACTATCACTATTATTAAATTTTAATACTATTGTAACAACCGTCATTTATTTACAAATTTCGAATTTTTATGAATAGTTTATGTTTATGGGCTATAATATTCTATAAATAGATTCAAAAGCATTCAACAATATTGATTTTATTAATAAAAAAATGTTATGCCTCGAACTGCGATTGAACCGATCGCCTTTACTTTACCTCTAGCCTAAACCCAATTTAAATATTAGTTTTTAAATTTCAACATTGAATATTGTGTAGTTTCAAATTTAAATATTTGTCAATTCGGTTGCTAATCTCAATATATTATTAGAGTTACCAAAACTAAAAAAACATTTATATTATTTTAAAATTATTATATTAATAAAAATTCGTATGGCGCGACCTGGCCTCGAACCGGCGACCTCCTGTACTGGTGCTTAGATACCTACCGTGTACACGAACAAAATCGGGTAGGTATCTAAGCACCGGTAGGTATCTATTGCTTGAAATTACGGGCATTAGGCAATTACTTTACCTCTAGCCTAAAGTCAATTTGAATTTGTATTTTTCAATTTCAATCTAGAGTGTTTTTTGTTTTTGTTTCAAGTTTAAATATGTATGTCTAAAAATAGATTTGTATGTACAACAGAAATTCGGTCACTGATCTCAATATTTTATTAGAGTTACCAAAACTATAAAAAAATTAATATATTATTTAAAATTATTTTATTAAAAAATTCTTTTGCCGCGACTTGAAGTCGAACAGGTGACCTTCTGCTTGTCAGGCAATTACTTTACCTCCAGCCCACACCCAATTTGAATTTGTAATTTAAAATTTCTACCTTGAATATTTTTTCTTTCAAGTTCTAATATGAATGTCTAAAATTAGATTTGTATGTACAACAGAAATTGTGTTGCTAATCGTAATATTTTATAAGAATTACCGAAACTATTAAAAAACTATATATTATTTTAAAATTTTTAACGAAAACTAATATTTAAGATAGAGTGATTGTTTTTTTACAAGCGAATCTAAGATTCGCTTTTTAACTGAAAATATTTCATTCAAGTTATTAAATCTCCGAAAAGTGGTTCTTTGGTGGTATTAAAGGTAATGTAGAAGACAATAGTTTTTCAATATTGATTAGGTAAACCAATATTTTTAATGATGTGACTGTGTTTCTATTTACAATATACTTTAATTATTCTGATGATGAATTTTAAGTACACACAGAGAAAAAAAGTGCCAACCGAAGTAAAAAGTGTATATTAATATTAACAACTTATAAACACAGTTAGTACAACGATATTAACATTGGATTTCTTAATATTTTGAGTGTTGCAACTAAAATTCAGGTAATTTAACCGAATTTTGTTGTGAAAACAAATGTTCAGTTTTACCAACCGACTGAAATTCGTATTAACCGAATTGGAGTCGCAGTACCCGAATTTCAGTTGGCAAATATCAAAATTTTTCTCTGTGTGCACTTACAGTTAAAATTAATGAATAATGATTAAATTTTGTTTGGTTACTATGGAATTTCAACCAATTTATTCTGTGTGGTAACTTTTGGGGTTTTGTTCAAAACAAAAAATGCTTTCGACTCAGTGAACACTCGCGGATCCAGGAAAAGATTTTGGCGAGGGAAGTTAGAGTATTTTTGATAAAATTTTCATTGTCATATATGTGGACATATGTTGACTTTTGGAAAGCTTAACTATCACTCTTTCTAAATCTATTCGAAAATTAATAATAAGAATTGGGAAACTTTTAGTCTGTTAAGTCTTAAAAAATAGTTTTTTTTTTTAACAACAACTTCAGATTTTGGGGGTATACTCAAATATCTAAAGATTGATAAGGGATCTATTCCACCAGACCTACAACCTACACTAGGTCACTTTTTAAGTATGTTTTTACTGTAGCACCGTGTTATAATTCATCACATTTATAATACAATAGAATTCTTAAATCACCAAATAATAATATCTGTCTAATATAACACATGCTTTCTTCTATAAATTATTATTCACAAATTAAGCGAATCTTTCTGACATGAGGTATCCCATCCAATATGTGTGAGTCTGTGTGGGTGTATAATTAAGTGCAAAATAATGATTATTGATTACTCGACCTTGACTAAAGTAAAAGACTGGGAAGAATAGATACGTACTTATTTAATGTATGTAGTTTTACGCACAATTAACCATTTCTAAACAGTAGAAACAGCCAAGCAGCAACAACCAAAAACCACCACAGAAACACCATCTTATTACACTTTATATCTTTGAGAATTGATGTTCATAGAAAATCTTTACCTGACATTCATTTCCTTTTAAGTTAAAAAACATCAAAAGAAAATGTTAGTGTTACAGGTAAAAATATTTCTCACAAAATTCCTATAATAAAGTACAAGAAAACCCCAAGAAACGGAATGTAACTATAAGTACATATTTAGGTAATTCTTTCTAATCTTGCGGAAAAGAAACTAAAATAATGTTTTTGTAGCCGTTTTTTTATTTTTTTTTGTTCAAAAAAACATCAAAAAGCTATTCATTTAACATGTTTTTTATAAGCTTACTTTTTGGGGTTAAGAAAAATTTAAATAATTTATCTTATTTTTGGGATTTGTCATTTAAAGACGTCATGAGTTGTTAGATTTTGTTTGTTTTACGTTTTAGTATTGTTTCTAAATATTTGTGGTCAAAATTAATAAAATTAACCACTTAACTGATGAGTTTTTTTAAAAATGCAAAACAAATTTTACAAAACTTATCACTAATTTTAAACAAATAGTCTAAATTTAAAAAGTAAAGTGTGTTTTTATATAGGTATACAACTTTGAAATGGAATATAACAAAGATGAATTTTTTAAATTGACATGAAATTTACTTTATTTAATCTTCTGGCATTATAATTTAAATATCACTTCTGGCATATGACTGCCACGGCTGGCTCGGACGTAGTCTAATCTGGAGGTCCAATTTTCTGACTTTGTCGAACATTTGTGGCCGTATATTGGCAATAACGCGGCGAATTTTGTCCTCCAAATGGTCAATCGTTTCGGGCTTATCGACGTAGACAAAAGGGTCCGAAACGTAAAACTATGCGGTTACCAAACGTTTCCTTTAATAAATCAATTGTGGTACGAGCTGTGTGACATGTTGCGCCGTCTTGTTGAAACAATAGCTCCTGCACATCATGGTTGTTCAATTGATAAACGTAAAAGTCAGTAATCATGGCTCTATTCCTGTGCACGATGGCGGATAGACTGATTGGGGTCTTCCTCTACGCTACGCTCTACAGCAGCAATGACTTCTTCTGTACGCACTGTACGACGTCTCTGTTCCATAGTTAATCGACTTCATTGCTCTGATGAGCGATTATGTTGACCGTAAAATGGACGTAGTGCGCGATACATATTTCAAACAGAACCATGATTTTCAAAATAAATTTTCACAATTTGGAAGCGTTGTTCAGGCGTCAGTCTATTCATGTTGAAATGCCAAACCAAAATAAACATAAATCACTTGACATCTGACTAACTGGCCGCCAGTTAAAAAAGTGTTGTCAACTTAAAGTTCTATACCGCCAATGAAATAGGTACAACATTTTATACTATTTTGTACAATAATATAAATGTTGTATTAAATTATCAATTAGTTTTTCTACCTGCCCCAAAACCTTTAAAACGCGATGTTTTGAGTTAACATTACCATATATTTACTTTGTGAGATAGCTCAGAAGCTATATCTGACTTAGTAAAACTAATGACATTTTCGAACTCGCCAAGTTATCAAGATCCGGAATAAAATCAGAGTCACCAAAGCCATTGTTCTGCAGTGTTATATGAACACCTGAAATGCGCTGGAAGTAGATATTTTTTTTCAAAGTGAAACATTTTTTGAGGCTCTTTACAGGATAATTGAAAATTTTGTTAATTTTTATAACCTAAAGTTGCTTTAGACGAACCGTGTTAAAGTAAATTTTACTTTTTGTAAAAAACTATACACTAACGTAATTTAATGTAAAATGTTTTTAATATTTTTGATTGCATTTTTTGTGGTGTTGGTATTTGGTTGGTCCAAATATCCTTCGAAAAAGTGTTGCCATCTCAGATTAAAATTACTAATCTTCCATGATGCAAATAAATGCGTTTTTGACCAAATTTTTAAATTGAAAGTTTGAGGTTACTTGTTACGTTTCAGAAACATCTAGCTTATTCTTTCTGGGCTTTTTTGTATTCCCGTATAATCATAGAACTTTTTTTTTAATGTTTTTCTATTGCACAAGACCCGTTTTTCAAGCTGGCTATACGATTAAACTATTTATCCAGCAGAATTTGTCAAGCACTTTTTACCGGAGCAAGGCATACGGTTATTACTTTTTATTTTTACCTACTGAATAGTATTTTTATTAAGATAAGCAACACTCAGGAAATTCTCCCTATTTATTAATGTGTTGCTTTCTATGGAACAAGGACAGATGAGAGGTGAACGGTGCGGATAGATGATGGGCTTCAAGCATGGCAACACTGTAATTGCGCGAAATGATAAGTCTTATAACAGTTGTTGCTCGCCACCTGAAGGAGAGTTGGTGAACTTTATTGAATGGTTTGGTTCATAGCCCTGATTTTGCCATTTAAAAAAAAGTATATGATAAATTTGCCTAAACTTGATGCAGTAACATAAGATAACATGTGGCTATCTGAAACTAAAGGCAACAGTTTGATAGCATAATTACTTTTTTTTAATCAGCTACCCAAAATTTGTTGCAATTTCATTCCGCAAACGTCAAATCCGTCCGCGTTCATGATTTATCTTTAACGGATCAAAAATTATGGCGGTTTTAAGTTTAAATCGAATTTAAAATTAAAATTTTTGTTTGGATTTAATTAAAGTAACATCTATTTATTGATATCATTGTATTTATCACATATCATACAATGATATCAACTACACCACAAAAAAAATTACAAATACACTCAAAAAATAGTTTTGTCATACAATATAACTTAAAAAAAAAACGCGATTATTTTGGAGAACACACATTTTTGGCCGGACTTATGACATTTAATTGAGTTTAAGGTTACTTATTTGTAGGATTCAATACTTTTAATTTTGCGAAACTACATATTTTATATAAAAATGCCTTTTGAGGTTACACAAACTTTGCTTGCTCCATAAAATTTTAATTATTTAAAATATTTTAATGCCATTTTGATTTTAATATTAATCTCTTTACAATTTTTATTTGATGTACATCTTGGCGGAATTGATGCAGCGCTTTACTTTCTCAAAGCGAAATGTGTTTGGAAAAAACTTTCGCTGTACCCGCTAGGATTAAAAAATTTATTTTATCAATATTCCCTCCATATGCCAGTTTCTTTAAAAAATGCGAAAACATAATTAAATTTAGATATCTTTAAAAAAATTCATAACATTTTTACTTTTAAAACTTTTAAAATTCCGTTTTGACTCGCAGGCGCTGTTTATCAAATACAAATACAATTGTGAATGTCAGGCGAATAAAATAAATTAAATTTATTATTTAACTGGGAACTTATCCAAAGTTCATTAAAAACTGCGGTTACATGTCGGGATACCTTACTTATAAATTAACACATTCTTAGTTTGCAAAGTTTTAAAAAGTGTTTTTAAACAATAACTTTAGATTTTGAGGGTGGATTTAAATTTCTGAAAATTGTAATATGATTCGCTCTATCAGACGACACTTTTGCACGCAGAGAAACAAGTTTCTTCATATTGATGAAACTCTTTCATACATCGTTTTTCATCAATTATTTATCATATTTATGAAGTTTTCATAGTTATGATGAAGAGTTTCATAAAAATGTATGTCAAATGTTTCATAAATCTTCATCATTTCATAAAAAAGTTTCATAAGCCGAGTTAACATATTTTTTTGTTTTTCTTTCAATTGAAATTCAGAATTTCTATTTAACATTTAGAAATCATCAATAGAAATTTACAATTTTCATTTGAAATTAAAAAAAATTAATTTAGATTTTCTATTTAAAATTCAGAAACTATCATAACATCAATTGAATATCAGAAATTCTAATCAGTTGATGTGCTCTAAATTTTAAATGGAATTTTGTGAATATAAATTTAATTTCTACAAATTTCAGTGAGAATGGAAATTCTTAACCTCAATTATTGTTTTTAAATTCCAAATGAAAATTCTTAAATTAATTTATTTTTTCTGAATGTTAATAAAAATTAATATAAATTGATATTTTCTGAATTTCGGTTCGAAGGTCTGAGTTTTATGATATATTCAGGATTACAGTTGTAAAACTATTGGGTTTAAAAAATAATATAATAAAAATATCTTTTCGTAATTGTCTGTAGCCTCTATTTTGTTTGTACGCTACCAAAGAAAATTTTTCATTTCATTTCGTCATATTTATAAAGCGTGTTATAACGTTTATGAAACATTTCATGAAAAACTATGAAACATTTCATAAATATGATAAAGCTTGTCATCAATTTTAACTTTTATGAAGCAGCTTCATCATATTTATGAAGTGTTACATTGGACGAATATCAACGAAATGCTTAGTCATATTTATGAAGTTTTTCATAAATATGATGAAGCTTTTTTCGTGAGTGTGTCGCTTTAGAGGTATATGCACATTAGTTCGTTTTGTACCAGCACTCAATTTTTGATATCATGTAAAAGTCTTTTTAAACTCACCATTAACTTACTCTCGTTTTTAAAAAAATTCATCATATAGTTGAAACTGTTTCATAAATCGTTTTTCATCAGTCATTCATGACATTAAAGAAGTTTTCATAGGCATGATGAATAGTTTCTTAAAACTGTATGTCAAATATTTCGTAAATCTTCATTCATAGAAAAGTTTTATAAACATATTGTGTTTCTATCAATGGAAATTCTTAATTTCCATTTGAAATTGTAAATATATTAAGAATTTTCATTTAAAATTAAATAATATAACTTTCTATTTAGATTCTCTATGAAAACTATCAGAAACTATAATAACATAAATTTAAAGTCAGCAATTCTAATCAGTTGATGTCACAGCAAAACCACACATTACCAAATAATTGGTAAAGTAATGTATCGCCATAGGGCTTCACTCATTACATTACACCTTACTTCACTGATGAATTTTACAGGCGATGAGCCTAAAAGTAATGGGTGGACTCATTACCTTCTAGGGGTAAAGTAACTGGTTACTTTTATGGTTACATGGTGGAAAAAGTAATGTGTCTATAAATAGATTTTCTTAAAAAAGAAATGCATAAAAATATTTTTTACAGATATTTTTTTTAATTAAATAAATAACTTTTTTTTTTTTTATTAAATAAATTACGTGGTCATGCTGGGATTCGAATCTGGGGTCTCTGGAATTTCACAATTAGTTAGGCGAGAAATCTACCAACTGAGCTATCGATACATATAATATTTTATTGCTTAAAATGTAAATGAGTTGTTGTGCTTCGTGTTTTCGTTCGTGATATCAAAAATATACACCTTACCCTCATGCTTACAAAAAATCACAAACACAAAAACACAAGTGTCTATAAATAGGTTTTCAAAAAATATTTATTAATAATTACTTTACGTTTATAATTCATCCATTATGTAATTGATGATCGGTAAGTCATTATTTTATGTTTTGAAGTAATGTAAAATGTAATGAGGTATCATTACAAGGTAATCCATGAATGTTCAATTATCGGTAACTCATTACTTCTTGTTGGAAAATAATGATACAGGTAAGGAGTACACATTACAAGGTAATGCATTACTTTATCGCACCCATTACCAAAGTTTTGCTGGGGTGTTCTAAATTTTGCATATAAGTTTGTGAATATAAATTAATTTTTCATAAATTTCAGTGAGATGGAAATTCTTAACCTCAATTAATTATTTTTTTTTAACTCCAAATGAAAAGTTCTAATTTATTTTTTCTGAATAAATATATTTTCCTCATTAGCTGTAGCCTCTATTGTGTTTGTACGCTAAGACAAAAAATTCTTCATATTTATGTAAATAGTCTTAGAACATTTATGAAACATTTCATGAAAACCTATTAAACTTCTTTATATTTATGAAACTTTTCATACATATGATGAAGCTTGTCGTCAATTTGAACTTTTATGCAACAGCTTCATCACATTCGACAAAAATCAATGAAGTTTTTCATAAATATGATGAAGCTTTTTCGTTGAGTGTTTGATTTACCACAAAATTATTAATTATCTTAATTAATGTTCCATTTTATACTTACGATTTGGATTTGAACATTTTGTCTTTGTATGTTAAAATGTTTTATTTTGTAAAATTAATTTCAGAGTAGTCTTACGATACCTTTTTAGTTAATTAAAATGAAACAAAATAAAATCTTTTTTAATTACTTTACTCTGAAATGTGAATGTGTTTAAACTCAATTAGTTTTTTGTTCTACCAGCATAGTCAGTCATTGATGTTGTTGTTTATGATGAAGATGATATTGATGATGAAGCTGATTTTGTGAATGTTGACGATAATTTATGTAAAACATCAAAACCAATAATTTTAATGGTTTATTAATTATATTATAGTTTAGTTAGTTGAAAAGGGGAATTTTGAGAAACTAGAATTTTAAAAATATTTGTGTAACAAAAATTTCATTAGGAACAACATATTTAAAATCTCTAGAAATTTTTTGTAGTTTTGAAAACTTTATCCATTTTGTGACACTTATCGATCCAATACAAACATATTTAATACTTTACAACGCCTCCAAACTGAAATATCTACATTTTAGTTTTAATATTTATTAAGTAAAATTAAAATAACGTCTGGTTTAAGTTGTTTTTACTTACAAGGAAGGAAACGAAACAAAATTTACAATTTTGAAATCTTACACACAAAAAATAATTGCTGAAATTTCGCCAACAACGAAAATTGTTAATTCAATTAGAAATTGATAGCTCTTTAATTGAATTATTTTTCAATTAAATAATAACTCATTTGATTAAAAAGTGATCAATATCGTAAACCTTCCCAGAAACCAAAAAAAAAAAAAATTTTTTTGTAGCCATATCAAATGTTATTTTTTTTATAGAAGTGTTGTTGCCATATCAAATGTTTTTTCACAGCTTGAATTTTATAACATTGAATTTAAACCGGCATGAAATTCTCATTTAATTAGCAGATTTATTTATACTTATGTGAACAAATTCACACAGAAATTAGTTTTTTTTCTTCCTGTTGAAGAGTAGGGGTTATGGCAAAATTTTTTTTTGGATTTTTTCTTCGCAGAAATTTGACCTTGTGTTGAAATCAGAGTATTTTTTTTTTTTTTTTTGTTTAAAACAATTTTTAATTTGTTTTTTGCATTTTTTTGCTGTTTTAAAAAAAATTTTAAATTTTTATGATAATGCTTTAGAATAAATAAATATTCAGATTTTAAGAAGTGAAACTAAATTTTTCAACTTAATAAAGTAATAAACCTAATAAGAATTAATATCTAATCTAATTGAAATAAATTTAAAATATTTATTACTAATACCACTAAACATAAACATGTATAAAAACAACTACATAAACATTACAAAAACTACAACAATGTGTTGATGTTTGCTTTTGAGCAATAATATATAAAAATAGTCCCCAATTTAAGAAAATATTTAATTGATTCAATTAATTTTTAATTGACAGCTTTTAAAATTTTCAATAAATCGATTTAATTGAAAAAAATAAGGAAATATTTTTTCTGTGATAGTACACAACAAATATCGATAGAAACAAATCTGATATCACAAATGAACAACAATACTCTGAAGTTTGTGCCTTTATTATTAAAAAAAATTATTATTTTGTCCAGATTTAGCATGCCAAAAATATGTTAGAATGGCTTAATACAAAAATCATATCTTTTGTACCGAAATTCGCAAATAATCCAAATGTCCCAAAAGCACGTCCAATTGAGCACTTTTGCTGTCTTTTATGTCAAAAAGTACATGAAAATGGTTGGGAAGCCAAATGCACAGAAGAATTGAAGAAAAAATTAAAGGCAGTGTAGAAAAATTTCCACAAAAAAATATTTCCCTACTATTTTCAAGTAAATCGATTTGTTGCAAATTTTAAAAGCTGTCAATTAAAAATTAATTGAATCAATTAAATATTTTCTCAGACTCGGAACATGCTTGACAGTTTTGAAATTCAGTTCAATTCGATTTGATATTAATTCTTATTAGGTTTATTACATTATTAAGTTAAATAATTTAGTTTCAGTCGTTTAAATCTGAATATTTATTTATTCTAAAACTTTACCATAAAACTGATAATGTAAATAATGTAATTTTTAAAGTTTAATTTTCTTTAATACAAATTTGAAAATTGTTTAAGCAGAAAGAAAATGCAAAAAATGAATTAACTATTTAAAAAAAAAAAAAACAATACTCTGCTTTCAACAAAGGGGCTAATTTCTGCAAAGAAAAATCCAAAAAATGTTACCATAGTCTCCAATTTCTATGTGAATTTGTTCACACAACGAACTGAGAATTTCATGCCTGTTTAAATTCAATGTTATAAAATTCGAGCTATAAAAACACATTTGGTATGGCAACAACAATTTATCGAATTTTTTTTTTCGCTTTTTGGGAAGGTTTTGAATATTGATCACTTTTTAATCAAATGAGTTATTATTTAATAGAAAATTTCTAATCGAATTAGAATTTTTCGTTGTTGGCGAAATTTCAGCTTTTAAAGTTATTGAATCCTTGTCTTTCGTGTTTGAAATGGGTTTCTATTTAAAAAGCATGATTGGAGGTATCAAGCATAAAATACTCCAAATGGAAGATCGCAGTCCGTTAGCTCTCTACAAAAAGTGAATTAATAATTTATAGTCTATACTGTGTTAAAAATAAAAAATACGTTTTCAAAAAAAAAAAATAATTAGCTTTTTAATTACAAGCGTTTTAAAATTGTCCATTTACTAAATTGGCATACGTTACTTTAACTTTAAATTCTCTTTTTTTTTAATCTACCATGTACCCCAAATATAATTTATAACACCTTTTCTATTTCATCGATTTAACTTCTTCCTTTCATAAATCTGTTAAAAATATAATTTTTCAACCAAAAACTGTCCTAATCCAATTTTTTTTTTTTTTATGTTTATGTTTTTTGATGCAAAAAAATAATATTTCAAGGCCTAAAAAGTTTTCACAGTAATCAACAACAAACACTTCTCGCAGAATCTAAGGAAATTTAAATTTGATCACTAGCGATTATAGCTTTTGCACAATCCGCATTTAAAAATGGTAAATTTTTATCGTTTCCACACTCTCATAATAATTCTACAAAGTCATCCAACCGAATCGATTGGGTTGCTGCAACCTCGTAAATTCGGTTGTCACAACCCCCGATTCGTTTACAACAACCGAATTCAGTTGTGACAACCGAATTTACGAGGTTGCAGCAACCGAACCAATTCTGTTGGATGCAATACTGTTGAGACAGACGAATTTGTTATGTGAGTGCACCCTCTACATAAAATTTAAATATATAGTAATAAAGGACTCACAGAAAATAAAATTCCATTGCAAACAAATCGTTTAACCAAATCATTTAATCATTATTCAATAATTTTAATTGTAAGCACTTAAAATTTATCATCCGAACAATTAAACTTAATTTTGAACAGAAAATACATATACTAAAATAACGAAAACACCGAAACATCATAGAAATTATTGGCTTTTTTAATCAATACTGAATAAATATGATCTTCTACACTACTTTAATTACCAACAACCAACAATTTATCAGATATTTTGTCACTTGAATAAAATATTTTCAGTTAAAATCAAATATTAGTTTTGCTTCCAAAAAATTAATCACTCTATCTAAAATACTAGTTTTCCTAATCAATTTTAAAATAATCTGAAATTTTTCTATAGTTTTGGTAATTCTAATAAAATATTGAGTTTAGGAACCGATTTTCTGTTGTACCTACAAATTTATTTTTCGACAAATGTATTTGAAACTAAAAATATTCAAGTTTAAAATATCAAAAAAAATATTTAAACTATGTTTAGGCTAGATGTAAAGTAATTGCCTGACAAGCGGCATGTCACCGGTTCGAGCCCAGTTTGACCATAACACAGTTTTATTAATAAAAAAGTTTGTGGAATATTACAATCCATAAACACAAAATATTCAATTATTACAATAAATATTCGAAATTTATAAATAAATGTCGATTGTTATTGTACAATGGCCAAGAAAATTTTTTAGAACTGGTTACCTCTGAATGTAATCTAGTTACCTCTGAATGTAATTCTGTTACCACCGGTTACATGGAACCGGTTCTAAAACAGGTTCCTGTTAGTCAAAATTAAGGTTTCACTGTCCCAGAACTAGTTATTTATTTTACTGGTGCTAGAACCTGTTCGAAAGCAACCTGTTCTTGTTTGCAGGTATCAAACCTATTGCAAGTATGACAAATTGCATACAAAAAGAATCGGTTGTAAAACACAAAATAGAATATTATAATCCAGTATAAGTTGTTCAGTAGAATGTTTCTTGGATTTTATTATTTTGCTGGATATTATTAAAAATTAATTACACACCCAGAAAAATCTGGAATACGTTTAATCAATTTTCGTCCAATAAAATAATTTCATCAATATTTATGAAAAATTTTATAAACAACAAGAATTATAATGACCATATCATGGTCTCTATGAAGTTATTTGTATAAAAATAATAATGAAATCCTTACCTATACAAAATATCGTTAATATATACAGTGAAGCATTTCATAACTGTGAGGAAATTCATTTTATTTTTTTTTTGAATTGTTTCATAAATACTATGAAACGTTACATTTGACGAAAATTTATGAAACATTTCATAAATATGATGAAGCCTTTTCTTTGAGTTCACTGATAGTACATGGAACTACAAAAATTCAGTTGGCAAAAAAATATATATATAAATTATTTTATTCTTCTTAGTTTAAACGAGCTTAAGATCATTTATTTATTAATTATATATTTCCAATATTTCGTCTCCACATTGGGTGACTTCTTCAGGGAACAAATATTACAATTTGAAAACTAGTTTTAATAATTAAAAACTTATATAATTCTTAAAACTAGTTTTTCAAATTGTAATATTTGTTCCCTGAAGAAGTCACCCAATGTTGAGACGAAATATTTTAAATAAATAAGTGATCTTAAGCTCGTGTAAAGTAAGAAGAATAAAATAAAAGAAGATCGAAGAAAACTTAACATTTTTATATAAATAATTTTTAACAAAAAGTCTATATTGTTATTTTATATTGAAAATTTATTAAGTCAGTTTGCCGCGACATAAATTCTGGAAATTATAAACTCATACAAATTAGATTATTATTTTTAGCTGTTAATTTATTTTTACAAGTTATAATTCACACATATTGTGGTGAATTTTTTTCGGCGGTAAAGTTATTTTCACACTAAACGAATCGGCAAAAAATATTCCAAGTGCGGTCAAACGAACTTTGCTGGTGATTTTCTAAATTACTGGACCGATGGGTTTATAATTTATATTTAGAGGTAAAAGTTCCCATATCTTGTGGTGAAAGTAGTTTTTTTGAATGATTAAACTATTTTCACACTAAACGAACCCATCGGTACAAAATTTATTTTTGGATGTGAATATTCCCACACAAAATGATTATAACTGCAAATGATGTATTTAGTTAAAACAAGATTTCGATCATATGGTAATGTATTATACACTGGGGTATTTAATCGGTTAATCGTTACTCGATTAATCTATGAATTTTAATCAAACAATTACTCGAGTAACTTAAAATTTCGAGTAACGAAGAACTCGAACAATTTTAATCGATTAATCGAGTCAATTGGGTAAATGAAAATATGTTCTATTTCAGTTTCCGCGCCGAGCGCAATGCCTATAAAATATGAAATTTGTACAATAGCATTTTTTTTTTAAACATCCTTTAACAATTACTCTAATGAAGGATTATTTTACATAGACATCGAAACTATAAAAAAAAAATTAAGACCTAAAGGTCCGATTTCCTGAAATTAACCCAATTTTCACTGCAGTTGCTTTTTTTTTTTTTTTTTTTTTAAAAAGAGAGGCAACACTCAGGAAATACTTCCTATATTTATGGTCTGTTTCTCGATTTCGAAAGAAAGCTTTATTTCGCTTTCTAAGCGAACGAAAATTGATTTGGGTTTCTCTAACTAAATTTCTATGCGAACGATGACTTGAAGTACAAGTCGAATGAAAACGTAACAGTTTTCATACAAAATTTGGTTTCTCTATTTCGAACGAGTTGTCAACGCTGCGAACGTAAATGTCAAAACCAGTCACTTGCTTTTTTCATTTCGAGTAACAAAATATTTTCAAAAAAATATATCATTCATTCCATGAGAAAACGCAAAAAATCTGAAAACGGGTCCTCTGATTTTGTTTTTTTTTTTTTTGTACATGAATACTCTATGGTCCCATTAGTACATTTACTTTTTCAGATCTCCAAATTTGTAAAAACTCGTGATTTTATGCACGTTTTTAGTTCTCATAAATATCAAAAAAATGCTAAAAGCACTTCATTTTGAAGTGCCATCGCATGTATATCGCATGTTATTAATTTAAACGATATTTGTATTGTATTGTACGATAACGGTATTTGTATATTTAGGTAAGAATGCATATTTTAGTAAACTATATTTTTTTTGAAAATCGTAGGGGGAGAAAGTTTTGAAAAATACATTAGAAAACTGCATTTCGTATGCACTTTTTTTAACAAAAATTGTGTTTAAAAACCTTCAGTTATTAAGTAGACAAGTGTATATTCCAAATATCGTTTAAATTAATAACATACGATATACAATTAAAAAGTTATGGCACTTCAAAGTGAAGCACTTTTACCGTTTTTTATCAAATTTATGAAAATTAAAAACGTGCATAAAATCGCGAGTTTTTACAAATTTTGAGATCTGGTGAAGGCTATGTGCAAGTGGAACTATAGAGTATTCATGTACAAAATATAAAAAAAATCGGAGAACCTAAAAAAAAATCCTCATTTTTCAATGTTCTTTGCTGGAATGAATGATATAATAAAAAATTATAAATATTTAAAAAAAAAGAATGGATAACAAAAGGTAAGAATAAAATAACACGAATATTTGTAGTTTTTTTAAGAACTTTAAATTTCAGCTTAATGAAATCTACAATGGAATAGCTGAAAACGCTGGTGTACTTTTTGATTTTCTTCTTTTGATTTATTAATTTTTCTTTTGTTTTATTTATTTGTTCTATTTATTTATTTGTCATATACAGCTGATCACTGTTAAGTAGTGTTGTATTTATCTTCAAACAATTTAGTAGTATTTTTGGTATTTTTAAAGGAAATTGTAATAGAAGTTTAAAATATCCGGTCTGGCACCACTATGATTTGTAAATACGTAAGACACAAAAATTGACACACGTAAGTATAGGCGAACGATAGCTTTCGAAATAGAGAAACCCAAATTGATTCGAATTCAAGTGACTAGCTTGCGTTCGCTTAGGTTTTCGTACGAGATCGTGGAACAGGTCATTAGTGTGTTGCTTTCTTTGGAAAGGGATAGTATAGAGATGAAAGGTGGGGAAAGATGAAGGGCTTCAGACATGGCAACACTGTAATTGCGCGAGATGATAAGTCTTAGAACAGTTGTTGCTCGCCACCTGATGGAGAGTTGGCGAAATCTCTGTGAATGCCCGGCATTTGCTCCAAGGTCTCCTCGTCCTCCCCACAGGCCCTACACACTCTAGAGTCCGCTCTACCAATACGGTGGAGATAGGTTCTCAGTGTCGAGTGTCACGTGAGGATTTCCATTAAAGGACTCAGTTCCTTCCTACTAAGATTCAGAATTTCCCTCGTTCCGTCCCTGTCCGTGGCTATCCGTGAAAATCACAATATCACCGGTCAAGCCCATGATATTAATGCACTTCGTAATCGCGGTGACCTTCGCCTGTAGTACGGTATTATGGTCTGGAAGACGAAAGCATTTGCGTACATTGAAGTCAGCGTCACAGAAGCCCAGACCCTTTCTCCCGTCCAGTTTCGATCCATTCGTGTAAAAGTGAATCCCCTTGCGGTTCCCCAAGAAGGTCCCATTTAACCATGGTTCCCTGTCGGGGATTAACGTGTCACAGAGCGTGGTGACCGACCGCTCTGAAATCCTGTCGCAGTCCCAGTCTGGGACGCAATACCCTGGCAACTGGTCCAAAATAGTACGGTGCCCAGTAATACGGCCATTACTGTCCCATTCCCCGGTAGCCCTCAGCCGCATCATAGTCAAAGCGGCCTCGTACTTCACCTGTACCCCAATAGGGCGAATTGCCATCAACGCAGTAAAAAAAGCATGTGATAATTTAAGGTTTCTGCAAAGCAAATAAATAAAAAAAAAACTTAAAAAATACTTTTTTCAGGGTTGCCATATAATTGGTAAAATAATACAATTTTTGAAATTTTTTATGGAAAATATTTTTAATTTATAGAAAGAAGGCAGGTGTTATAAAATTTATGTGCTTATTTGGTTAGGGACGTTTGGAAACATTTTTGGAATTTGTTGTACAGTATATACTTCTTTTAATAAAATCAAAAGATTGGCCCAGGAACTTTCCAAACTTGTAAAAATTTACTATATACTAAAAAAATGACTCCATTTTCTTTTTTAATGTAAAATATACATATTTATTATTTTTCCAATAAACAAGAAATATTAAAAATTTATGCGCCAGTGTTCCCACATTCCAATTTTCAAAAAATGACTAAAAACACCAATATTAAAACAAAAATTCACAAAAATCGTCAAAATCCGATAGATCAAATTCGATAGATATTTACTTTGCCAATAAATAGAAATTATAATCTAAAAATGTTAACCCGTGAAGTGCTTAGAAAGCGTCAGCATTTAATTTTTAATGGCGCAATAAGTGCACAAAAACTTCAAATCTGTTGTCCAAACTTCAACAAATTTGGTGCTGCGAATGTTTTAACAATGAGGAAAAAGTAATATAATTTTTCTTTATATTTGTCTAAAGAATAGACTTCTATGCCATATTATTTTTTATATTTGAAAACGCTTAAAGTTGAACTTGGCAAAAACGAAAGAAAACTTGTTAAACACCTCAGTTGTATATTATTTAAGAATTACTTTTTAATTTTAAATTAATTGCCTTATTTTATAAAATATATTATGTATTCTTAAGGAAAAATTTATGAAATAAAATTATTGAAATTAATCGAGTTACTTGAGTAATTAAAAGTAAAAATCTTACTCGATTAATCGAGTAAGCTAAAAAACCTCAAAGTCGATTTAATCGGTTACCAAACCGAGTAATTTGAATACCCTATTATACACTCAAAGTAAAAGTTTCATAAAATTTGGGTAAACCATCATAAAAGTGATGAAAACTTTCGTTTAAAGAAATGTTTCATACAAATTTATGAAACAGTTTCATCATATGAAAACTTTATAAACATGAAAGTTCTTAACAGATTTTCTACTAACGAAAGTGTTCCACAAAGATGTTGAGGATTTTTCCCCAGAGTGTATGCTACACGAACTAGATTTCGAAATCTAGTTTAAACTTGATTACTTACGAGCGTACACAAAGATAACTTTAGTGAAGGAAATATAACGACAATTTTCAGTAAATTAGGTATTAATGAAAGGCTTCATTCATACTTTTATTAAAACTTGTTGTTTTAATGGAGCCTCTTAAGTGAAATAAAATTATATTTTTCGTAAAATTTTAATGAAATTTTTGAATAGAGGAGTTTCAGGGAACCTTAAATGCTTTAAGGCCAAAATTCAGTAATATTATGAAGATAATTCTCTCAGTGTAGTGAAAACGTAACTTGAAACAAAATTCCACATAGTAAAAGTTTATAGCATTTTTTTAAATTGAATTTTCTTATATCTTTTACAAAACCAAATATTAAAATTAAAAAACTTTTTTTAACTTTTTGATTTAAAACGTTTTTTACAACACTTTATTTACACTGAAAAAATTATTACGCCGTGAGCGTCATAATTTGTGATAAGAAAATCGATAAATAAACTTTTTGTCATAGTTTTTTATAATTTAAAAGCAAAATATCTGCAAGAATTATTCTTCGTAATTAATGATTCAATGACAATTTTTATTATTTACAAGAACTTCAATTAATATTGTGAACTTAGTCATTACATTTCATAGTATGATAAAAAAAAGCTTCATCATAAGTTCGTATCTAAAACTCATTTTCTGTTTGTTTGTTCTCTATACAAATTTGCAATTCTCAACGGATATTCCTCAAATTTGTCATGAATAATCCTCGGATCTCAACTTCGATTTTAGTATAGTTTTCATCGAACACGCCTACTTCTACTCCTACTTTTGACAAAAAATGTAAAATCAACATTTTTTTCACCTTTTCAACTTTTTTCGTTCTTGTCGAATACAAACTACTGAGAAAGTTTTAACGGATTTCTTTGAAATTACTCACATATAAGTTTCATTACCATAGCCCACGTCAATACCGACTTTTGATCAAAAACGTCAAAATCAAAAAATTCCAAATTCCATTATTAATAAAGCTTATTTTTTTAATTTGAAAGTATTAATTCCAATCAAAACATTTTAGGAAAAACCATTTCGTTTTTAAGAATTTTTTTCTCTCTTATAATATAACAACAGATTTTTTCGCAACGTCTTCATGATTTAATTTTTTTTTTTTAATTTTATTTTTCCTTACCGTTTTGGGCAATAACAAGTCCATTTAAAAAAAAAACCAAAATAAAAATTTCTTTAAGGATAAACTTTTTCGAAATCATGCAGTAAAATCAATATGAGACATCTTTATGGATAAAGCACATTGATTTATAGTAGTGAATTTCTACTGAAAGCATCATTTTGTATTCAACATCTTTAAAGATAAAATTATTTTTAATTTTGGAACCTTATTTCATAAATTTCAAATGGAATCTTTAATTTCAAGTTTAACGTTAAAATCCTAAATGATTCTGCAAAACACAACAGAATTAAATCGTCTTTTTCCTAGCTTAACATTTTTTCTGCATTCAAAACTCACAGTTGACCCGGGAAACACCGGTCATTTCAGCTAGTATCTTATAAAGTGCTTTCTTAATTCAAGGAATCCTTTTTTTTATTTAGACTTTTATGAAATTGTTTCGTAGTTTATACACTCAAGTAAAAAAGTGTATAAAAGTTGCAAACAAAACAGTAATTGTTCCAGAAAATGTGGCTAAAATTAGGCCAGCAGATCGTTTTGATAATTTTAGTAAAACGTGATTGTATTTTTTTTTTGTAACGTTGATTGAAATTTTAGTAGTCTTATTGGATATCGATTTGCCAAAATCAAACAAATTATTTTACTAAATATTAGTGAACTTAATTGAGTAGAAAAATTAGTAAAAATAACCAAATATTAGTAAAAATTTGCAAAATAAAAATAAAACTGCTAAATCAACAAAAAAATTTGGCTTAACACTAGTAAACAAGAGGATTTTTACTTTAACAACAATTGGAAATTTTGTTTAATTCTTGTATTGCAATTTTCCAGTTAAAATTTCAACGAAAATTCAGAAAATTTAAATTTAGATATGTTCAAAAAATTCCACTGAATATAAATACTCGTATATAAATAAACATAAATAATATTCAGAAAATATCAAATGAAGTTCACGAAATATTATTTTTAGTAAAAAAAAAACTATTTGTAAGTTAAACGTAAATTTTGTTTAAGAATCAGAAAATACCAGCAAATATAAATATAAAGTTTCTGATTTTAAATTGATGTTCCAGAACTTAAAATAATTTGGTTAGAATGACCAAAAGAAACCGAATTACAAATAATATGTTTTTTATTTTCAAATGGAAAATCAAAATTTCAATCTATGTATCGACATATAAATGAATATTCGGAATTTAAATTGATATTTAGAGACTTCTCCAATCGTGTAATTTTCGTACAGATAAATTTAAAAAAAAAATCGATTTTTGTAAATTCATCCAAGTCATCAACATTTTTGTAAATTTCATGTGCTAAAATAAACAAAAAAAAATTTTTTTCTCTAATTTTATCAGTAATAAATAAAATTAATTTACTTTGAATAAAATTATTCTCACAAAGTTTATGAAATCATGAATATCTATGAAATGAGTCTTCAATTTTTATATAATTGATGACAAACGATTTGTGAACCATTTTCATCCATATTATTAAACTCTTTGCCCTGAGTGTAGTTAATATTAAAGTGCATAAATAAAATTCAAGTTCTTACCCTATCAACAAATTTTTAGCGTAAAATAATTATATTATTAGTTAGTTTTTTTCTAATCAAATCGAGTTTTAAAACTTAGTAAAAAGTTGATAAATTAGCAACCAAAATTAGTAAAAAATTTAGCAACTTGTAAAATAAGAATAGCAAAAAATTTTACTAAAAACTAATATAATTATAGTGAAGTGAGATTAAAAACTGTTTTAATTTTTTTTTTCCTGACTTGTTTTTAGTGTATAAATCGTTTCTTTGGCTTAATTCCAAAGCATTTTGCAAGATATTCACGAAGGGTTTCATTAATTCAATTATACTTTTTAATAGTATAGAATTTACATTAATTCTATGAACTGTCGGATTGATTCATTTCATTTATGAAGGTTTTCATTAATTATACAAAGCATATCATAAACATTGAATAAAATTCTTTGAAAAGTTGTAATAGACAAGTTTCAGTGACAGTTTTCTTTAAAGCGCTACATTCTAAAACAGCTTGTTAATTTACTACAATTGAGTGTGTAAATTTATGTTTAAAATTGTGCGCCCCGGTAGGCTAGTTGGTAGCGTGCTGGCTTATCAGTGCGGGGGTCGTGGGTTCGATTCCCACCAGAGGCACTGGTCTGTTTTCGCTACAACGCGCCGAAGGCCATAGTAGCTAGTGCTCGGTTAGGGTAATAGTATATAATTTGTAATTATATGATTATTAAATAATAAAAAACAAAAAAAATTTTTAAAATTACACACTCAATTGTTCTTATTAATCATGATATGTTTAAAATTTGAATTTTCACACTTTTTCTTTAGAATTAGGCACATAATGTATCACATTGAGTGTTTATAAACATGTTTAATTATTTAAATATAAACACATATTAAAGAAAATTAAACATTTATATAGTAAATTGTTATAAGTACGCATTTGCGTTTGATTTTAAATTTAATGCGTAACAAAAAAATGTCAATTTTCTTTAAATATAAACAAAAAAAAAATATATATATATAAAAAGCAGACACGCATTTGCTAATATACAAAACAAAAACAGCAAGTAAAAGTAAAATCAAAGGAAATAAGGACCTAAAGCCGGAATTTAGTTGTAATTTGAAAAAATATGGTAAATATGTTTTTCATTGTTTGCTAAGAAATACATTTGTATCCATGTGTTTTTTCCTCATTTAGTTTAATGCTTTAATCCTTTTTTTTTAGGCTACAAAGGAAATAAAATGGGATCGCTAATGTATTGGTAATGAATAAAATTGTTTTTGGTGCTAAGTGCAGAAATATCATTTTACAAAGATATTCTTAAAATATTCAAAGTTGGACTGTATGGACTGTATTTATCTGAGCTAAACCTTTTTAATTTTCTTTTAAATCAAATGCTTGTCACTATAGAAAATTCAAAAGGTTCTGGGGATTATTTTTGTCAACAAATATCCAGATAATGGGGACCCACACATTTTGTGGAACTTTATGTAATAAAAAAATCTCAGAATCTCAGAAATTGATATAAAGAAACACATTTTGATTCTGTAGACTTTTTAATCCATTTTCGTATAATATGTAAAATTTGTAGTTATAAAAACTCACAGATTTTAATTAAATTTGTATGGAGAAAATCTAAGAAGTACTAGAATTACACTCAGATTCTGAGGTAAGTTTTCTAAGAAAATTCCTTAGATTCATATGAGTTTTTCTATTGAAAACCCCCCAGATTCTGACGACTATTTTCCACAGAATATCCCTCAAAATTCTTGGTACTTTTTACTACTGAAAAGATACAAGATTTTTAGGATTTCTTTCTTTAGAAATACCCTTAGATCCTAAGGACTTTTTTCTGTTTAACACCTCTTAGATTCTTTTTTATATTGAAAATTCGTTATCCACTTTTTGTTATATAAAAATCCTTAGAATCTACAGATTTTTGCCGATTAATGAAAACCTCAGAAAATTTTTGATTTTCTGTAATAAAATCCGCATATAAAGGTTCCGCCATCTAACGTTTTTTTTTCAACTAGTGCTTATTTCGTGAATGGTAACACTTAGCTCATGTCTGATTTGACAGATAATTAGTTTTATCCTTCCGCTGAACGAATATGGTTGTGTATACGCTTGAACAACGCTGGGAAATATTGCGACATTACTTTGAAAATCATGGTAGTGTTGCAGAATGTGTGCTAAAATTGCGTACGGATTTTGGAAGAAGAGAAGCACCGTCAGCTACGTATGTTCGTTATCTTGTGAAAAAAGTGAAAGAAACTGGCATCCTCATCGATAAACCAAAGCGTGAAAAGCCAAAAACAGTGCGTACACCCCAGAATATTGCTGCTGTGGCAGAAGCTACACTCGATGTTTTGCGCCCTGTTTTTGAAGGTCGCATTATCAGCCGCAGAGCTGATGTTGTTTAGCCACCTCGGAGCTGCGATTTGACACCTTTGGACTATTATTTGTGGGGTGCCGTCAAAGATAAGTGTTACGCCAACAAGCCAGAGACAATTGACGCTTTAAAGGACAATATTCGTGAAGCCATTGGTGAAATACAGCTGCACACAATCGATAATGTGCTTAAAAATTGGACCGATCGTGTTGGCTACTGCATGTCCAGCCCAGGCAGCCATTTGAATGAAATTATTTTCCATTATTAACCTGAAGGATTGTACTTTCAAACAAAAAAAGAAATTTGAGAAAATATTCAGTAGTTTTTTTTTATAGCATTTTCAAAAAAAAAAAAGTTATTTGGCGGACCCTTTATTTACTATTATTGGTGTACGTTCTTTTTAATTGTTATTTTTTTTTTCCTATGGATTTCTTTTGTTAATAGAAACATTTCATATTTTTAATGCATTTGGTTTTATTTTAAGTACATTTTAATGTACAATATTAACTGTAAAAATATGCATTTTTAAATGTGTTTCTAATCATGCATTTAATATAGCTTTCTTAGACACATACAATTTAAATTTTAACAGAATTCAAACGTTTCTGAACCGTTTTGATAGAATTAAAAAGGTACGTTTTTAAGCACATTGTGTATATTATTTTTAAACACAATGTGTTTATATATTGTGATTTTACGCATTGTGTCTATTTCTGCACAATTTATGGTACGTAATAAGATATCTACATTTAAAAGTGTAGATTTCAACAAAATTTAATTAGAGTGTTTGTAGATATTAATTAATTAAGTGAAGATAATTCTCTTATTGAATTAATTTTATTTTCTACCACAAAAATAAATTTTTTACTTACCTATTTCATTAAAATGTTGCGGCAATTGTATATCAATTGATTCAAAATATCCACGAACTTCGTTGCAATGTTGATTTGTTAAATCCTTGTTACTCGCCGAATCACGGCGTTGTAAACGTCGATTGTGATTATGATGAGCTTGATGATGACTACTATGGTGCTGGTGTTCAAAATATGCTGATGATGCTGATGCATCTAAATCCAAATTTTTGGCAGACATTGGCAATACACATATTGTGGCCAAAATTAAAGAAATACAAAATAGTTTTGTAATAGCGTTGGATAATAATATGTGTTTTAAGGCCATGTTAGTTAGATAATATATAATTTTTTTCTTTAAGCAAAATTTGTTTAAACAACCTATAAGATATTTTTGTAAAAAAATTAGATTTTTTTTATAGATTTTTGTTTTTATGAAATTCTTTAGTTATTAATTAGGATTTTGTATATTTTAACACATTTTGTTGTTGTTATATTAGCAAACTTTTATGATCTTTGTTAGTTGAAGCAGTTTTAGGGAAAACGATATTTATGTATCTTTAAGTTAATTGTTTTAACTTTTTGTGGTTGAACAGATATTTCTTGTGTGGATTTTATGAATTTTGTAAATTTTTTAGTTAATTTTCTTTTTAATTTTGAGTAAAATATACTTTTTTGTATCTATTGGTGCATTTTTTAATTGCAGATATTTTTGTATCTTTATTGGGTTTTTTTTTTAAATTTCTTTTAAACTTGTTTGTGTTACTGATTATTTTTTTTTTTTTTTGCTAATTTTGGTTGTTTTATTTTTCGATTTTTACGTGAAATATATTTTTGTATCTTTTAGATTTTTTTTTTGAATTTTATAAATTTTCACTTTTTTCTTGAAGTTTCTTTAATTTATCAATGTTTAAATGAATTTAGTTAATTTTCGTTACTTTTTTTATCTTCTGTTGATTTTTATATAGAAGATACTTTTTTGTATATTTTCGTAAATCTTTTGAATTTTTCCAACTTTTTTCAAATTTGTTTAATTATATGATTTTGTTACATTATTTTAATATTTCTTCAAATTTGTGAATATTGAAATTTTTGTATCTTCTAGATATTTCTGTAATTTTTAAATTTTTTTTTGGTATCTATGAGATATTTTCCATGAATTTTATTAATTTTTCTATATTTTACAAAATTTATTTAACATATTTAATCGAATTTTTCTTAAAATATCTTTTAGATACTTTATTTTGCTTAAACAGCTGATTTTTTTTTCATTTGCAATTTTTTTCTTTTTGCTGTAATTTTCTTTTCTATCTTCCACTTTTTGCCGGTTGTTTTGTTTTGTTTTTTGTTTTACATGAGTATAAGATTGTATAATCTACACAAAACACACAACTATATAAATAAAATTACGCATACATTTAAAAAATCTACGAAAAAAGATACAAATGTTCCAACAGCAGCACACACAGATACGCCAAAAATCGAATAATGTCAAAAATCGAATAATGAAAAAAAGTGCGAGATACACGGGTAAATCTCACCGTCACTTTAACAACACAACTTCGACATTAGCGAAAATCAAAAAAAAACAACAACTTTTGCAAAGGCAGCAAGAAGCAAAATCAGCACTACTAACACTAACACGCGTTTTAGGTTCGGTTAAGTTGGGTTGGCTTTGTTGTATAAAAAAACGGTTTGAAGTCAGCTAGACACTACGGCAGTTTTCAAATACGATTGTCGTTTATTTGCACTCGCCAAAAAAACACAAAAAAATTAAAAATTGTTGGCGAACAAGATGACAGACAGACTGTCAGTACGCAGGTTGTATCTTTACTACTAGAGTGCTTTTGGCACAACTTGAGGTAGTAGTAGTATGAGCTGTCAGGTCGAGACGTCAAAAAAAGCGTCAGATACTCTGCACGCACTGCTTGTATATTTTTTTGCGATTAAATTTGTTTCAGTTTAATAGATTCGTTTATTTTTCTACTACATTCGGTTTATTTCTTTTAGTTATAAAACAAAACTTTAATAGAGTAAATTATGATTTAATTAAACAAATATTTATATATTATTTTTTTGAATTACATAGACAAAAAAAAAAAACTATCTTTAAGATACTTTTTGTTTAACAAACTAATTTTTAAGATTTATTAATCTATTATAGCTCTTAAACATTTTTTATGACATAATCAACTGTTAATTGTAGATTTGTTTTTCAAATCTTAATTAATAATTTCATTTAATTTTTTGTAAATTTCTTTACTAGAAATCTTTTAGATTTTCTTTAAAATAACAAATTTGGTGTATATCTCTTTTTGGAATAAATCCTGCCTTTTTGAATGAAATTTGCACGTAATTTCCACCGAAGCACAACGTGTTAACGCTTTAAATACTCGTTCATAACTAAATTTGTATCTTGTTTTGTGCACGTTTGATGCACATTCGTTAACATGGTGGATGTTCGCTTACAACTCACATACATGTTGCGTTTGATGTGGATGTTATTTCATTCACTGTTAACAGTTAGCATCCACATTTGCTCAAACATATATATCATACTTGCATGTCATACCTGTTAACGTTTAAAGCCTCGCATTGATTTTGTGTTTGATTATCTTTAAAATTACTTGCCTTAACCAAGATTGCCGACTCTACGACTCAAAAAATGGCCAGATTTCAAAATTAAAATCGCCAGAAATCGCTAGATTCTAAAAAAACTCACAATGTTTATTATATGGTTAAAAGTTTAAAAATGTTAGGTAGTTTACCCTCTTCTAGCCACCCAGTTTCCCTTTCCATTTCCTTTAAAAAGCTCTTAGTAATGGCACGTCATTTTACTTATTAATGGCACGTCATAGATTCGTTGAGCATGTTTCAACCAAACTTTGAAGATATATAACACCGAGCTTCATTAACAAATTTTTGTTTTTTTTTCCTTAAAGCGCCCTCTGGTGGCAATATTAGCAATCAAAGTTGAAACTTTGACGGCATATAAATCCTAGACAGTTTAAGATATTTTAAAAATGAAAATTTTGCTAACAAATTTTTATTGCAAAATATATGAAACATTTATTTTATAAGTTAACCGATTTTAAAATTTTTTGAAAAAGATCGTCTTTTTGGACCATTTTTAAAAATTGTCATATTGCAGACGATTTAATTTTTATAATTTTAGTAGTATTCCAATAAAAACTATAAATATCTTCGTAAAAACGAAATACATTTTGGAATATGTTAGACTTTGTGTACTTGAAAAATTCATCTTCCGATCGGTCAGATTAAAAACAATTATATAAAATCGATGAACTAATTTCTAGCAGAGAAGTACATTTTCGTATTTTTTCAACAACATAACAATCAAAAACATAAAAGATCTGCCTTTTTTATTTTTAAATAACTTTTAAAAAGGTTCCATCAGAAAAGTTTATTTTTTCAAATAATTATTTGGCCACTCTGCATAAAAGTGTTCCACAACTTTTTTTCCTGAGTGTACTCAAGATTTTAAATTATTGTAGTATTTTTAAACCACTTACTTAAACACACTTATCCAGTAAAAAAATATGGCCGTTTAAAAGTACCTGATCGAAACATTAACACTGTGTCAAAAATTAGTTAAATATATTGCGCCTAGAACTGCTATCAAAACTGTGTTTTTAAGTTTGTTAAATTATTGTTTTTGTAGTTATAAATATTATAAAACCAAAATTAAAATATGTTTAAATAATTCCCAGTCCACAAATTTCTAAGCATTTCAGAAATTATGACTCATAAAAGACTCTAAAATGTAATAATTTTCCGAACGCTTAAATTTCCGAGTTATAAATGAATCATAAGTATTTCTTGATATATTTTTTATCAGGGTTCACAAGATTGTCAGATTATGAGTGCCAAATAATAAACCGATCGGCTCTTTATTTCGCTTAGAAATCGAAGCTTAACAAAAAAAATGAGTGATTCGGATTTTGTTTGGCATTTAAAGAAGGATACTTAATTGCTTACAACAGACCAAGTTAAAAAAGAAAGCGACGGTATATGAAACTTGTTTTTTTTTCTTCGAAAATAAAACAAAAAGTTAACGTTTAAAAATAATCATGTTAAAGGTGAAAATATATGTGTAGATTAGGGCGGGTCGATTTAAAAACCGCTCAACGTACAAGGAGAATCGTATTCTAGGAATCAAAATAAGAAACTTTGCCGAAGGAACCATACCTCTAAAACTAATTCTGATGTCCCGACCCGTAGGGTAAAATTTTGAAAAATCCCACTTTGACCCATTTAGAGTGCCCCAATCGAATCCAACCCAATCGAATATAATTTATACATTCATCTACTAGAGCGTCTTCCGAAGAAGAAATAGAGATACTAATCTTGGAAAGACTCCTCATACTTTCTGAAATATCTCTATCCCGAGATTTGTACATTTTGCTATAAAAACACGGCTAAAAAGGCCCTCTTTCAACTTAAATTTTAACCCCTTAACGGTCACCTAGAATGATGATTTATGCATTAATCTGCTAGCGCTTCTCCCGGAGAAGAAGTAGCTCCTATAATCTTGGAGAGATTCCTCCTACTTTCTGAAATATCAAAGTGAGCTTTTTCGGAATTTGACACTACGGGTCAAAAGTCGGGACATCAGAATTCGTTTTAGAAGTATGGTTCCGTCGGCAAAGTTTCTTATTTTGATAACTGGAATACGATTTTCCTTGTACGTTGAGCGATTTTTTGCCTCCCTACAAATCGACCCGCCCTAGTGTATATTATTCCGATAACACTCCTTTTTTCTTGTTTTATAATTTTACAAAAAACTTGAAAGTAATGCTGTTTTTATTTACAAAATTTTGTTCGTAATAATGTGGCAAAATTAGTGTAATTTGAAATTGCATTGGTCTTTTTACAGAAAAACGTAAAGATTTTAAATTTTTAAATACATCTGACAAAAAATGGCAAGGATCTTCTGGCCTGGTATTAATGTATATATTTATGACTTGATGAAAAAACACAAAGTCCAGCTGCAAAATTTCATAATTGGGCACCTTAACACCACATTGAAAAAAAACGCAGTCTTGAAAATAATTTTTAGAAAATAAATTATTAAAAAAAATTACTAACAATAGTGAGAAAGAAAAAAAAAATAGATAAAAATGGCTAATGCGAAAAATAAATAGCTAAATTTTAAAGCTAGATGCAATCTAGTTTTTTTTTTCTATAGCTAGATGGAAAAAAAAAACGCTAGATCTAGCCGGAAAATAGCTAAAATGGCAACCTTGGCGTTAATATTCTGTGTCTAAATTTAAATCCTTATAAAAAAATTATGGGTATTTTGAGTTGGCTTGATATTGGTCTTCATTCGCAATACTAATTGGAATATCATAAAATAGTGGATTATTTCACAGGGGATTTTGCCTTTCCGTTATATTAATGCCTGTCAATTACTCTTGATTTCTAATATCAAGAGAAGCGTGCCAAAAGTAATTTTTACCTGCCCTAAAATTTAAAAAATGGCCTTTGATCCAAAAATCAATGTTTTGTTGAACTTTTGAAATTTATGATACTGCTTAAAAATTCGATTTTTCGTTAGCGGTAGTTTTATATACCGAAATATGATTAGATTTGAACTTAATTTTTTTTAGTAATAATTTTATATTTCATTTTGAATTGTCAGGTCTGAGATCACAATTAAAGTGTTACTATCGCAAATAGAAAACACTAATTGTTAATATTTATTCCCAAGCACATGTGTAAGGGAGTAAGCCAATAGTAATCGCTTACATACCTGCGTACATATCGCGGATTTTAGCGCTTATAAAAATCTGTGGTTTCATGGCTTTCAGTAACATCATATTTCATTATTACACTAACGATATTATGTATGTAAAGACGACAGCAAATGTAGTCAAAAACTTGAAGAAATGACGTCTAACATTTCATTAAATTCAACTAACATTTGTCATTTGTTTTTACTGTTCAAAAAATTACTAACAATTGTATTAAAAATTAACCACATATGTTAGTAAAAAATAAACAAACATTTAATTTTTTTATTTTTTTAAATAACAAAAAAAAAAATGACTGTAAAAGCTGTAGGGACCGTAACGGTTATAATTGATATCAAAAAAGTTCATTTATAACAGTTATTTTGTGGCTTAAAAAGAAAAAAACATAAAAAAAGTTATTTTTCAACGTAAAAATAAAAGATCGGATGAAACTCTTAAGAAGAGAGTTTTATTTCGCCTTCATTAAACAAAACTCTTTTGAGGATTTTTATTTTTTCCGTATAAAATAGAACTCATTTGAGGAGTTTTATTTTAAAACTCATTTGAGGAGTTTTATTTTTTCCGTCAGAGAATAAAACTCATTTTATGTAAATTAACACTCAAAGCTTGCCGTTTGCCAGATCATTACAATTTGTAAGGCAGTGTAATCTAATCACTTGCATTCCAATTGAAAAAATCGGCATTAAAATGAAAACATGTGGGTTTTTAATTTGTTATTGTTTGATTACTATTATTAAATGGTTGTTGTTTTATTTCCTATATATGTAGATATGGAACAATAAAGCAAAGGAAGTGATAATGAGGATGAAAAAAAGCTTTCTATGAAATAGACAATTTTTCTCCAAGGCCCTTATCGATTGATAAACCTGTTTTTGATTTCTGGGAGGCTTAAAGAATACACTATCCGTACTTGAATACATTGGCAACCCAGGTAAGCATGGAAAGAGCATTCTCTGCTCTTAAATTGATATTGAGCGACCTGTGTTCAAACCTTTCCGCAGAAAAAGTTATGTTCGCTAAATTAAATAAATAAATTACTAAACACATTATAGCAAATAAAGTCAATAAAAAAAGAAGAAAATAAACAACATGAGTTTTATTTTAGACGGAAAAATAAAACTCCATAAATGAGTTTCAAAATAAAACTCCTCAAATGAGCTTTATTTTCCGACGTGAAAAACAAAACTCCTCAAAAGAGTTTTATTTCAGACGGAAAAAATAAAACTCCTCAATAGAGTTTTATTTAATGAAGGCAAAATAAAATTTTTTTCTTAAGAGTTTCATCCGATTTCTTAATTTTTCGTTGAAAAATAACTCTTAACTGTGGAGTTGAGATCGTTTCTTAAGATCACAATAGATTCTGAAAGAGCACTTCAATACGAATCATTTGTTATATAATAGTATATGTCTCCGTTGACTCTAACATAGAGAGTTTTTGAGTTAAAGTTTTCGGGATAACTGTTATTTTCGGTCTCTGAAAAACTGAATGTCAAATCATAAAACAGTCAGTTGATGTGGTTTGTTTTTTTAAATGAACTACAAGGTTAGTAAAAAATTTAATTTGTTCTACAAATGACTGACATTTTCATTACAAATAAAGAAACTGTATTACAATCCCAACAACTCCAAATTTTTAAAACAAAAGTTCCCTGAGTGTACGATTAAAAGTAATAATATGAATATAATTTATTTTACATAAAATTCTACAGATATTAAGGTGTTGTTGTTAAAATTTTAGACATATAACATAACAATTTTTGTTTTACCGGTTCACTTGTTAGCTCTTCAGAAACAGTTAAATGACTAATTTTTTATAACATACTCGAAAACACCAAACACAATCAGAAATCACTCGGGAAAACTGGTTCAGATCGTTTATAATCGACGATATAAAACTTACTGCATTACAACCGGCATCATTATAATGGATTAGGGTAAGATGCTTACAACCTGCATCCTTTTTAGGGAGTACAGTAAGCTCAACATTTCTTTTTTTGTTTATTTTTATACGAAAATTATTCGTGTCGTTTGCTGCTCCTCAGTATTATTTAATAGTAAGCTCTTACATCAATCAGCGCATTTGTTTTATCCTGCTTCTAAAAACACTACAATTTTTTACTGGGTTAACAGTTAGTGTTTTCTATTTGTAATAGTTACATTTTAATTATAACAATTCAAAATAACAAATAACAATTTAAATACATAATTTTATATTTTCAAAAATTTGTTTAACCTCCTGGAGTGATTGTTTCAATTTGAAGTTTTAGAGTAACTAATTTAAAGGCTTTGCATATGCCACTAAACATTTTTAACTTTATCTGTAATTCGAAAAGTTTATCTTTAGTGAATTAGACCATACCTAACCTGACCAACCCTACCGCTTTTTTCGGGATAATCCCGCTTTTTGAAGGCTGATCCCGCCTTGCATTTTTCCCGCTTTTAATGCCAAAATCCCGCTGTTTGTATTTTAGAACTACATTATAGATGTTTCATACACAATTGAAAAATGTTTTAAAACGTTTAATACTTTAGAAATTTAAAAGATTTCTATTTGAAATAGTTTCGATTATCTTAAAAACTGAGATATAGCAATTTGATCAAATCTGTATTTTTAGACAAAAAAAATAATAGTTCTGTTGTTTGCAGCAAAATTCATATTTTTTGTCCGCCGAGTCCCGCTTTTTGATCAAAAGTAGTAGATCACGTTACACATACCTGAAGATACACATATTTTAAGTTCTACACTTTTAGCTAAAGTAGTTTGGGCATGCCGTTGACCGTATGATGACCGAACGCAAGGCTGAAACATAATTGGCTTCAGTAACTTAAGTCAGGTATTGGTATAAAACAAAAATTTGAGAATACAATTATTAAAATTTAGAAATTTTTAATTTTTATACCAATACCTGACTTAAGTCACTTAAGCCAATTATGTTTCAGCCGTTAAACTGTTGGAAAATTTGCCCAACATTTCTTAAGAAAAGTGTCGTAAAAAATTCTGTTTTTGCAACTCCTTCTATGTAAAAATTGTTGTGACATATCTATAACATTGATTGTTGATGGTAAAAGTTAGTGAACAAATACCTTACCCAAGTCTATGTGAAAGCCGTGTAGAGATTATTTCTATTATCTTGTTTACGTCATATGGCACATGTTTATTGACTAAATTGGCGTTTATCGAGTAATGAATGTAGTCCTCAAATATCATTTGTATACGATATTTCAAAATTCTGAAAGAATAGAAAAATTTGAAACCAGCAGACAAAAATATATAAATATCATATTTTATAAATTAAACCAAACAAAAGTTGCTTAAATTTCTATACGAACAAAAAACTAAACAAAAACCTCCTCTTGTTTTTACATCTGACGACTAATGGGATATATATGTCCCGTATTGTATCAGTGTAATGCAGAAAAGGGAATGAATAAATTTTAAATATCTTAATGTTTATTAGGCTCTTAGACCATATTGGTCCAAGTGGTTGGTGTGATCTGAAATCTACACCTAAACTTTGTCGATAAACGTCACGCTCGGAAAAATCTATTGAAAAATGTAGCGAATACAACAAACACAAAAAATGGGAATTACGTCAACCATTCGTCGTCAAAGAGTTAAGGACGAGACAATTCTTAAAAAGCCCGGTCTTAGCGATATTACTACATTTCAAACTTAAAGTTCTGAGCTGCAGCAGTTTAGGCTGGTTGATTTCCATTTAAACTACGTTGTTATTAGAGTTATTAAAAATTTCCTCTTTAATAGACCGGGGAACATATACCTTAATTCAGGCTTTTAAATAAAGCGGGTTGGACAGAACTTCAAGGAGGAGGATTGTTTCACTTGGGAATTGGTAAACATTCCGTCTTAGCAGTAAGAGTAACATTAAACAAATTTCAAGTTCCCAATATCATTGCTTTGGACAGTCCTTCAAGCGGGAGCATTTTTCCATTTTAAACCTCCTGAAAAAAACTTTAAAAGAAAACTATATCTGAATTAGCACGTAAAATTACGTTTTCCTATCAAAAGTGATATATGCAACACTTTTTGAGCTTCCCCACTTTGTTCCTCCCGTATAAATATACAATAATCCTGTCTAAACAGTAATTACCCCCTAATTTCCTCTTTCTGCTCCTCATCGAATGAATTTCTAAAAATCCCGTCTAATTGCATGCATGTGGGGGACTGGGAACCCACCAAATATCAAGTTCCTTACTTTAGCGGTTTAGCCAGGCCGCAAACGATGTCACTTATCGCCTTCATGCCCCTTTAGTAGAATACACTCAAATAAAAAAGTTAGTAAAGTCAGCAAATAATTTTGTTTAGTCAGCAAAATTTTAGTCAGGAGGGTGCTTGCAAAAATTATGCTAATGTCAGCAAAATCTTTTGCCGAAAATCAGCGAGCTGATTTTTAGCAACAAAATTAGTAGATTCAGCAAAAGTTTTGCTAAAACTTAGTGGATATGAAATTAAAAAACTCTTGCTAAACATAAATAAAATTTTTGCTGAATATTAGTAGACTGAAAAAAACTCAAAAAATTTGTAGAAAATTTTTACTTCAGTTAATTTATTTTGATGAAAATCATAAAACATATTTTTGTGATTCTTTTTAAAATAATTTACAATACGTTACAAAATATAAAAATTTTCATACTCCCACATTGACGACATGAGTTAATGTAATATCTGCAAATATATAGAAATAATTATATATAACATAAACAAAATTATCTTTCAATGGTCAATGGTTGTCTCAATGATGCCATCTTTTAAAGGAACGCTAATGCCGCAGAGAATTATAGAAACGAAATAAAAAAATATCAAAATGTAATATATACAACCCTTTTTCTGCAATAAGAAAAAGGAAACATTAAAATCTACCTAAGATGTATGTCCTCGTCTTTCGCTTTATTTTGTATACCTGCTGTATTTGACTACAAATACACATTTAATTTTTTTAAATTTAAATATTGTATTTTGTCTTTTATTTAATTAATAGACAATTACTTTCACAAGCCGATGAAAACGCAAAATTTAAGTTGTTTCAATCCACAAAATCTTCCATGGTTGTTTTTTTTATCTGTCTTACTAGAGTTGTACTTTTTAGTATAATTTATCTCGTCACTAATACGTCTTGACATCTTATTCATTCTGCGCATAAGTTTTAATCTGATTGTCGTTCACACTATTGATGTGCTAATCAGCACCCTTTTTTTAGGAAAATAAATTAGTAAAACTTAGCAAAATATTAGTAAAACATTAGTTCGAAACAGTTAAGTGCTGACTAAGTATAACTAAAATTTTAGTTAAAAACATAATTTTAGCAAAAAATTTGCTGAAAAATTGTATACCTGATTTACAAGATGTTTTACTAACTTTTCTACAAACTTATTTCTTTGAGTGTATCATTAAGATAGTTGATATTCAAATACACATATATTTTAAATTTCTAACTACCGCGACTAGAGCAAGCCGCCAAAGGTATAAACTTCTGCTTTTTTGCCCCGTAGGAATTCAAAAAAATCTCGTCAAAGCTTTCTAAGCGGGGTCAGGAACGCATAAATCAGATTTAAAAGTTCTCGCTTTAGCGGTTTGCCCAGGCCACCAATGTTTTGTCCTTTTCCCTTTTTTCCCCGTCTCGTAAGAATTTCCAAAAAACCCCGTCTAAGCGGATGTCTACGCTGGATTGGGAAAACCACTTCCATCCTTTTTTAGCCAGGAAGCCCAGTTTTTCTCAATTTTAACTCCTGTTTTACACGTTCCTGGGTGATTTTGCATTACAAATCGACAATTCGTAAATCAAGTGTCTATTATTTCTAAACTAAACTAATTTTTAAAGTTAGTAGGAAATTTCTAAGTATTTGGAACTAAATAATATTGATGATGACAGTTTTGACATATTAATGTAACAACACTTAAAAAAATAACAAAAGCTGCACTTCATCGAACAATCCACATTAGCGAACAATCCCTTACTCTTACTCTCTTACTTTTAAATTGCTTTTCATTTAATTTTTTGTTAAGTGTATGTTGTTGTTGTTGTTATTTTAATTCTTGTAGCTGTGGTATTTAACGCCATTTTTCGCCTCAATTAGCACATTTATATTTAAAAGTTGGCGTCTCGTCTCAAGTGTCTGTCCTGTTTTTAGTTTGTTCGCATTTTGTACCACTATCTTTTTGTTGCTGGTGTAGTTTTAAACGTTTTGTGTGTTAGAATGCTTTGCTTGTATACGTGTGTGTGTGTTTTTTATTGGGTTAATCCTGTTTTTAGGATAAATAAACCTTTTCAGTAATCAATAAGTCCATGGGGAAAAATAATATAGGTATGCAAAATTTTAATGGTTGTTGATCTCTTTTTTCTTCTTAATACACATTTAATATTT
Organism: Delia radicum; assembly: GCA_021234595.1. Taxonomy (NCBI): domain Eukaryota; kingdom Metazoa; phylum Arthropoda; class Insecta; order Diptera; family Anthomyiidae; genus Delia; species Delia radicum. The sequence goes on along the minus strand of CM037853.1, from coordinate 149,667,915 downwards.
ATGCAAAAATGTTATATTCATGTTATTTGCTTAATTTAATTTAAGTTGAAGGACAATATTTTCTTGTTTGTTGCCTTTTTTGATTTATGCCGCTAAGCCTCATTTTCGCAATGTCCCGTTAGCTACTAACTGGGACTTTAACTGACACATTTGTTGTTCTTTCCCATATACATTTTCAATTTAACGGTTTGTTAAATTTTAACTGGACATTCAGTAATCGGGACAACTACGTTTGTTGTATGTTTTAAAGTAATGTTTTAACCAAATTTCCAACTACCTAACTATCAAATGCTGTTGTCTATTTTACGGTCTAGTTCATTTTATTCAGTTTTTGGGATTTAATAAGTTCTAATTAAGTTGTTGGGATTTTTCATAAAATATGTTGCAGTATATATATGAAAGTAAAAGCATTCTTTTTTGCGAAATAATAGCAAAAACTGCTGTTGGAACTCATCCACTGAAACTGGAACTCATCCATTGAAACTTTTCACAGAATCTATGAAACAGTTTTTTTATGTCCAAAATAATAAGAGGATACATTAAAATACGGCACTTTCAATTCGCATCAAGCTAATGTTAACTTAACTTGTAAACCGTACACAATCCGTATGTGTGAATAATTTATCATCTGAAACATTGGCTCTTACTCGAGGCGTACCTCAGGGTTCTATCTTGGGACCGCTACTTTTCTCACAAGATGCAAACGATCTCCCTCAACAACTATCGTACAGAAAAGTACATGTGTATGCAGACGACGTACAGCTATACCTAAGTAGCCCCGTAGAATCAATTAAGGAGAACATTGATAAACTGAATTATGATCTGGATAAAATTCATCATTGGGCCATCGCAAATGGTCTTTGTTTAAACCCTAATAAGTCTAAATGTCTGGTTATACATAAGAGGTCCATGCAACCCGAAATTGATGAAGAAATCCTTATTAACAACCAGAAAATTTCAATTGTCCCAGCGGCTAAAAACTTAGGCATCGTATTCAATAGCAGATTATCATGGACTAACCATATTAACTCGTTAGTTGGTCAAACATATGCCAAGCTTAGAACACTATGGTCTACACAATCATTCACTCCATTAAATGTAAGATTGCTTCTAGCTAAGACCTACGTTATTCCTGGTCTTTTATACGGCTGCGAATTCTTCGCAAATTGTGACGCCACAAGCAAACGTCGACTTAATATTGTATATAATAACATTGTACGATATGTCTACAATCTAAGGAGATTTAGCAGTGTATCATCAATTTCCAGGAACATATACGGTGTTTCTTTGGATAATTTTATAAAAATAAGAGTTCTATTGTTTCTTCATAAAATTATATACACACAAAAGCCAAAATATATTTTTGATCAAATTCGATTTGCAAGATCCAATAGGAGAAAAAAGTTAATACTTCCTAGACATCACTCTCATGTTTCTGAATATCAATTTCATGTAAACTCTGCTCGTCTTTGGAATTTATTACCACAAAACATACAACAAGCCAGCAAAGTAACGCACTTCAAAAAGCTACTATATAATTTTTTTGAATAACTTTAATTTTTCAATGTTTTTCTTTAATAATTTTTACTAATTTTGTTTTCAATACTTTTGTCTTTTTCTCTATTTTTGTTTTATTTTATTATATTTTTTATATATTTTATATTTTTTTTTTCAAATTTTCTATATCTTTTTTTTTTTTTTATATATTATATTATATTAATCATTGTGAATCAATTGGGATATTTTATTCATGTACTATAATTATAAAATTCAATCTTGTTGTACTGAATAAAACAAATAAATAAAATATATACATTGAAATAATAAGCACTTCATAAAATATGTTGAACACTTGAGTATTAAATCGTAAACCTACAGTTTTAAATGTATAAAAATTAATGAAATTATGAAGTTTTATGAAAAAAATAAGCCTTTAGAATAAAGGCTTATTTTCATTAAATTTATGAAGAGATAATTTATGAAATCGAATAAATTTGTTTTTATGAAACTATGAAATTTTATGAAAAATTTCTTAATATTAATAAAATTTTTGGGATATTTATATAATGAAATTATTAGTTGAATCTACGAAACAAATTTTATGAAACTGTTTCATAAATATTATGAATGATAATTCTCTCAGTGGTTTTAATTGTGATACGTAATGTCCTAATAATGAATAAGGGGAAACTCCTTATGACATTTTACATAACATACCTGGGACATGTCACCAAGATGTTCCTTTGAGGTGACTACGCTCATAGAATTAAACCTGTACAAATATATTTTCTATATTTTCCTATATTTAGTTAGAATATCGTTCTACCTCAAGTCCAAAAATCTAATATGATATTGTCATATTAGATTTAGTTTGTTGCTTTTCAAAAGTTTTATCATTTTTATGATAGACAATACAATTGTTTCATTCGCATCACCCAAATCTTCAGTTGTCTGTAATAGAAAAAATAATTGGCTTAACTCAAACCGAGACATTACATACACCAGACAAAATAAACTCTATGAGAATATTTTTGTCTGCCTTAGTGTATAAACTTCCCGATCTGGTAAACGTAATTATAAAATAAAACTATTTGAACTTTTGATTTTTTTTCTACTGCAGACAACTGATGATTTGGGTGATGCCAATGCAGCAATTGTATTTTCATTAAAAATTATGAAAAACTGAAAAGTTTCAATAGACGACTTACAGTTTAAAATCATACACTCAAATAAAAAAGTTAGTAAAGCCAGCCAAAAATTTTGCTGAGTCAGCAAAATTTTAGTCAGGAGGGTGCTTTGAAAAAATTGCTAATGTCAGCAAAATCTTTTGCTGAAAATCAGCGAGCTGATTTTTAGCAACAAAATTAGTAGATTCAGCAAAAGTTTTGCTAACACTCAGTAGATTAGAAATTAAAAAACCATTGCTAAGAATTGAAAAAAACTCAAAAAATTTGTAGAAAAATTATACTTTAGTTAATGTATTTGCTGAAAATCATTAAACATATTTTTGTGTTTCTGTTTCAAATAATCTACAATACGTTACAAAATATAAAAATGTTTATACTCCCAAATTGACGATGTAAATTAATGTAATGTCTAAAAACAATAGAAATAATTATATATAACATAAACGAAACTATCTTTGAACTACTTACATCAATTATTTTCTAAATTATGCTAGCTTTTAAAGGAACGCAAATGCCGCAGAGAATTATAAAAACGAAACGAAAAAATAACAAAATATAACATTTACAACCCTACCTAAGATGTATGGCTTTGCTTTTCGCTTTAGTCTGTCTACATATTGCATATTTGTTTGCAATTTGACCACACAAGATTAATAATATATATAAACATTTAGTTTACAAATACACATTTAATCTTTATTAAATTTAAATATTTTATTTTGTCTTTTATTAAATTGATAGATTAAGGTGCTTTAATCCACAATTTAGTTTTATGTATGAAAAACAGATACAAAAATCTTCCATGGTTGATTTTTTTATATTATGTCTTACTAGAGCTGTACTTTTTAGTCGACATCTAATTCATTCTGTGTATATCTTTCAGTCTGGCTGTCGTTCACACTATTGATGTGCTAATCAACACAATGTTTTTTAGCAAAATTAGTAAAATATTAGTAAGATATTAGTTCAAAACAGTTAAGTGCTGAACAAGTGTAACTAAAATTTAAAACATAATTTTAGCAAAGAATTAGCTAAAATAGTATACCTGATTTACAAGATGTTTTACTAACTTTTCTACTAACTTATTTTTTTGAGTGTAGATCTAATGCAACTATTCATTGACATCATGCAAATATTTCTCTCAGTTTACACCTGGTATTTGGGAAAATTCAAATACACCCGCTCCTTGGGCATTTTCGGTTATATATTATTTTCCTGTGTCAAAAAAGTTATATTAAAATTTTGTTAACAACTCAGAAGGTCCACTTTTGTGGCAAGTTTTTAAAATTCCGAGCATCGAAATATTTTTTATTTTTAATGTTATTAGTTTTTACTACTATTACTAAAAAGTGTCCTAGTGTTATTTTGAAAGAAAAAAATAATTACTAACAAGTTAGTTATAGTATGATTTTTAATGATTTCAGAATTGGGCAAATTTGACCCAACAAACAGAAGTGTTAATGAGAATGTGTCTTCCGACACATCATTATACCCTGCACCATATGTGATGTCGTTCCGTTTGAAACACATTGAAATATATATTTAAGACCCCATCAAGTATATATGTCCTTAATCCATATGAAATTTTAACAAGGGCAGTTTCCCGAAGCGTTCTCTCCGAACTTAATGAAATTTAAATATATTATAAACAAACCACAATAAGGGGGTACTTGTTTTTTTATCGGCCCAATCTCATGTTTAGGTGTTTAACCCCATTTTACGTTTTTTCGGCTTATTTGGAATTGTTTTACAGACATTTTAGGCAAATGCGGTACTAAATGAAACATGTTCGATAACATTCTAGTATTTTTGTTATTAAAAAAAAACTGTATTTTATGTGACATTAAAACTGGTGTTTCTTTAAAGAACTATAGTTGGATTAAGAGCTTTTTCCAACATTGTTCGATTTTTTTGAGTCTTTTTCCAAAGAGCTTTTTAGCCTATATTTTAAACATTTTTAATAAATGGCAACCCTAACACAATATATATTCAATATTGGTATCGAAATTTTTCGAGTAGGTACATCAAAATAGCGTTCCAAAAAATCTGAGTTGCATTTATTTCAGACAAGTTTCCATTCAAAATTGTATTAACTTTGTCCCCACCTTTTAACACTTAAACGCGAGATTGAGCGGCTAAAAATACTTGTCCCTTATTTTTCTTTCTTTATCACATTCGTTATTGTACGATTTTTTTGAGGCTTTTTCCGAAGAGCTTTTTAATAGGTTTTTTGTTAAAGTTCTGCCTGTTATGGTGGCTCTAGTTTTTCTAAAACTTCGGGTTCTGATAACATCTTTAGCCATATCGAAATACTAGTGTCAACCTAGCTAATATGTTTGATTTGCTTTGCTTTTGAAAATATACGAAGGTTGGAAGCTCGTTATAAATTAAAAATTAAATAAAAATAATTGCGATGTATATAAAGCAAAAAACTAACAAACCTATGAAAATACGAATTCTTGTGGTAGAAAAAGTAAAGTACAATTAAAATAAGCTTATCAACCATTAAAATACGTCTTCTAGTATTTAAAATACAAACACAGATAAATCTTTTAAAATGTTTTTTAATTTGTTCCAAAAATACATGTTAAATATTTTTGAAATAGAAATCAATACGACTGCCAAATTTCAAAACAAACATAAATCATTAGGTGCAAAATAGTTCGGGTTGACATGGAATTACTCATACACTCAAAAAAAAGTTTGTAAAATCGGCAAAAAAATTGCAGATTCAGATATATATATATATATACATATATTTAGTCAGGATGGTGCTTGCAAAAACATTGCTAATGTCAGCAAATCTTTTAGCAAGAAAATTAATAGATTCAGCAAAAGTTTTGCTAACACTTATTTGATTCAAAATTAAAAAAATCCTTTGCTAAAAGTTAATAAAATTATTGCTGAATATTAGTAGACTATGATACACATTTTTGGCGTCCTTTCGTTTTATTGTGTATGAAAAACAAATACAAAAATCGTCCATGGTTGATTTTCTTATATTTCTACAAGAGTTGTACTTTTTAGTATAATTTTCTTCGTCTCTACTTCATCTTGACATGCTGCGACATCTAATTCATTCTGCGTATATCTTTCACTCTGGTTGTTGTCCACACTATAAATGTGCTTATCAGCACAATTATTTTTTTAGCCAAATAAATTAGTAAAACATTAGTAAAATATTAGTAAAACATTAGCTCAAAACAGTTAAGTGCTGAATAAGTATAACTAAAATTTTAGCTAAAAACACAATTTCAGCAAAAAATTTACTGACAAATACTATACTTGATTTATAAGACGTTTTACTAACTTTTCTACTAACTTATTTTTTTGAGTGCAAATAACTTATAATTTTTGTTAAAACATGTTCATCGGATCCAGGATGTGGCCTCAATGAGTAAAATAGAGTTGTCGTACCAGTTTTCAGATCAGACAACTTATATGTGAAAAAAATTATTTCATTTCTCTAACATTTAAAACAAGAACATACAAGACATAATGATACGAGTATTATCGTATTTATTTCAATATTTCAATAATAAACCACCACTCAACAAAAAATGTCTTAAAATTTTGAACTGCACAAAATTTCAAAACAAGAACAGGAAAAAACTTTTTATTATTTTTAAATACAATTTAATTTGCAATTTTCACACACAAGTAACAACATGTTCAATCCTGTCTCTCACCAACCAAGAAAAATGGAAAAAATATGTTTATAATAAAACAAAACCATATACGAATATGAATATACTTAAAAGGAAGGTAGCTTCGGGGTCACCTACCGATTTCGCTAAAACTTAAAGAGAAACTTAAATTTGTTTCATAAAACGAAAAAAGAAATAATAAATCACAACCCAGAAAACGGACTCGGTAGTAGCAACCGTATATGTTGCCAATGGAATGCTTCGGTTGTTGCGAGCGAATTTTTCAGTTCTGACAACATTAATTCGATTGAAACAACAGAAAATCTGTTACAACAATAGAATTTCGATTGCCTCAACAGTGATAACTACCAAAAAACTCTATAGCTACAACCGAACTATTCGATTGGCTACAAATACGGTTGCTACTACCGAGTCTGTTTTCTGGGTGAACGTTTAACCCCTTAAATATATTTATTTCCCTTATCACATAACATAATTACAGCAAAATCATTGTGTGATGTCAGGGATACCTTCCTTGTAAGGTGTATGTATGGCTTTAAAGATTTCTACCTGTAAAAATTGTTCATTGTTCCCTTTTTGCTGTTGCTGCTTTTCATTTAGCTGAACAACTAAAAAATATATTCGTATGGAAAAAAAAAAGAATACGACAGCTTCAAACGTTTAAGCCGTTCTTTGTTATAAAAAGACTCTTTCGGTTGGATTGAATATTTTGTTGTTTTTTTATTTTTATTTTAAACTTTAGAGGCTGTATGTTTTTTACTTGCGAACCCAATAATATGAGTGTGTGGGGCCTGATTTTTTTTTCTGATTTATTTCTGTTGTTGTAAAGTGAAAAACAAAATAATTATAATATTTTATATGGGGGTACCGCAGTTCAAACATAGCAGCACACTGAATAATTGCTTAAAGAAACTTATAAACTTAACATCTAGAAAACACAAAATCGTTTAAAAAATTGAAAATCTTGTCTAGATATATCCAATAGAGAACCTTCCCAAATAATGGTCACTTATTGATCTAATATTTCTTTTGCTCCATAACATATGTTTTAAAAATACCTGACATTTGATAACCACAAAAAACGAAAAAATGGGTTCACTATTGATCCGACGTTTTAATCATGAACAACACACACAAGATTCATTGTGATCTGATTGTCCGCATTGGAATAACTCCCTTGTAAATCAAACTTCAAATTTTATCTACCCTATATACAATTTTTGTTCTAAAAAAACGATTTTACAACAATTTCGCTTCAGAATATATTCTTATTTACATTTTTCTTTTTCAAATTGTTACTAATACTAAGTTCCCACTGAACATGTTTTGGACGTGTTTTAAAATAAAACATGTTTTGTACATGTTTTCCCATACATTTTTTTTTACCAAAACACATATTTTGCTCAAAACACGTAAGTGTAAACATAGTATAAATCATCCAATTCATTAACTTCAGACTATACCCAGCAAAACCTTGGCAATGGGTGCGATAAAGTAATACATTACCCTGTAAGGTAATGTAAGGTACTCCTTACGCGTTTCATTATGTTCGAACAAAAAGTAATGAGTTACCGATAGTGGTTTATATAATGCACTACTTTGTAATGTATACTAATTACATTTAGCATTATTTTGAGTTACCAATAATTGGACACTAGACTGGGCCACACTCGTAGGGAAAAATAAAAGTATATTCCGATTCTTTTCCGACAACCTTGCTTTCGTTTATTTTATCAAAATATACGTGTATACCAAAAATTAGTATACCAAATTTTTAGAGGTAGCTATAAAATGTGACTTTTGGGTTTCGTCTCTTATATTACGTGCAATTATTAGTGATTCAGCATTATTGTATTTCTTTATTTACAGTCAGAAATATGACTGTGTATTCTTATTTTACAGTGTATTCATATAATTTAGTTATTGTTAATGCTAAATTCATGAAAATTCAAATCAACCCATCACTCCCAACTGAATGCAGAATTAAAAATACTAATTATTCTAAAAATGTTTTTATTGACCTTTTTATATTTTAAATTCTTGATTGTTTTTTAGATTTGTCTAAAAACGGACTTTTAAGGTCCAGTTTATAATATAAAATAAAAGATTATTTCATTTAATGGTCCATCCGACGTTTCGTTGGTGTTTTTTCCAACATCTTCTGGGATGAATATTTTATTGATCTGGCAACCATATACAACATAAATAAATAAACAATAATATAAATAACAACAACATAGAGCCTAACATTATTAAAATAATTTAACTTATATATATATATATAATTTAACTTACTTACTAATAATAAGTTAAAATAGAGTTAATTCCGAGTTAGAGACCATTCTTTTTTTAACCCTTTTACCCAAGTATGATGAAGAACTAGGATGCACAGAACTGTGAACGACGCGCAACTGATCGTGCCATCACGCCAACAGCCCCTCGTGCCATCGATCACAAATGCAGTTATGTAGGCGAACAAATTTTGAGACTGTGGTTTTATTCACCCACTATTAATATAATTTATTTATTTATTTTTTAGTAATTTTGAAAATAGTTCTATGCATCGTAGTTTTTCATCATCCTTGCTCTTACCCGCGCAAAAACGGTTTGTTGGTCAATATTACTGAGATGTCTTTAATATATGTTTTATTTTTCATGAATTTGAATCCTACATAAACTTAACTCTAATTTGAGTAAAACTGTGTCGGGAAATTTGCAAAGCTATTTTGGAATACCGGACGGATCTCGAAATGTTTTTTTTTTTTTGGAATTGTATCTACAACATTCAGATTTGTTAAAAAAATTTGTATATTTAAAGCATGTTAATATTAATAATATTTACTATAAAAAAAACGAGGGGTCAAACTTGGAAATCCTTTCTGTAGATTCAGAAATATATGGAAAATTGGCCAAAGTTTTGAACCAAATATTTTTTGTAGCAAACTAGGGCTATATTTCGGGAGGCTGGTTCAATTTCGGTGTTTTGACTTCAGATTCGTGTTAAGACGTCCAAAGTAAAAAACTTTTTCTATAAGTCTGTGCAAAAACTTTTCTATATCCATAAAATATTTGAATTTCTCCTAAATTTCGGCATAACCCCGAAAAATCGTTAATATACTACTGTAACAATTAAATGTTCGTACAGGTAATAAATATTTTTGTGTTTAATTTTCAATTTTCGAAATGAAAATAATGGAGATATTGCTGACTTAATTTAAATTTGAACTATTTTATTTTCATGCTAAATTTTTTGGGTACTTTAAAATAAAATTCTTAATAAATGCGAAATTAACCCTAAGCTCTCTTTTGTTGTGTCTTATTTATGACTTTCTGGTTGAATTTTCCGTTTTGGTGTATTCAGGAACTCATAGTAAAATTTCACGGCGAATATTTTTGCGGAACATTTTAACCCCTTAAATCCCTGTTTGAATGGTGTTTTTTGCTCTTTTTTAAAAGAAGGACAAAAAAGTCCCTTACCTTGAGAAGTTAGAGGGTTAACATATTCTACAAAAATGTTTGATTTTGGTGTATTCAGGGACTTACAGTAACATTTCACGGCGAATATTTTTGCGGAACATTTTAATCCTTTAAATGTTTTAATTGTGTTTTTTGCTCTTTTTTTACAGAAATCAGAGTGTTAATTTTAATAACACAACGTCGAAGAATATTATTGTAACATCTGGGGTTCCTCAAGGTAGCCATCTTGGACCAATTTTATTTTCTCTTTTTATTAACGATTTACCATCGGTAATAAAGTTTTCAAACGTTCTTATGTATGCTGATGACGTTAACATTTTTCGTGGCTTTAATAAAAATTCCGATCAGATATATCTACAGCAGGATTTAAATAGTTTTTACGAATGGTGCTGCTCTAATTTTATGGAACTAAATTTGAAAAAATGTAAACATATGCGCTTCTCTAGAAGGACAGAATCTTTTGGTCTTTACTCTTTGGGTGGTTTTCAGTTGGCATTAGTAGATAATATTCTAGATTTGGGTATTCTCTTAGACCCAAAATTGGATTTTAAACGGCATATTTTATTGACGATTAATAAAGCTCGTGGCACCTTAGCTTTTATAAAACGATGGGCTAAGGAATTTACAGATTCCAATGTAACAAAACAATTATATACATCGCTCGTGAGACCAATTTTGGAATATGGGTCTGTGATTTGGGATCCATTATCTATTGTTCAAATTGGAAAAATTGAATCAGTGCAAAAACAATTTTTGCTGTTCTGCTCACGAAGCACCTACCCTAATACCATTTATAATCTACCTTTATATACGACCAGACTAAACCGCGTTAAGCTTCCCACTCTGAAAAGTAGAAGGATAATGGTAAACGTTACATTTTTATTAAATTTGATTAATTTTGATATATGCTCCGATTTCCTGTTAGAAAATTTTGTACTTTTCGTTCCTCCAAGATCAACACGTAATTATACTCCATTATATACTCCATTCTATCGTCAAATGTATGCTGATGCTGATCCGTTTATAAGAATGTGTAATGATTTTAATAATATTTATAATTTGTTAGATTTTTCTTCAAATGTTAATATTATAAAACGCAACATCATTTTGTTTTTAAATTCAACTATTTGAAAAAAAAAATATTGTACTTATATTAATTTATAATTTTGTAATTATTATGTTAATAGTCTGTTAGGATTTATTCCGTAGACTTAAATAAATAAATAAATCAGGACTAAAAATACCCTTACCCTGAGGAGTTAGCAGGTTAACATAATCTACAAAAATATTTTATTTTGGTGTATTCAGGGACTTAGAGTAATATTTTAAAATTTAAACCCCATAAATCCCTGTTTTAATGGTGTTTTTGCTCTTTTTTAAAAGAAGGACAAAAAGACCCTTATCTTGAGGAGTTAGAGGGTTAACATATTCTACAAAAATGTTCTCCGTAACATTTTACATAAATTTGCTGAACACACCATATACGTAAACGTAAGATTTACTCGATTTTCTTTGCCGAGTGACAATACAAAATTTGCATTTGAGGGAAACTTTACCTCCCCCTAAAATGAAACCCAGATGTAAACTTTCAAAACGCCGATACACGTGTCTTTTTTTTTGTCTCTTCTATCAAAATTTATAGGTCGGACCTTGTAATTTTTTTTTGTGTTGTACAGTGTAATAATAGTTAAAAATAGAGTATAATTTTTGTAACAAATTAGCTTCTCCTTTTATTTTGTTAACATATTTTCTACTAGTCCAAATAATAATATAGGGTCCTCCATCTAACGTTTTTTTTTTCAACTAGTGCTTATTTCGTGAATGGTAACACTTAGCTCATGTCTGATTTGACAGATAATTAGCTTTATCCTTCCGCTGAACGAATATGGTTGTGTATACGCTTGAACAACGCTGGGAAACACAGCTGAAGCTACACTCGATGTTTTGCGCCCTGTTTTTGAAGATCGCATTATCAGCCGCAGAGCTGATGTCGTTTGGCCACCTCGGAGCTGCGATTTGACACCGTTCGACTATTATTTGTGGGGTGCCAACAAGCCAGAGACAATTGACGCTTTAAAGGACAATATTCGTGAAGCCATTGGTGAAATACAACTGCACACAATCGATAAAGTGCTTAAAAATTGGACCGATCGTGTAGGCTACTGCATGGCCAGCCGATTCAGCCATTTGAATGAAATTATTTTCCATTATTAACCGGAAGGATTGTACTTTCAAATAAAAAAAAAAATTGAGAAAATATTTAGTAGTTTTTTTTTTATTGCATTTTCAAAAAAAAAAAGTTATTTGGCGGACCCTTTATAATAATGTATTAATAATACAACTCAAAAACTTTTAGCTTTCATATCTGAAACATTTTTGTAATGGATTCACTTCGCAAGGTCTTCAAACTTATTTTTGAGACACACATTCGCTGATAATATTAAAATTTTAGTTTATTCTTAACATCTTAAAACTTAGATTTGGTGTACTCTGGTGTTTCCGTCTCAAGGTAAATCTCATTTATTGTTGTTTTTAACTTTTTATTGATATTTATAATGTCGAAATACTAAAGTAAAGTGCAAAAGATTATAAATTATACAAATTGGTTGATATTTCACAGAAAGAAAAAATATTTTTGTTCAATTATGCATTAAAATTCGTTAAAATTCACTTGGTTCTATTGAAGCAATTTTTTCAGAGGTTTTATATCTTAAGTATTAAATGGACGTTCAGTGTTATTTTTCAATTTGAAAAATAATGATTTTTTTATAACAATTAAAACTTTCAAATTCCTATGAATGTACGAACCTTAAGTGGTAAATTTTTTACCATAACGCAAAATCCGATTTAATTTCAATGACTGCGTATGCGCTAACGCAAACGCACTAATTTAAGGTTATAACAGTTTCGGAGAGCCCTTAAAATAAGTTTACCGAAATGGCCAAAGTTGAACGAATTAATTTATTCGGAAGTTATAACCAAGGTCTTAATTATTATAACTTTTATGGTAAACTACACAGCAATTTTTATATTCTTTCATACTCATAATTATTTGATCCCAATTAATATAATTTTTATAAAATGATAATAGTTATGGATAAGAAATACAATATTTCTTACTGGTAACTATTATTTTTTAAGTAATATTTTGAAATAATTTTTTAATAGTTACGCATAGGAAAAAAAAATAAAAGTTGTTTCTAATAATTATGCTTTAATAATAAATTTACAAAAATGTAATAAAAATTTCATTTACATTTTGGTGTGTTTTTTTTTAGCACTTATGTACAAAAAAAATTTTATTCACGAAATCATATTTTATAAAAAAATAGTATTGCAAATAATAGAAAAATCCATTCAATAAAAAAATTTAAAGAATTACAAAAGGAAAAAAATTAAAAAAGTTTACAGAAAAAAATATAAGTATTGAAAATAATAAAAAAGTACATTAAATAAAAAAAAAGTTGTAGTAAAAAGCGGAAAACGCTCATTCAACTGTTACTTAAGTCGCTGGAGCAGTATTTACAATTGATGATAGTTGCTTAAGAAATGGAAGAGTGAACTTATTTTTTTTACCAATAATCAATGAACAATGAATTTTTATAATGAATTCTTATTTATTTAGGTTTTACGCAGAACTACAAAACAATATATTAAACAAAAATGTTCTAAACTGATTTTTTCAACATTTTTTATTTACAGTAAAAATTTAAAGAAATAATAAAACAAAAATAATTATTATTTATAAAGAAATGATTTAACTATTAAAATCCAATTTTTAAAAATAAATTACAAAATAATAGTTATGCCAAAATTTTTTTTTTTTATTAATTCATAATTATTTCAACTCAATAAAAAAAAAATAATTTCATGGTAATAGTTAAGTGTCAATTATTTTTTTTTAATTAGTTCATAATAATTATAAAACAATTTTTATTTATATTCCTTTAATGTGGTAAATTTTTTCGATTCTGAAAATTTTCATAATAGTTATTTTGGGTTCTTGGTTATAACAAATTGAAAATTAAACACATGCATATTTATTATCTGTACGAACCATTACTTGTTAGAGTAAGTATATCGACCTCTAAATATTAACGGAGTTAGCTGAAATTTGGACCTAGCATTACTGAGCACTATCAAAACAGTGACGGCCTTGCAGAGCTCTAAAATTCGACAGTCTGGTTTTGGGCCACCCTATTGAAGACTCATGGATTACCTTGTAATGATACATCATTACCTTTTACATTATTTCAAAACATAAAATAATGACTTAACGATCATCAATTACATAATACATTAAATATAAACGTAAAGTAATATTTAAATTAGCAACCGGAGACCCCAGGTTCGAATCCCAGCGAGTCCACATTATTTATTTAATTAAAAAATATTTGTAATAATTTTTTTTATACATTTTTTTATGAACATCTGTTTATAGATTAATTACTTTTCCTAAAGCGGTAACCATACAAGTAACCACCCAGCCAAAAATGTTCAAAATAGGGAATCGAGTTGGGGTTATGGTATTTTTGGTAGAATACCTTCCCAACTGGATTACCAACTCGATTCTTTTAACAAGGAGTGAGAATAAAAACAATTGATTTCTCGGAATGGCCTTGGTAACCAGATACTATTATCTTTCAATAACCACTTCGATTTTAAGTAAATGATGTAGTTCTTTATGTTTTCATATAAGGCCTTACAATAATGAACAAGGGAGCCGATGTTCTAAACTTCGAAAATAGAATTTTAAAATGAATTTGATCCCTGGCTGTCAGCGTTTCATTCGGATACTCTTCCTCTGAGCTACCGCCTTGTGTGATAATCCTCCTGAGTCCCAAGGAAAAATCTAGCATCACAAGTCTCCAAAAATAGAAACAAAATTTTGTTCAAGGACATAAAGGACGAACGAATTCTGAGATATTTCTGGAGCAGCAGACTGGACATTTGTAACAAAGTGAAATAAAAAACTTTGTTAATTTTTGTACAAAATTCTGTTGCTCTGAAAATTTACATGCCATTTTTTTAATAAAAGGTTACAAATGTGCAGCGGACTGGACATGTACAAAAAATAAGGGCCTAGCAATAAAGTTAATGAATATTTATGTACTTTACCTTGTTTATTGAATTGTTTACAATACAATTATATATTTTTTTAAATTTTTATATTTCACAACTGTAAAAACTTTAATTAAAATGGTTAAGTGCTTAAGAAAACGTGTTCTACAATCAACTGATCACAAATGTAAAGCAACATTTTTAAGAGTGGCCAGCTTACAACAAAAAATAATCCTGGTTTTTAGAACAAAAAACATGTCCACTTAGCTGTATAAATGGTCAAAGGATGAACATTTATTTTAAAACTTCTGTAGACTTTTGAAAAATGTTTAGTAGGCTGCACAACTTTACAGTCCATTTTAACATCATGTCAACGCCCTCTGCTGGTTTTGATTATATTTTGATAATATTTTGACACTTTAGTAAATTAACTCATTAATAACACGTCATAGATCCACTTGACAATTTTCAAGCAATCTTTGCAGATATATAGAATCATGCTTCATTTAAATATTGTTGTAGTTTTTTTTTTGCTTTTTTTTTTGCCTCTGGTGGTAATATTAGAAACCAAAGTTGAAATATTGACAGAATATAAATCCAAGACGGTTTAAAATATTTTAAAAACTTAAATTTTGTGAATAAATCTTTATTTAAAAATATATGAAAAATACTGCTTACAGAAAATTTTAAAGCATTGTGGACAAAATTGACAAATGGAAGAATGTTTATTGGTCTTATTAGAAGCGATTTTGAGTGTCAAATTTAAAGAAAAGTCATCAGTTAAGCAATGAATTCAATAATCGGCCGCCAAACACTCGGCCAACTCACGAAAACTTCGACGGCCGATTACTTAAATTTACAGGTAAACTTCGGCTTTTTCCTTCAAAGTTCAACTCAAAATCGAATTGAAACGGCTCAGCAAATATGTTTTCAATATCAAAATTTGTTTGCAATTACCAAAAAACCGACCAAAAATCGTTATTAGGGCGAAGTCTTCGGTAGAACACTAAATTTTAGTGGTATGTTAATAAAAATCATCCATTATTTATGTTTTGAGTGAAAACGGAATAAATTTTGTGCACTTGAAAATTTCATCGTCCGATCGGTCAGATTTTCTAAAATTATATATAATCGATGAACTAATTTGTAGCAGAGAAATAGTTTTCCATCAACCAGCAAAAATATAAAAGATTAGCATTTATTATACAGGGTGTCTGGTAGCAGATTAATATTTTCAAACTTAAATAAAAAACGTAATAATTGACACAAAGTTTTATTAAGAGCATTGAACGATAGAATGGAAATGCGGATTTTAGTTTTAAAGAGTATGTCATCCAGATGTCTTCCGTCGAGTTGAACACACTGTTCAAAGCGGAGCCTTGTGTTCTGCGCCACACGCTGCAGTAAACTTGTTTCAATTGAGCTGATTTCACGACGAATATTTTCCTTTAAAGACACAAAACATTAGGGGTTGTCATTATAAACCGTCTCTTTGAGGTAACCCCATAAAAAAAATCCGTGGGATCCACTCGGTTCATCACGTATTCGCCGAATACCGAACTTTGAACAAAATTGTCGACGAGCATTTCTCATTACTCTTAAAAAATATCACCACAGCTAACGCGCGATGCTCACTCGACCACTGCGACATCGTGACTGACAAATCCGCACAATCGATAATTCCAACGGCGCCACCCTCCCTCCGCACCGTTTATTACTTTTTGAAATAATCGTATTTAAAAATATAAATTTGCCACCAGACACCCTGTATTTTAACCACCTTTAACTTATGACGTGGTAGTAAATTTTACACTGTTTTTTTTTTAAATTCTTTAAAAACTTTTCTCTATTGCAAGCGCATAATTTTATATTCTCAGTACTCTCATACTATATTGTGCTCTTATTATCAGTACTGTCTGTTTTGTCGCAGGATACAGTAACGCGGAGATATTTGAGAGTTGGTGTAAAATTTACTACACGTCGTCATTTGTGTTACTTTTTCATAGACAATATTTTACTACCAGATCTGAGTTATAAGTCCATATGAAAAAAAATACTACACATCTACCTAAGCTTAAAAACTTAATTAGGTTAGAAGTATCGTAAAAAAGGTAATGTCGCGTTCTTGTAATGAATAAAAATAGTATAAAAATAGTTCAGTTATCTTTTTCTTGGGCATAGAGTTAAATGTCAAGTATTTCATTAAATTTATATTTCAATGCATAGAAAAAAGACAAACAAATCTTTTTTACTTTTTTTTTTTAGCAAATTTGTCTACAGATACTTTTTGTTACTTTACGAATAGGCTATAGAAACTTTAAGTTTTTTTTTTTTTTTTGTAGAAAAATATTTATAGTTTATTTTTGAGTTTTAAAAAAAGTTCTTTAACAATTTGATATTATTGTACAATTAAATAGTGAAAAATTGCACATTAAAAAAATATTAACATCATTAGAATGATTTTAACGAAGAAGAAATTTATGATGATACACGCTGAGAAATAAAGTGCCAACCGAATTGAAGAGTGTATGTTTAAGGCTACAACTTATATATGCAGTTAGTACAACGATATTTACATTAGATTTCTGAATATTTTGGGTGTTGCAACTAAAGTCCAGTTGAATTAACCGAACTTTGTTGTGTAAACTAATGTTAAATTGTGCCAACCGTCTGAAATTCGAAGTAACTGAATTTGAGTCGTAGGAACCGAATTTCAATTGACAAATAGCTAAATTTTTCTCTGTGTGTAGCATTGAATTTGATGACGAAGTCGTGATCCAAATTTCTGCACTGAAATTTATAGTGACAGTAACTCAGAAATATCGGAAACGGATAACGAAGAAGAAATAAACACGACTCTTATTGCAGGAGAAGACATCGAAGGATAAATCATCGAAGAGCGGCAAAACGAAGTTGAAATAAATAAACACACACAGAGAAATAACGTGCCAACCGAATTAAAAATTCTATTTTAATGATAACTTAAAAATTTACTCCATTCAACGATATTTACATTAGAGTATTGAATATTTTTGGTGTTGCAACTCAGATTCCGTTGAATTAGTCTTTTCACTTTCACTTTTCACTTTGTTGTGAAAATTAGTATTAAGTTGTTGTGTAAACTGAAATTCGTAATGATGGAATTTGAGTCGTAGTAACTGAATTTCAAATAGCTGAATTATTTCCTGTGTGTGGATTAATAACGATTATACTAATTTTTCTACTTACATTTTTCAACGAGTGTACAAAAAAAGATTTGCGTATAGTCAAATATTAATATTTAATACTTGTTTTATTAAAACTGCAACAAACGCCATCATAAAATACTTTTATTTTTCGCCATGAATATTTAATCTATTTTGTGTATTAATTTAAGCTATTTATTATTAAAATTATTTTAAAATCATACTTTTCCAGTATTTTATTTTTTTCTAGACAAATTTACATACTAGAATTTCTTTTTAAAATTAATTTAAAAATCTGGTGTTAGCAGAAAATCATATAAAAACTGCTATTCTCTTGCAGTACAGTATCAATTAAGTTTGTCTATTCAGTCGAATAATACAATTCAATTAACATGAAATTCATCATTGTTTTAGCTGCTCTTTTCGTCGTTGCTTTGGCTGCTCCCAACGATGTCGTTGTTGTTCGTTCCGATTCTGATGTAGGTCCTGAAAGTTACAACTACCAGCTTGAGACCTCTGATGGTACTAAACATGATGAAGAAGGTAAATTGAAGGATGTCGGTACTGAACACGAAGCTATTGTGGTCCATGGTTCATTCTCTTGGGTTGATGAGAAAACTGGTGAACATTTCACAGTCAACTATGTAGCTGATGAAAATGGTTTCCAACCTCAAGGTGCTCATTTGCCAGTTGCTCCTCAAGCTCATCATTAATCAGTTAAAGTTTAAATTTGAAATATTTTAATTTAAATGAATAATTAAACATGAATCAAAAATTTTAAAAAACCTTTTTTTAATTACCAACAAAAAAAAAAAATATAAATAGAAAATTGGGTTTTGAAGAACAGTGTTTATGTGAAGTACCCCAACAAAATTTCAGTAATAGGTTCTAAGTACACTAATATAAAAACAAAGTAATTTTTTTTGCTAAAACTACAAAAATAAATTCAAAATGACATTGTAGGAAAAATCTGTTAAAATTAGAAGATTGTTTTCTTCTAAATATTAGTACAAAAAGAGTAGTAAAAACAACTCGGTTGAATCTACAAAAATTTAGTTAAATATATTGTTATATGCATTCAACTAAATTGAAGGTAATTGTTTCAACAATTTTGTTATTATTAAAGTTTTAGTTTGCTCTTTTTTGGCTGCCAATATCTAGCAAAAGTTTTTGCTAATTTAAGCAGAGTGAATTGATATGCTTTTTCGGACTGCGGTCAACAAGGAAGAATTTTTAATGCTAATGATTTATTTCATTGCAAATTTTTTTTAGTTACTAAAGTTACGTTCCACATTAATCAAATATTTGAACAAAATATTTGTTTACATATTTGCTTCCAATTGTGTCAAATAAAAAATTATTTTATTTTATGTTCAAACTATGATCAAATATTTGATAGTTTTTGTTTGTTCAAACAGCTCTCAAATAGTGTCAAATAAAATAAACAAAAAAATATTTGTCAAAGTGTAAAAAAACATAAATTTATTTAATGGAAAAACTAACTAAAAAATTGATCACTCGGGATCTCTCTCGGACCTAGCCTATTTATGTTATAAGGGTATATTAACAATCCTGCGGAGCAAAAAATTTGTCCGTTTTGGTCTATATCGCTTAGTTTTGGAGATACTGGACATTTTAAAATATCTCCATTTTGTAAAATGGCTTGTATCTCAAAAACTAAGCATGATATCGCAAAACGGACAAAATTTTTGCAAACCTTAACAAGAAGCCCTATACCGACAACACAAATGTGTACAGTGTTCCGATTCCAATCATTCCCCGTTTTATTCCATATCGTTCCATTTTGGACCAATGTTCCATTCTGTTATCGGATTGATTACGTTTTTATTTTTACGTACGACAACACAATTCAGTTTTTTTATATAGCCTTTTTTTTAATAAATTTATTAAAAAAAATTATAATTGCCGATTTCACCACCTGTTATTTGCCATTGTTTGTTCTTACATTTTTTTGTAAGATCAAATAAATATTTGCTCAAATCAGAAGAAAATATTTGATTGCTAGTGTTCACACTATGGTTAAGTTTGCCAAATATTTATTTGAATGCAATTAATTTTGTTTGACCAAAATCAGCTGATTTGCTGTTTGACACACAAAAATATTTTGTGTTCAGATTACGGCAAAGAAATATTTCATGTTTTTAGTCAAATATTTGACTAATCTGAACGTACCTTAAGTGATGTCAAAAATTACACAATTTTCGTTTTTTTGGTTTATTTCGTTCAATTTAAAGTAACTATAAACAAATTCGGTATCAAATGACACTGAAGACACATTCACTTTTGTAGAAATTATGTCTAAAGACTTTCAAAAATAGTTTTTCACCTCAAAATTTAGTTTTTACCTCTAATATATAAATTTTTAAATATTATTTTTATTGTTTCATTTGTAAGGGTTCATTGTGAAGGGTATAAAGAAAAATTTTGTAAAACCAAATTTAATGCATGAATTTGTTTTATTATCAATTTAAAATCGTTGCAATTTTGTAGTCATAATGCAAAATTTAATGAAAACATTATAATTTTGCTTAATTTTTGACAAAATAATTATTTTTCATAAAATGTCCTGGAAAGGAAGCACTCCTCACACAAACACGAATTATCATTTTTTAATATATTTTGCATTAAATAATTTTTTATTACAATGATATCCGATGAAGTCTGAATTCCATATCTGAATAGTTTACAGTATATTTAATGAATAAATGAAATGAAAAATAAAATTTTTCGATATTAAGAATTTTGGGAATTAAACAAATTACACTGTTTTCACAAATGGTAAATTTTTGGCCGAAATTGGGCACTTGTTAACGTTTTCAATAAAAAAATAAATCGATTTCTAAAACTTGGAACCATTTGCAATAAAACTGGGTGTTGTAATGACAAATGTATTTTTAAGGGACACCCAAGTAATTATCTATAACGTGTTTAATGAAAGGCGTCAACAATTTTTCAGATTTTGAATATTTTAAAATAAATATAAATAAATATTTCTTTCTGAGTAGATGCTGTGAGTGGTAACCCGACGAAAAAAGTTTATATGTAGTCGCATAAAGCTTGATATAGTGGTATCTTATTATATATGCGACCATATGTAACGATATATAGTAGGCCGGGTCGATTTGTATGGAGGCAAAATAATCCCTTAACGTTCAAGGAAAATCGTATTCTAGGGATTAAAATAATAAACTTTGCCGAAGGAACCATACCTCTAAAACGAATTCTGATGTCCCGACTTTTGACCCGTAGGGTCAAATTTTGAAAAATTCCACTTTGACCCATTTAGAGTGCCCCAATCGAATATAATTTATACATGCATCTGCTAGAGCGTCTTCTGGAGAAGAAATAGAGACCATAATCTTGGAAAGACTCCTCCTACTTTCTGAAATATCTCTATCCCGAGATTTGTAAATTTTGCTATAAAAACACGGTTAAAAAGGCTCTCTTTCAACTTAAATTTTAACCCCTTAACGGTCACCTAGAATGATGATTCATGCATTAATTTGCTAGCGCGTCTCCCGGAGAAGAAGTAGCTCCCATAATCTTGGAGAGATTCCTCCTACTTTCTGAAATATCAAAGTGGGCTTTTTCAAAATTTGACCCTACGGGTCAAAAGTCGGGACATACGAATTCGTTTTAGAGGTATGGTTCCTTCGGCAAAGTTTCTTATTTTGATCCCTAGAATACGATTTTCCTTGAACGTTGAGCGATTTTTAAATCGACCCGCCCTAATATATAGGCTACTTTAAACATTCTCGACACCTGCTGAAACCGACAATATATGGCTCTTATTTCTCAAGATTTTTTGAATTGAGAGAAATACTGAACAGAGTTTGGAAGACTATGCTTAAAAGATATGACATGCAAAGTCTCAAGTTCAAGAGTCTTCACCTAAAGAGTTGATGGCCAACTTAAACTTATAAGAGCTTTTCATTCATTTCATTTTTTTCTCATATTTTTTAACTTTCAGATCCAAACAATACAAAATGGAGTCACTAGACTTGGGATATGTATTCACTAAAAATAATTTTCCATAACGCTGTTTGGTAAGGTTTACAAGTGAAACCTAAACTTTCCGAATTTTAAACTTTTGCAGTTTTTCCCATAAGGTTCGCCGTTTAATGGCATTGAATATTGAGAACAGTATTTAAAAACAGAGGCAATTTTATAAAGTTTTGGGCATACCAAGTTGATGTCAGCGCACCAATAACTGGATACGCAAATCACCAACTTAAGGGAATTCGAAAATGTAAGTTTTCTGCCTCTGACATTCAAAATTTTATTTAAAAATGACTAGCGTATTGCGTGAACTTAGTTTCTTAGTATACTGTACCTCAGAATCAAAAAGGCACTTAAAAATTTCTAAACTTAAAAATTTTATGAACTTTTAAAAATTTTAATTAAATTTTTTTTTCGAAATTTTTTTTTATAAGAAACATGGCTTAGAACATATTAAGGTATCTAAAGTGAATCTTCACGACTGACATAACTGATAAAGTGCAAAAAAATTTATATTTTTTCGTTCCTAGCGAGTACAGCGGCAGTGTTTTCCAAACACATTTCGCATTGTGAAAACCAAAGCGCTGTATGAATTCCGCGTAAAACGTACATCAAATACAAGATTTTAATAAGCTAAATACTAAAATCGATAACGCATCAACAAATTTCAAGGATTTAACATGGAGCAAACAAAATTTTCATAACCCCAAAAAGCACCGTTATATAAAAGATTAAATTTTTGTAAAAGTATTTGATATGATTTTCTGACAATAAGTAACCCTAAACCCAACTAAATATCACTAAACCGGTAAAAAATGCGTGTTTTCCAAAATAATCGCGGTTTACTTTTTAAGTTATAATATATGACAAAACATTTTTTGAGTTTATTTTTATATTTTTTGGTGGCATAATATATATTTTGAAATGTGATGAAAACAATGAGATCTGTAAATTGATGTAGCTTTAATTAAATGCAAACAGAAACTCTAATTTAATATTTTTAATTTGCTTGAAATTTAAGACCGCCATAATTTTTGCGCCGTTATAAATAAATGTTAAACGCTAATGGGTTTACCATGCTTAAACATCGGCTAACATATTCAAAAAATGTTATTCACGTCATCCAAAAAAAATTTTTTTTTTCAAATCATTGATTTATATTAAATTAAATTATGTGAAACAAAATTGTAGCCTGGATTTCCAAACAATTTTTTGAAGTTAGGTAGTTAAATTTTATGAAGTTAGGTTGTTGAATTGTATCAAATTTAATATAACTTGATCAAATTATATGGACCCATTTTTTGGATAAAATTATATCAAGTGAGATCCCATGGGATCTCATGAGATAAGGTTATGTATGCCATTTTTCGCAACACCTGATGTTGATGTGATATGGAATTATATATATGTCTATATATATAACTATATTGGAACTTTTTTCATCGGGAATACAAAAAAGAAAAAAAAACTAATATAGATTTTTTCGTAAGTGTTTTATATAAAATATTTTTATGAAAATATGTTAATTTTTAAAATCGGAACATTTTTCAAATTCTGGTAGCGACCCTAAAATTTGTAAAAAATTACATATTTTTATTTTTTTTTATAAATCTTAATTCGAACCATGTTTGCCCCGTTAAAAATTCGAAGTTTTTTATTTTTTGAAACGACCCCTCTATTGCATTCTCAATTCAGAATTAAAATATTCTTCAGTATTTTTATACTATTTATTTCTTTGTTTTTTATTAATCTTTATACAACATATATTAAATTAATGGTGAGGTACAGTATCAAGGGTGGGAATATGTGCACCTTCAGCATGGAAACCACTTTCATCAGCAAAATAAGTAGTAGTGTATTTTTGGCCAGTTTTTTCATCAACCCAAGTAAATGAACCATGAACAACATTAGCTTCGTGATCAGTACCAACATCCTTCAATTTACCTTCTTCATCATGAGAGGTACCATCTGAGGTCTCGTATCCGAATTTGTAACTTTCAGGTCCAACATCGGAATCGGAACGAACTGTTTGAATATCGCTAGGAGCAGCAATAGCAACGGCGAACAGAGCAGCAAAAAGAATGATGAATTTCATGGTGAAGTGTTATTCCGTTGATTGCACTAACTGAATTGATATTGATCGCTAAGAACGCTGTAGTCTTTATACTTTTCTATTTTGGTTCTTTTTAAAGTGTTAAAATTAAATTAAAACAGCCCGACTAAAAAAAATTGATATGGAGCTTTAGGTAGCCATATCAATTTCTATGTGACACTATATATAATCTTATTAAATTTCATCCGAAATATGGGCCCATATAATTGTATATATTATCATGAGTTTAGATCTAATCTGATACAATTAGATAAATGTCCAGTACAATTTTATCCGAATTATGGCCGAATAGAATTGTATTATATTGTCTCAGTTTTGTGTCTAATTGTATAAGTTTATATCTAAACTGATACAAATGTATATAATTTTATAAGAACCAGATATGTTTGTATCCGGATTTTGACCTAATATAATTTTATATGATTGTATGTATACTGATAAATCTAAATAAATTGCACTTAATGTTACATTTTTGTATATGATTGTATGAAAATATACAAAATTTCATAAAAATTTATGTTCATCCTATCATATCCTTTAAGTCCCTGAAAAAAAGTTAAGAAACATATTACTTTTTAGCGGGTTTCAAAAAAGTTTCGCATAAACCTTTTTTAAGTTTAAATACACAATAGGGTGTCCCGAAAGTAGACAATTTTACATAATCGTGCTCAAACGTTTCGTTTTAACCAGATGATTATAGGAAAAATAAAAAATAAAGAATACTTATAGTTCGATACGAGTATTTTTTTGAATTCTTATATAAAATTGGGTTTACAAGTTTGGTAATACTGAGCATATTTTTGGAAATGTATTTATAAAATTTCCCTAGAGTAATTTTGGTCTATTACATCTTTCAATTTAAATCAAGTAATAAATAAAATTACTTGTTTCCAAATAAATGATGCTGTGGTGGACCAAAATTAATCTATGGAACTTTTGTAAATGTTTTTCCCATGATATAATTAGAATTACCAACTTTTTAAACTCAACTTTGTAAAAAAATTTTGAACATACTATACGAATGTCGAGAGTAGCAACAAAACAATATTTGGCTTTTATCCATACATTGACAGCTCAAAAATACCTACCGTTTGAGTACGTGACGGAATTAGCTGATTTTTTAACTTCAAGACTGACTAATACACAGCCATCAGACTTTAAATGCGGCAATATTGATCGATATATCTGTACGTATAACTACCCAGGAAAAAATTACACATTCCAAAAAGAAGGTGATGCCAACACTTGCTTACATATCTCATTGCCAAATTTAGTAACTGCAATACCAAACACATTCCAACGATAGAATCAAAAAAGCAAGTAGTATTGTAATCAATTCTTTAAATTTAAACCAGAAAGCATGAACTCAATAACAAAGTAATTATTTACTTAAAAGAAAATAACAATGTTATTAACTTATGTGTATAATTTTTGTACTCAAGAAGTAATCATATACTTTTTCTTAATAAAAGGACGTTATTGTAAGTAGTTCCTAATTTTGAAAAAAGAAGTTATACAATTTTAATGAATTTATCTCATATATTTTTCAAACAAATTTGTTTGCAGGAAAATAATACTAAAAACAGAAATTGCATGTTGCCTAAATTTTGTTTAACTGTGGTAAGGTATAATTTAGGGAAGCGCACGTGAGCAGAAATTGTGAGTGGAAGTTGAAATTTTCGAGAGTGATTGTGCGTGAGTCATATTTTTGTTTTTCAATTTTAATTGTTCTTTTTTTTGAAAAATTTATATTTTCGTGATTTATAGATCATATTATCGTAACAATTCGATGTTTCACTTTTTAGGATTTTATTTCCGTATGAGTTTTGATCGTTATATTTGAGTGACCTGGGACAATCACGTGTGAGTAAAAGTTGATTTTACTTATGGAACTACTTCTTTTTTTTTTAAATGTAAGTACTTATTTTTTTTTCTAGGGAACTATTTATTTATTTTTTTTTTTTTGTGAAGGTACTTCAAGATAGCGTTTATACAAAATGAAATACATTTTTTGAATATTACTCGTATGTTACATTGTCTAGTGGGTCTTTTTTTTGGCAAAAGTGTAAACATTAGCCCTATATGGATCAAGTTACATAAAATTATTCTTTTTAGCAATTAGATTTTTTTTTAAAAGCTTTACGATTTTGTAGTCATAATTAAAATTAAGTTTCATGGGCCCTATATTGTCCCCAGGCCACTAAGAGTTAAACATTTTTTAACAACAATAAATTTATTTATAATCTTAATAAATCTAAGCGATATTTTTCCGAAACTTTGATGAAAACATTAAAATTTTTTTAAATTTTTGACAAATTAAGCTATTTTCATAAAGTGTCCTGGACAGGAGTAGCTCCAAATACAAACTCGAACTATATTTTTTTCAATTTATTTTTGTTTGTTTAATAACAAATATTATATTATAAAAATAGTAATCGACATCTGTACATTAGGTATTTAAAAAAATCTTTAAAATTAATTTTAAAAAAGTCCTTTCTGTAATTTTATCAAACTCGTGGATCATTTCGGATTCCTGGCTAGTGTGGATTATTTATATCCGATGAAGTCAGAATTTGATACATGAATAATTTTGAGTATATTAAATAGACAATTGAAATATATTTTTTTGAAATTTAGAATTTTGGGAATTTTAATTAATAATGCACTTTTTTTCCGAAGTGGGTTATTTTCGGCAGTCTTGCGGCACTACGTTTACGTTTTCAAAAAAATCGATTTCTTCTGTTTTGAATCATTTGCAATAAAACTGGTGAGCGAAATATCGTCATTTTAAGGGACATTCTAATATAAATATATATATTAGATTCTAATATATATATTTATATATATGTATATTAAATAATGCATAATTATATGCAAATGTTTTTACTCGCGAGGCTAATAAAATTAGCTTAATATCAAAACTGGAAAAATGTGATATTTGTTAATTGTTATTCAATAAATAAAACGGGACTGCATCAGAGATGAAAGCCGTGCCATCACATCAGCGGCGGCTTAATCGCCCTTAGCCGCCAAATTATGGTCAGCCACGACTTGGAGGGAGAAAGTGTCGGCGGCGGCTGATAATCGGCTAAAGTTTAAATTTCATACGAATTTTGTGTATTACAGCAGGTATTAAATCAAATTTTTTTCAAACAGAAGACTAAACACCATTGATTACATGGATCTCAAACTCTTTGACATTAGCTGGCAGTGCACATAAGTGAGGGTGATATATCCCAAACCGATTGAAAGAAATACAAAATATAATACGGTGCAAAATATCATTAAAATAACAGGGTTTGTTATTTAAAATCATGATTAAATTAAATGCGTTATTCATTTAAATTTTCTTCGGCTGCCGTTTTCATATCGGCAATATTTTAATAGCCAATTTTGAACCAAAAATGGCTAAACAATTTCAAAAATTTCTTAAAATAACAGTTGATTTAAGGTTTTTGGTATAATATGTATTAATTAAAGACAGAAATGAAGGAATTTACGGGTAAAGTGTTAAATTGTTATCGTAGTTACGATAATTAGTATGAACTTAAGAGTTTTAAATTTAAGTTGCTGTAAAAGAAAGTCTTCCGAAATTTAATTTCTACAAACATTTAAAAAAGCATACAAATGTTGCAAAAATGGCTTATTATGGCAAGGATACAATAAATTTAATTGCAAAAATATAATTGGAAAAGTGGAAATATTTAAAAAAAAAAATTCTCTCTACTTATAACATTTCACCCCGGCACAGTGGGATAAATCACAAAATTTGTGGAAATAATTCGGCCATTTGTTAACTTGTGGTCCGATTGCAATGAAATTTGGAACATGCATAAAAGACATAAAATGGAGTTTAAGGTTTGATTTTGAACCTTCCAGACCCTTTGGGGCGGCAAAATGGCTGCCCAAAGTTGGGTACTTTTTTCATAAAAAATTTTGAGTGTTTGCCATTTTTTTTGTTTCTCATCCGGTTTTCAAAAAATTAACATATTAGTAATCTTCTTGTAAAGATGAACAAAAAGCATGCTTTAATGTGTGGGTTACCTCCAATAGTTTCCGAGATATTACGATTTGAAAATGTGAAATTCCAAATTTCGTCCGACTTAGGTCCAAAGTTTTCCGAATATCGGGAGAAAATTGGGACCAATTTTCGTTTTAAAATAACGGTTATTTAGCCAATAAAATTCTTGATTGAATAAAAAAAAATTAGTTCAATATCTTGTTTCAGTCAAAAATTACATTAGTTTAAAATAGCAATTAAAAAAAAAAGTAAATTTTGGCTATAATTTCCAAAAAAAACACCAAACTTATTATCGCTCCAGACAAATATTTTTCTTCTGAACATATAAAGTATGTATACTTTTCTGGAAGTTCTTTTTATATAAATGCGAGTTGTGGTAAAAAAAATTTTGATTTGTAAATACTTTTCCCCCCATCCGCTTCCAAAGTTGCCATATTTTTGAGGTAAATATCAACTTTAACTCACAGTTAAAATTTGTGCACGCCTCCAATTAGGTAGTGGAAACTGGTTTTAGATACTCCAACAGATACCTAATGTAGTGTGTAAGTCATTTCCATAAACGCTTTAAATGACAACATGGCAGCAAAAAACGAAAAAAATCCCATTTTTGGATTTTTTTATTTTATTTTTAGGAATTGTGGGATTGTTTTCATAAAATCATAAATTCTGACATTTGTTTCGATTTTTTGACCTTAAAGTCTAGTTAAATCCAAAAAATCATTGGATTATGTCTATTAATAAATATTTTATTGAATAGTGAAAATTTTCATTTAAGAAAAAACTGAAATTTTTACCTTCATATTTGGATTACCCAAGTTTTTGTTTTACCAAGATGGCTAAATTCAACCTTTTTTAAAAAAAATCGCAATCTACAGGTAATTTTCTTTTCAACAATACCAAACACTGGTATGTTATGTTCATAACTCCTAAACAGAAAATCTTCAAAAGTTAGCCCTTATTCATATATTTATTCTAATGCGTCCTCGTATTCACATCTTACATAATTGGGTCAGGTAAAAAGGGTTTTATGATGTTCTTCATTAATGATATTAAAGGTTTTGTGAGCCCACCCAAAGATACGTGTTTTATGATTGCTATTTTAAATATACCCTCTCTTTTTATATTTTATGGGCCTTAGTATTTGAAGACCCAGTTACCTGGGTTATGAAAGCTAATATTTGTACCTAATATTTGTATATAAATATGAACAGGTTAGTTTTAAGTTCATAAAAAACTCGTCAATCATGGTAATAACAGTAAATCATGAAGCATTGTGCTTAACTTTGTGGGACAACTCAAAACTACAGAGATTTGAAAAGGTTAACGTTGTAGTTGCATCAATTGAATCTTCACATCACACTAAATTGGACCCTGCAGAAATATCTAAAATTGACAATTTTATTAAATTATTTGATAAAAAAATGCAGTCCGTTTCCGGCTCTATTCTGAAATTTAAAACAAAATATTATAAGTGGATGAATGATAGCCTGGAGATAAATTTTTCTGCCGTTGGTGTACCCTGTAAGCCTTATAATGATTTGTGTGCAAAATCTAAAAAAAAAGAACATCGATTACTCTTTCTACGCATTCAAATACAGAAGTTTCTGACACGTTTAAGGAAATGTTAAAAAAAGAAAATCGCCCTAAAGAGTCGTTGCAAATCGCAGATGTTCTTCCAACTGTATCACCAAAACGGCTTAAAAGGATTGTTAAAAGCATCCCCCACCCCTTCATCGGATACAGATTTTACAGAAGAAGAAGCCATTGCTCTTATGTTGGAATTAGGGCTAAGCAAAACTATCTTATATATCTATCTTATTTTGAGAAAGGCTTTGATTGATAAAGGACACAAAATTCTGCCCTCATATAACGCAATAAAGGATAAGAAGGATAGTATCTTACCAAAACCTATTGCTGTTAATGAACATGAATCTTGCATTGAATTGTCTACTCTGCTCGAAAACACAGCATCTAGGATTGTTTCTGACTTTTCTAGAGATCAGCTGGAAAGAGTCAATAATTGCGATGTTTGTGCTAATGTGCAAGTGGGGATGTGATGGCTTATCAGCCCTTCCTGAATACAAACATGCTTCCGAAGGCCAGAACAAATCAGAATATAAGAGCGTATTCATGTTATCGTTAGTTCCATTAAGAATTCGTTCATATTCTACTACTGAGCCTTCAACAAGTAATGCTTTCAATGATGTATGGATCAATTCAGCACCTGGATCCAAAGCTTTTTGCAGACCCATTGGTTTCGAGTATATAAAAGAGTCAAACTCGACTACTAATAATTTGGTGGATTAAATAGAAGGAGAAAAATGTACTTTGGAGCCAATTTGTATTGAGATTGGTGATTACAAGTTTAATATATCTTTTGATTTGAGCCTTACAATGATCGATTGAAAGGTTTGCAATGCCATAACAGACACGCTCTCAACTTGGGAATGCACTATATGCAATGAAAAGAAATCGCAGTTTTCAAATGTTTCCAAAGAAAGGACTATTAATAAAAAGTATTGGGTTTTGGCATATGCCCCTTACATGCCCGCATTCGGTTCATGGAACACTTTTTGCCATAGCATATGATTTAAAGTATAAAAGCATAGCAGGAAATGAAACAAATCAGTAAGAAACAACGAAGAAATGTCAAAAATGAGGGCAGATGAAAAAAAGGAGGATACAAGAAGACTTTAAATGCCGACAGGCTTAAACATAGATAAACCACTTGCTAGTTGCGGAAGTACAAACGATGACAATACAGCAAGAAGTTTTTTTAGGGATTTTGAAATTACTTCAATAATAACAGGAATTGACAAGGAGTTGCTTCGAAAGATCAACATCATGTTAATGGCAATTAATAGTAAACATAAACTAAATTCCTCAAAATTTGGAGTATATACCGACGAAATAACAAAACTTCTATTATCATTATATCCCTGGAAAGAAATGACACCAACAGTTCATAAGGTATTGTGCCATGGAAAAATCATCATTGAATCAAACATTCTTCCTCTAGGTGAACTAAGAGAAGAAGCTCAGGAAGCAAGGAATCGAGATTTCAAACATGCCCAATTGTTCAGTTCCAGAAAATGTTCAAGGCATTCACAGAACGAAGATATTTTGAATAACCTATTACTGTCTTCCGATCCCGTCCTGTCGTCAATGAGAAAACGATGGATTTCTTATAACACATTGGCATCTGTAAATAATGAAGAATTAAGAGATTTGCTTTATCTGTTAGATATAAATAATGATGTGTAAGATTATTTTGTATTAAATAAAGAAACAACCTAATTTGTTTGTCTTTTTTTTTTTTCATTAATGAAGAACATCATAAAACCCTTTTTACCTGACCCAATTATGTAAGATGTGAATACGAGGACGCATTAGAATAAATATATGAATAAGGGCTAACATTTGAAGATTTTCTGTTTAGAAGTTATGAACATAACATACCAGTGTTTGGTATCGTTGAAAAGAAAATTACCTGTAAATTGCGATTTTTTTAAAAAAGGTTGAATTTAGCCATCTTGGTAAAACAAAAACTTGGGTAATCCAAATATGAAGGTAAAAATTTCAGTTTTTGCTTAAATGAAAATTTTCACTATTCAATAAAATATTTATTAATAGACATAATCCAATGATTTTTTGGATTTAACTAGACTTTAAGGTCAACAAATCGAAACAAATGTCAGAATTTATGATTTTCTAAAAAAAATCCCATAATTCCTAAAAATAAAAAAAAAATTCCAAAAATGGGATTTTTTTGGTTTTTTGCTGCCATGTCGTCATTTAAAGCGAGGATTTGAAATGACTTACACACTACATAAGATATCTGTTGGAGTATCTAAAACCGGTTTCCACTACCCAATTGGAGGCGTGCACAAATTTTAACTGTGAGTTAAAGTTGATATTTACCTCAAAAATATGGCAACTTTGGAAGCGGATGGCGGGAAAAGTATTTACAAATCAAAATTTTTTTTACCACAACTCGCATTTATATAAAAAGACCTTCCAGAAAAGTATACACACTTTATATGTTCAAAAAAAAAAAATATTTGTCTGAAGCGATAAGAAGTTTAGTGCTTTTTGGGGAAAATATCGCCAAAATTTACTTTTTTTTTAATTTCTACTTTAAACTAATGTAATTTTTGACTGAAACAAGATATTGAACTAATTTTTTTTTATTCACTCAAGAATTTTATTGGCTAAATAGCCGTTATTTTAAAATGAAAATTGGTCCAAATTTTCTCCCGATATTCGAAAAACTTTGGACCTGAGTCGGACAAAATTTGGAATTTCACATTTTCAAATCGGAATATCTCGGTAAATATTGGAGGTAACCCACACATGTAAGCATGTTTTTTGTTTATCTTTACAAGAAGATTACTAATATGTTAATTTTTTAAAAATCGGATGAGAAACAAAAAAATGGCAAACACTCAAAATTTTTTATGAAAAAAGTACCCAACTTTGGGCAGCCATTTTGCCGCCCCAAAGGGTCTGGAAGGTTCAAATTCAAAACTTAAACTCCATTTTATATCTTTTATGCAAATTTCATTGCAATCGGACCACAAGTTAACAAATGGCCGAATTATTTCCACAAATTTTGTGATTTATCCCACTGGGCGTGGGTTATACACACATGAAATTAGAATCCTAGTTATATAATCATACATTTCAACATTAATATATTCAATTCTAGCGGACAATTGTGTCCATTCAGTTTATAATAAGTATGAGATACATCATTATTAAACCATGCTTCATTAACACATATAACATCTACTTTAGAATTTTCAAATTAACATTTAACTTCATCAACTTTAGTCCATTTAAATTTTTGGCATTAAAATGAACTATATTAAGGCCACGTTTCTGACTACAAAGTACATTTAACAATACACTATGGTTTTCATTAACACCACGCCTTCTAAGGGCGTGGTGAAAATAATCCCTTATAAACCTGCTTACATATGCCATGATTTTTATATGCCGAATTCCCACTTGGAAGCATTACTTTTTCACAAAATAAGCGCGTATTTCAGCGCTTATAAAAAGCAGTGATTTCATGGGTTTCAGTAAAATCACATTTCATGTCTAAATTATTAAGATTAAAAGTCATAATATGAATATACATAATTTATTCTACATAAAATTTTACAGATATTAACTTTTTGTTGTTAAAATTTTTGACATATAATTATTTTATTTTTTACCGCTCCACGTGCTAGCTTTTCAGAAACAGTTAAATGACTAATTACACAGGTCAACAGCAAAAAAAGGCTTGACTAACCACTATATAGATTTGATGCATCATGGCTGCCTAAGTACAAAAATGGTAAAATTTTTCAATTCTATGGATAATTTTTTTTTAAAAATTTTTTTTTTTAAAATTGACAATATTTTGAGCCATTTCTCCACTTATGTTGTCATAACTCAAAAACAACTAGTCCGATTTTGTCAAATTAAATTTACAAAAATTAAGGTTTACAATATCTTTAAAGAACGTGTACAAATTTTTTTAATGCGATCAATAGTTTCAAAGTTATGAAACAAATTGTTAGCAAAAAAAAAAAAAATGCTAAAAAAAAAAAAAATTTGAAAAACAAAAATCTGGAAAAAATCGAAAACTGCAAAAAATATTACTTTTTATTTTTTTGTAGTAAAGCTACATATCATGCGAATTAAACTAGATATGGATCATAAAAATCGATGCATGCTTTACATTTTTATTTACAATTAATTGAAGGTATCGCATATTTACAAGCACTGTAGAAAATTGTACCTACTATATAATGAAAATGCAGAACATAAAAACTCAGGTGCATTTAACGACACGCATTTTGGCAAAAGCCCTTTGGGAAAAACCTCTATGACATTTTTATGATTCTAATAATTAAAAAAAAATAAGTAATAAACAAAAGATTGTTTAATTTTTACGATTGCGGTAGGATAGTAATAAAACGCTCATAAATGTGCGTGTACGCTGAAGTGCTCTTATTTTCCGTTAGCTACCTGTAACGGATAATTTTTTTTTTTCATAAAAGTCCTTAATGTTTTTTAGGATTCTTGGGAATAATAAAAAATTTGCAGCACACACAAACTGTATCCACACAAAGGGTTATCCCAAATTATAGTATCAGTATTTATAAGATCTCCTTGACCCTTTTTATTTCATTCAAGAAGTGTTTGCGATAACGCAAACATCATTTAATACCTACACAAAAATTAGAGTCATACAGCTTAGAAGTTAAAAACAATTTTCAAATATTAATAAAAATGAGCCAGAAAGCCAGAACATTTTCATGTAAAAAACGATCCAGATTTATTTTGTTATGTGTGCGGCCAATATATCACCGGGAAAAAACGGAAGTGGTTCTTAACTTCATTGCAAAAGTCATATCAAGATTGCTATAATATCTATCCGCACAATTTGAACCAGCATTGGACACCGAGTACTATATGCATTCCATGTCGATTGAATTTATCTATGAAGTCTTCTAACGTAAAGTAAGTATAAATTAATAGATTTGGAATATTTTATAATTACAATATTTCTTAATTAAAATTTGAATTCTTCATATTCCTGA
The DNA here is from genome assembly GCA_021234595.1 of Delia radicum. Classification (NCBI taxonomy): domain Eukaryota; kingdom Metazoa; phylum Arthropoda; class Insecta; order Diptera; family Anthomyiidae; genus Delia; species Delia radicum. The sequence goes on along the minus strand of CM037853.1, from coordinate 149,633,087 downwards.
TTTCAATTTTTTTTTTTCATTTTACAGACGACACTTGGAAATTTTGAAGCCTATGCTATGGAGAGAAACAGCGAACCACGCATCCGAGTGTTATTTTTGTTTAAGTACAAAAAGCGGTTTTGGAAAACATATGCGATGGTCTTACCCCACGAGGTCTGCTGATGGGTTTACACTTGCAGTTGTACATTCACAAGAAATAGAATATGATCGGGGTGCAAGCTGTAGTCATGTGCTTTCATCTTCACCAGGACACTCAACCTCAAGTATGTCTTACCAATCAGATATGTCAGATCCAGCACTACCATCTACAGCTGAAAATGACGAGTTCATCCCACACAAACATTTCTCGCCGAGACCATGGAATCAAGATCAGCTTAATGATGTAATTAGAGACCTTGGATTGTCGAAAAGATCTTCTGAATTACTTGCGTCCCGGATGAAAGAAACAGGTCTCATAACTAAAGAAACTAAAGTTTCGTATTACCGTACTCGAGAAAAAGACTTACTTCATTATTTTGCTGAAGAGGATGACTTTGTGTACTGCACAGATATTTCTGGTTTGATGACTGCCATGGGCTTACAGAAATATGATTCAAACGAATGGCGTTTATTTATCGACTCATCAAAACGCAGCTTGAAGTGTGTCCTTTTGCATAATGGAAATAAATTTCACTCCTTGCCGATCGCACATTCAACCAAAGTAAAAGAAGAATACTCTGTAATTGCATTGGTCATGAAGAAGATAAAGTATGATGAACATAAGTGGGTAATTTGTGTTGATCTTAAGATGGTAAATTTCCTCTTAGCCCAACAAAGCGGCTTTACAAAATATCCTTGTTTTATATGTTTATGGGACAGCAGAACTAAAACAGAACATTGGAAGAGAAAACAATGGCCTTCTAGGGAAACACTAGTTCCAGGTACGCCAAATGTTATAAATGTGGCTCTAGTGCCCCGAGATCGCATCATATTACCCCCTCTTCACATTAAACTTGGTCTGATGAAACAATATGTTAAAGCACTTAACAAAGATAGTGAATGTTTCCAGTATATTTCAAGGAAGTTTCCCAATCTAAGTATGGAAAAGCTGAAAGCAGGCATATTTGATGGCCCACAAATTCGCAAATTGGTGAACGATACTGAATTTGGCAGTTCAATGTCAGAAATTGAGAAGAATGCATGGGATTCGTTTGTATGGGTTATTCAAAATTTCTTAGGCAATAACAAGGGTGATGATTACGTTGCGCACGTTGAAGAGATGTTAACTCACTTCCAGAATCTTGGATGCAACATGAGCATCAAAGTACACTACCTGCACAGTCACTTAGATCGTTTTCCTGAAAATCTAGGAGACTTGAGTGAAGAACAGGGCGAACGATTCCACCAAGATATCCGGACAATGGAGGAGAACAGGGTCGCTGGGATGCACACATGATGGCTGATTTTTGCTGGAGTATTCAGAGTAACACTTCGTTATTCAACAATAGTAGAAAATCGACTAAAAGAAAATTTCAGAGTTTGTAGTTTATAATACATATTTATTTATTTATTTTCTTGTTTTATTTATTATAATAAATGTGAATAATAAAATATAAATTTTCTACTATTTAATTTATTTATTTATTTACATTTAAGCTCATCCAACACAAATGTCTTTCCGAAGAATAGAATCAGTATATTCTAGGTAGGGTTTTGCCAAAAAATACACGAATGTTACTATGTAATGCATTTTTGATGTGAAAATTTGTACATAGCATGGGGAAAATGTTTTCAAAATTCAATCAATCGAAAGAAGAACATTAACTACTCAATTTTATGTATATCAGACAAAAAACTAAAATTTGGTGAAAATGAGCGAATTCACTTAATTGTGAATAAATTCGAAAAAAATCAATCGATTTTTATGATCGATATCTCATTTTGTTCCTATTACATGTGGCTTTGCGATAAAGTAATAAATCTGAACGATTTTTGACGTTTTCGATTTTTTATGATTTTTTTTAAAACAAAAAAATTTGCTATTTTCACGTAAAAAAATATTTTTTCCCTCAATTTTTTATTATAACTCCAAAACTACTGAGCCGATTGAAACGCAATATATTAACGGATTAAAGGCTATGTAAATTTCAGTTTTTCTAAATTTATTTGAATAATATCGGACTAATTTTTTTTTAGTTATCATTAATTATGTGGAGACACGTCTAAAAAAATTTATAATTTTAATTAAAAATTTTTTAAAAAAAAAACCTCTCCATAGAATTTCAAAATTGAACCATATTTGTACTACTGGGACCACAATACATCAAAATTGTATAGTGGTTTTCAAAGCCCCTAAAATTTTTTCAAAATTGTTGCCTTGTGTTATTTTTTATTTCATACTCGAAAACACCAAACACAATCGGAAATCATTCGGGAAAATTTTTACAGATCGTTTATAATCCACGATATAGAACTTTTAGCATTACAACCTGCATCCTTGTAAGGGATTAGGGTAAGCTGCTTACAACCTGCATCCTTGTTAGGGAAAACAGTAAGCTCAAAATTTTTGTTTGTTTATGTTTATACGGAATTATTCGTTTCTTTTGCTGCTTCTCAATATTATGTAATAGTAAGCACTTAATCAGCGCATTTGTTGTTTACTGCTTCTAAAAACACGAACATTTTTTACTGGGTATCCACTCATAAAAACTCTCAGAAAAGACAGCTTTAAATAGTAAGAATTTGGGTAAATGGGGAAAATATAGATTAGAAAGATAGAGATAGGATTTTTTTATTTTAAGCTCTTGTGCTTTGCCTTTAAAAAACTACACCTTTTGCAATTGTAATTCAGAAAATATGAATTGATATTTAGCTTTTCTATTTGAAATTCAGCTTTTCCATTTGAAATTCAGAAAATATCAATTGAAAATCAGAATATCTGTAGAAAATGTAATTTGAAATTCAGAAAATATTATGTGAAAACTCATAAAATATCATTTGAAAAATATTAATTGAAATTCAGAAACTCATCAATTGTTATTCAAAAAATTGAAATCGAAATTCAGAAAATATAAATTTAAACGTCGAGAATATCCCTCGATATTCAGAATACATCAATTGAAATTCAGAAAACATTTCATATCAGTTTCATTCAATATTTACTGAATATCAAATGATGTTTTCTAACTTTCAAATAATATTTTCTAAATTTAATTTGATATTTTCTGAATTGCAAATGATGATTTCTAAATTTCAAATGATATTTTTTGAATTTCGAATGGGAAATATAAATTTCAATTGATATTTTCTAAATTTAAAATGGAAATTCTGAAATTCAATTGGTGTTTTCAGAATTTCAAATGGAATTTCTGAATTTAAATTGATTTGCAAAAGGTGTTGATAAATCACTAAACAAGAGTTCCAGGCTACTAAGAAATTATTCGGAGTAAAACTTATTAGTTTAAGGGCACTTTTATAACATTAAATTTTAAAATTCAGAATTTTTCAAATTATAACATCAGAAATAGTGTTAAAAAAATTTGTTAAAAGGTTTTTAAAATACCTTACATTCACTTTAGAAAGAATATTAAAAGCATAAAACAAAATTTAAGCAATAAGTATGTAAATTTCATGACAACTGAAGTTGATATCAAATGAAAGGTATTTTAAAGACATATCTAACAATTTTTTTTTTTTCCAGATAGAACTATGAATTTGGAAAATTCTGAATTTTTACAGGTCATCAAAATGACCATTAAACTAATAGTTTGAACCTCGAATAACTTTGTTGGGTAGACTCAAGCTTATAAGGAATGGGCGTAAATTTTTTGAAAATTTATGTTTTTTGCTTCTGACTTTTACAGTTATATTTGATATTGGCTAGTGTAGAGTTATATAGTTGCAAGAAAAAGTCGACTTTTTACAAAAGTTGTAAAATCACTTTTGTAAAATCACTTTTGACTTTTTTCAGAGTAAAAGCCGATTATTCGACTATTTGTATGAAAATTTCTAACTCACAAAAAGCATATTTTTTGGGTTATAAAATTAATTGCCATCTGAACGTATCTTCATTTTTACAACACTCACAATATTTTTTCTGTAAAGATTACATAAAATGAATTGAAAATCCGTTAAAAATGGGCCTACTTACGTTTCGTTTAAAACAATTGTATTTTTTTTAGTTTCTTTTCAACTGTTAAAAAATTAATTGACAAAATCGGTAAAAACAATAGATTTTTTTTTCGTTTATTTCAATACTCAATTCAATAAAACAACTTTTGGTATTGAATACAAAATTTTCACTGAATATTTTAACTAATACCGAAAGTCCGGTTTCTTTTTATTTTGTTTATTAAATAACAGACAGCGAAGTTAGAAAGTATATTTCTTTGGTAATTTAACTAAATATTCAATTAATTATAATAATAATAACTTTTTTAATAACTGCAGAACTTTTATAGAAAAGTTATTGTGAGTGAATGATTTTTTTTTTGTTTTTTTTTTCAGTAATTTTTTTATTGTTACAGGAATTTTTTTTTTTTTGTGAAAAACTAAATGAAAACTTTTCATTTTTGAAAGTCAAAGGTGTGGAATGTTTCCCGAATATTTTTTTTTTTTTTCAATTTTTAGTAATTTTTAACACATTTAAAAATAATATACCTGAAGAAATTTTACAGCGAAACTAAAAACAGTTTTGAATATGCCTGCCCCCTGATTTTTTTTTTTTATCTAAGCAAATAGATTGCCAAAAGTCTAAAATCATTAAAAATGTAAAGCTCGTAATGAGTTTTTACGTTTGATGTATTAGACTTTAGTGTACCATCTTTAGTGGACTTTAGTGGAGAGGTGCATTCTTAGTTCCACTTTTTAGTGACTTTATGTTTGTTTATTGCGTTATAGACTGAAACAAAATTTACTTTTAAGTTATATGTAACAAATAAGAAAGTCGAAAACAAAAGTCAACTTTTCGACTTTTTAATTAGAAGAAAGTCGACTTTTCATAAGACGAATGTTGACTTCCAAAAGGTAGAAAAAGTAGATTTATATTTAGGAGCCTAGACTAGCGTATTGAGTAAATTAAGCTTTTTTTAGTAACAGAACCTTCAATTTTGAGAAATGGGATGATAATTTGTGCAAAAATATAGTAAAATCTGAGAAAAACCGAAGATTTACTTGTCAATGCTGCATATTTATTAAACAAATTTGATTCCAAAATTTAGCTGAAGCTCCGATTAGTATTTACCTCAAAAAACTAAAAGAAAATATCTTAAATTTTAACTAACATTGCCATGTGTTTTTTAATGTTCAAAAAACAAACCACAAATGTTAGTAAAAAATAAACAAATATTTAACTTTTTAATTTTTTTAAATACGACTGTAAACAATTAACGTAAAATCACAAAACAGTCATTTGATGTGGTTTGTTTTTTTTAATGAACTACATGGTTAGTAAAAAATTTAATTTGTAGTTTCACTGACATTTACATTAAAGTTCACAAACTGTATTGCAACCCAAACAACTACATATTTTTAAAGCTGAAGTTCCCTGAGTGTATGTATAAAAGAACTTTGTTAGAACATCCTAAACTTTAAGCAAATCTTGCGAAAAATCTGACCCATATGTTAATAAACTCAGCATGGACGAAATACTTATGGCCAGTGAGCGGTACTTTTGTTTTATTTTTCAAGTTGAGCAGTGCATTTAAAATTAAATAAAATATTAAATAAAATATTTTATTATTACAATGTCGTTTTTGATTTTATTTTCCTCATTATCTTTGATATTTAACATTTATTTTATATACGATTAATGATGAGCTTGAGGGGCAACTGGTAAATGAGCGCCTTGAGGTTGGAAACCATTTTCATCAGCTACATAGTTGACTGTGAAATGTTCACCAGTTTTCTCATCAACCCAAGAGTAAGAACCATGGACAACAATGGCTTCGTGTTCAGTACCAACATCCTTCAATTTACCATCTTCATCGTGGGAAGTACCATCGGAGGTTTCATAACCATATTTGTAACTTTCAGGTCCTACATCAGAATCCTCGCGAACTGTTTGAACATCGTTAGGAGCAGCCAAAGCAATGGCGAAGAGAGCAGCAAAAACAATGATGATTTTCATGGTGAAGTGTTATTCCGTTGATTGCACAAACTGAATTGATACGTAATTCCTAAAACTAATGCAGCTTTTATACATCTTTGGGCAGTTTGAATTGAATACAACCTAGTACAAAGTCATCTTAATGTATGATATTATGTTAATTTGCCAAAAAAAAAGCAATATGTAAATATTAAAAAAAAAAGCAATACATATATATCAAAACTGGATGAGTAGATTATTTAATTGTTATAAATATGCATAAGCGTGTATCGTAGAATTTGCTTTTTCGAACAAAAAAAAAATATACTCAAATCATGCATATTAGAAATCCAAATACAAAAAATGTAGTCTATAATTGTTTTGGAAAATTGATTAATGGCGCTAACCAGCGGCTTAAACTACTAACTATTGCATTTTATAAAAAAAACGTAAGCTTCCGCGTTTTGTATTTCTTCAAATTGTTTGAGAATATTCGACTTTTTCCAATAATTAAAATTTTATTTAAAATAAATACGTTTTATTTCTTTCCGTTACAAGCTTAATAAAAAAAAAAGTTAAAAGTCAAACGAACATGCTTCAAAACATGATCCAAATGAAAATGAAAATAAAAATTATTCATGATCCAAATATTTTAACAAAATTTTTTAAAGGGAGCTTTTAAAACTTTCAACATATATTTCAAATATATGTCTTTCAAATTGGACTGAAGTTGGTATTCATATTCTACTAATAAATACGGAGTTTACGTATTATTTCTTTTTCCAAAACTTAAGTTTAATCGCTGCTCCAAATTGGGAGTTTTATTTTAACAATGTTTGAATTATCATAAATTTTAAACGCGACAACAAAAAAAAAATTTGGTATCATTTTAAAGATCAAATGCTCTTCTGTCAACAGTGTTGAACAAATATATATTATTTTTTTTTTTTTGTGAAAGAAGGTTAATAAAATTGAAAAATGTCGTTAATTCGCGAAAATATCTAAATTTTTATGAAATTCATTTTGCATTAACTACAACATATCACTTACAATATACAAAAAATTCAAAGTTGGGAATCAGAAGTGTTCAAAAATAAACGGAGGATTGCCGAAAGTATCCTTGGTATGTAATATAAAATTTTGTATGTTTCCATAGCACCCTCCCAGTAAAAAACGCTGCTTACTAGCAAGCAGGTTTGTAAGGGAGTAAGCCAAATAGAATCCCTTACAAACCTGCTTACATATGAAATGATTTTTATATGGCGAATTCCCACTTTATTACTTTTGGGCAAAATAAGCGTGGTTTTTAGCGCTTACAAAAAGCTGTGATTTCATGGCTTTCAGTAAAATCATATTTCATGTCTACATTATTACGATTAAAAGTAATAATATATAATTTATTTTACATAAAATTCTACAGACATTAATTTTAGACATAATATAATAATTTTGTTTTACCGCACATCGTGGTAGCTCTTCAGGAACAGTGACACGGCTAATTATTTTTTTAACATACTCGAAAACACCAAACACAATCGGAAATCACTCGGGAAAACTGGTTAAGATCGTTTATAATCTACGACATGAAACTTTCTGCATTACAACCTGCATCCTCGTAAGGGATTAACGTAAGCTGCTTACAACCTGCGTCATTGTAAGGGAAAAAAAGTAAGCTCAACAAATTTTTTGTTTATTTTTATACGAACAACATAATAGTAAGCACTTACTTCAACGCATTTGTTTTATCCTGCTTCTAAAAACACGAACATTTTTTACTGGGCTATAACAAATTTCAATATTGCTTGACACTCATGTTAAAATCGATATGCATGTTAAACAGGAAACCACATTTAGTTAAATTGTGTACTCGGATTTTCGTTATTACATCCTATGTCCTTTCAAAACTATATTTAAAGGTAAATTTTTAAACAAATTATTTAAATATCTGTACTCATTAATCTCTGTTATTCCACAAAATTATTAGTGATATTTCAGGACCAAAAATTGTCAAACTGTCCTTTTAATTATTCGTTCTTTCTATATACTTTCTTATTTTAAATCAGTTCGTCAAAAGAAAAAGTTCAAGTTAAATGATTGACTCTACTGTAATAGATACTCCAACTTCAGCCTTCTAGCTTTACTAATTTGGCAATAAAAAATATTTTTAATAAAAATATTTTAAAATGTTCTGATATAAGTATATATAATTTAATCATAATTTAATTCATTGTCACCGAAAACTGGCATACATAGCCTTATCGCATGAGATCGCATGGGATCTCATCTAATATTATTTTATCCGAAAAATGGGTCTATCTAATTTAATAAAATTTGGTACAATTCTTTGGAAATCCGCACTACTATTTTGTTTCGCATTCCAAATAATAATGAAAATATAAACAATGGATTGGAAAATTAGACGTGATTTCAATTGGACTAATATGTGATGCCATATACAATTATATGTAAAAGTGATATAATTGTTTCCTTCATATATATTTATATAATTGTGTCATTTTAGCAAAATCTCTTAAGCCGAAATTTGTAGTTTTGAGATATTTCAAATTTAATTTAATTTTTTTTCTGTTTAATTTTTGTAAAAATAAAATTATGTAACGTATAATAATTAACGTTAATGAAAATATTATAGTCAAGCCCATAGATATCAAACTCTTCTTCTTTTTTTTATCAACAAAAACACATTTTTCATAAACATTCAAATATTTTGAGTATACGTATACCACCAACACATTCTCATGAGCTATGTACACTTGCAGCTAATGTCAAAGAGTTTGACATCTATGTAATCTATGGCCAAGCCAGAAATCAAAAACAAAGATAAATTGAGAAATTTAAATGTTCTGCACTTTAGTTCTTAAATTTTGTATAGCTTACGTAGCTATCTCTATAGTAACGAAACAGGAGTAAAGCTTTATTTTGACCTAAGTTTTAAAACTTTTTTTTAAGTTTTGAAGAAAGAAAAAAAATCAACAAAAATCAAAACAAATTTTTATAATTTGGCTTACTTTCTTTTAAGCTATTTTTTTAGAATGATTTCTGCTTTAAAACACATTACCTGATTAAAAACGTTCATATACAATCATGTATTTTTAATATAATATTATAAAAAACAAATAGCTTTATATAGCTTAATATGGTTATATCTGATGATGCATTTGCTCAAATATAATTTTATCTTGGATGTGGTTTTCGAAAATGTTTGATATGGTAAAATATATATTAATATCTAAGTATACATTGATTGATATTACCGTAGATGTGGCATATATTAATAGATATGGTATATATTAATTAGAATGATTTCATATATATTTTACTTACTGCAATGTTACGGATAATAATATATGGTATCATACACAAATGTTATTTTACATCTAATCTAAAGTGTTTAATGACAATTTCAAATTAATACTACACTTTCTCTTTGGACATGCTAAATATCAATAAGACAAATAAAATTGTGGTTCGCAATTAAAATTTAGAAAATGTCTATTAAAATTCAGTTTAACTAAATTTTAAAATTTTTGTCTTTTGTTTTATTGAGCTAAAGATCCTTTATTTTATAATTATAATTATTTATTTCCAATATTTCGTCTTCGCTTTGGAAGACTTCTTCAGGGAAAATTTTTTATAATTTAAAATTATATAATAATTACAAAAAAGGCGGGAAATAAAATATTTTCTAATGTCAAATTGAAAATTAACCCAGAAAACAAAGTATAAATAATTGAAATATCATAACATAGCAAACAATTTTAAATTAATAGTTTCTTAAAATCTAAATGAGAATTATAATAATTTTATTATTTCCTATTGACTAAATGTCTGTAATTCTGTGCAATATTGGATGTGTCTGTTTTATAGTTAATCCTTTGTGTTGATGGTAATTTTATGATCTGTAACATTTCTAATGTATATCTTCGTTTGTAATTGCTTTCTGTGTTTAAAATTGATGTGTTATCAAAATCTGGATAGTGATTGGAGTTGCTGCAGTGTAATGATAATGTTTTTTGCGTAGAAGTGGTTTATTCTTTGTGGTACCTACGTATACTTTAGTGCAATTTTCTGTGCCATTACCCCTACATGGTATCTTATAAACTAAATTGGACATATCAAATTTACTTATTTTATCTTTTGTCTTGCTAAATAGTGAACCTAATGTGTTATATGTTCTATGTGCTACTAAGTATTTCTTATCATCGAAAATTTTGGATTTTTCTAATCTTTCAGATATAAGAGGAACATAAGTTAAAGATTTATAAATTTTGGGTTCCGCAACCCTTATCGTATTAACATTATGCCGGTTTTTAAATTGTAGGGGTAATGACACAGAAAATTGCACTAAAGTATACGTAGGTACCACAAAGAATAAACTGAAAACTAGAATAGCAGGTCATAAATCCGATCAAAAATACAATAAAACCACTTCTACGCAAAAAAAGCATTATCATTACACTGCAGCAACTCCAATCATTATCCAGATTTTGATAACACATCAATTTTAAACACAGAAAGCAATTACAAAAACAGTGCGTACACTCGAGAATATTGCTGCTGTGGCAGAAAGTGTGCGTGAAGCGCCATCAACATCAATTCACCGTCGTTCTCAACAATTGAACATTTCGGAGACATCATTGAGACGAATTTTGCATAAAGACCTTGGTATGACGCCATACAAAGTCCAATTGGTTCAGGAGTTCAAAAAAAAAAAAGTTATTTGGCGGACCCTTTATAATGCTATTTTAAATTAACTAATGTTCACATCGAATATAACTAAAATTTTGTAATATTAACGGATATATTTTTGCTGATCTTACGATATACAAACGAAGATATACATTAGAAATGTTACAGATCATAAAAGTACCATCAACACAAAGGATTAACTATAAAACAGACACATCCAATATTGCACAGAATTACAGACATTTAGTCAATAGGAAATAATAAAATTATTATAATTCTCATTTAGATTTTAAGAAACTATTAATTTAAAATTGTTTGCTATGTTATGATATTTCAATTATTTATACTTTGTTTTCTGGGTTAATTTTCAATTTGACATTAGAAAATATTTTATTTCCCGCCTTTTTTGTAATTATTATTTTTAAGTTTTTTAATTATAAAAAATTTTCCCTGAAGAAGTCTTCCAAAGCGAAGACGAAATATTGGAAATAAATAATTATAATTATAAAATAAAGGATCTTTAGCTCAATTAAACAAAAGACAAAAATTTATTTAAAAAGATCGAAGAAAAATAAGAAAATTTTAAAATAATATTTCCATTTGTAATTTTTCTATTTTAGCAGAAAGCGTAATAAATTGATCTCAAAATTATAAATTAACAAACAAAATAGGACTTTTGCATTAGAACTTGCAAAAACTATAGATTAAATTGTGTCTTATTATTTGAATTTGAGAAAATTTCAAGTTAAAGTTTAATAACGAAAAAATCTTAATTTCAATTTGAATATTTGCGTTATAATTTATAAATTTAAAAACAATCTTTAATTCATTTATCAATATCAATTGCAAATTTTCTGCATTTCAAATAGAACAAAACCTGCCCTTATGCGAATAAAAACCTGCCCTTATGAAATTAGCAATCTACATTTTTTAGCAAAAATTTCTGTTGATTTTTGTAAAATAAACTATTCTTGCATTCAACTAAATTTGAGGTAAATATAGCAAAAATATTGTTAATATTACTGTTTGTGTTTTCTATTTTGAGTCTACAAATATTTAGTAAAAGTTTTTGATAATTTTACAGAGTAAAGGGTCCGCCATCTATCGTTTTTTTTTCAACTAGTGCTTATTTCGTGAATGGTAACACTTAGCTCATGTCTGATTTGACAGATAATTAGTTTTGTCCTTCCGCTGAACGAATATGGTCCGTATGTTCGTTATCTTGTGAAAAAAGTGAAAGAAACTGGCATCCTCATCGATAAACCAAAGCGTGAAAAGCCAAAAACAGTGCGTACACTCGAGAATATTGCTGCTGTGGCAGAAAGTGTGCGTGAAGCGCCATCAACATCAATTCACCGTCGTTCTCAACAATTGAACATTTCGGAGACATCATTGAGACGAATTTTGCATAAAGACCTTGGTATGACGCCATACAAAGTCCAATTGGTTCAGGAGTTCAAAAAAAAAAAAGTTATTTGGCGGACCCTTTATAGTGCTATTTTAAATTAACTAATGTTCACATCGAATATAACTAAAATTTTGTAATGTTAACGGATATATTTTTGCTGATCTTACGTTCATTTTGAACTAAGTTTTAGTAGCTTTTGCTGCTATTTTTTTCTATAATTGTAGATTTACAATGTGAGAGACCTACATTCACAAAAAAAAAGTTAATAAAGACAGCTAAAAATTTTGCTGAGTCAGCAAAATTTTAGTCAGGAGGGTGCCTGCAAAAAAATTGCTAATGTCAGCAAAATCTTTTTTGTAGATTCAGCAAAAGTTTTGCGGAACACTTAGTGGATTAGAAATTAAAAACCTTGCTAAAAAGTAATAAAATTTTTGCTCAATATTAGTAGACAGAAAAAAATTTGTAGCAAAACTATACTTCAGTTAATTTATACTCCCACATTGACGACATGAATTAATGTAATATCTAAAAAAAATAGAAATAATTATATATAACATAAACAAAATTATCTTTCAACTTCTTACATCAATGGTGGTCTCAATGATGCTATCTTTTATAGAAACGAAACGAAAAAAATAACAAAATATAACATGTACAAGCCTTTTTTGCAATAAGAAAAAGGGAAAATAAAAATCTATCTCAGATATGTCTCTCTGTCTTTCGCTTTATTCTATCTACATGTTTTATATTTGTTTGTAATTTGACCACACTAGATAATTAATCTCTATAAACATTTTGTTTGCAAATACACATTTAATCTTTATTAAATTTAAACATTTTATTTTGTATTTTATTTAATTAATAGACAATTACTTCCACAAGCCGGTGACAATGCAAAATTTAAGTTGTTTCAATCCATTAATTTGTTTTATGTATAAAATACAGATTCAAAAATTTTCCATGGTTGAATTTTTTAAGTTTTACTAGAGTTGTACTTTTTAGTATCATTTCCTCGTCATTTTCTGCGTATATCTTTCAATTTGGTTGTCGTCACACTATTGGATGAAGACAAAATTGGGACAAAACTGTATTAAATCACTTCTAATTGAATCTAAATTAATCTGATATGATACAATTAGATGTAATTTGATACAAGTTAATCGGGACATTTTTAGGATGAAGTTTTTTATATATCATTATGGGGTCATATTAAATTAGATAAAACTATATGAAGCTTCATATCAGTTTTTTTATTCGGGAAGCTATTACAATTTTGTTTCTAAAAGTTTAGGTATTCGGAATTTCAAAATCTGGATTGGACGCATATATGCGCCCTATTGATATCATTAATTATTTGCCGTATAGTTCTTCATTTATTTTCACATGAATTCAATTAAAAAAAAAAGCCGAACTAAATGAAACCATACAACTTTTTAGGTGGAAAAATCATCTCAAACCAATACAAACAGATGTGTTTAACTCTTTAAATCTTTTTTTTTTTATAACAGATGTGTTTAACTCTTTACATTTTTTTTATTTTTTATTTTTTTTTTATTAATTAATAATCATATAATTACAAATTATATACTACTAGCTGACCAGGCAAACGTTGTTTTGCCTTCAAATTTTAATTGTAATTAATTCTTTAAATCAAGAAATTTCTTTTACGCAAATAATTAATTAAAAAAAAATAAATTCACATTAGTAAATCATTTTAAAATTTGTAATTTCATGATAAGCCCAACGCCTCTTTGTCCTTCTATCGCCTTTATTTGCTGAAGTATATAAAATGAATAGCTGAAAACAACTGCCATAACAACTGCGACGTCACCTATTACCGGTGCATTAAAGCGCCGCTCATGCTCACCAGCCGCTGTCTGGTCAGCTCTTATGACAACCGTAAATTCATCTGTCGGCATCTGGTCTAGGGCTGTTTTGAATAGACGGATGAGGCTGTTGTGTTCGTGTAACATAGCTTGAAGATTAACATAGTTTTTTTGTAAATATCTTCGGAACTACATAACCGATTTAAGAGTTTGATATCAATAAAATATATTTTTTATGTTAAATGTACCTGTTAAACATGAATTGCTACTTAAAACCATATCATAAAATTTATTGTTTACTTCTTTACCTTTTTTATTTATTCTAGGACTATGAGGAACGCTAAACCAATTTTTAAACAACATTATTAAATAACCTTGCAAAAAGTGTAGAATGTGATAATTTTTTTTAATGCTTATTTGTGTTTTGCTTTTGGTACCACGCCCATTTATCCCATTCCGCCCATTTTCAGTTCGACTACTAATATTTGTAATTGATGGACTCGTACAAAAATTGAAGGCTATATAGCTAATATAGAACCCTAGATATTTAATATTAATTTTGTCTTTGAGCTAAATAATCACTTTGTATGGGAGCTGCCACGCCCACTGGTATGATCCCGCCCAATTTTCCCATGACTATTCATAATATAATCAACGTGCACAAATTTCTAAGACTCTGGCTATTATAGAACTGTATATTAGCTTGTCCCGTTAAACAGCGTTTTTGCGATTTCGTTGTAGTAACAGCACTCGAACGACGCTTATTAAAGCCCTTAACAATAATAGTTCAGCATAAAATTTTTGAAGTTGATCTTCAGTTCCCTACCAGCGATTTAAATTTGCGGTTCTAGTACATTTTGCCTAAAAAAAAGTTTCGACGATTTTTTTCAAATGTGTCTCAAAAGTTTCGT
>CM037853.1:149577183-149618071 GCA_021234595.1 Delia radicum | reverse complement strand
AAAATGGTCTAGCGCTTCAGGAGTTATGAGTGAAAATGTGGAGGTACCTCTTAATTTTCCACACATAATGCTGTATATTAGTACAATCTCGTAGTAGTGTCTGGTGTATAATATATAACGTAATATTATTCCATCAGACGCTAAAAAGGTGATTAATATTTAAAACTCTCTTCCATTTTTATTCACCTCAAATTTTTTTCATCACCAAAATAGTTTTCACCTCAAAATTTAGTTTTTTCCTCTAATATATAAATTTTTAAATATTATTTTTATTGTTTCATTGTAAGGGTTCATGTGAAGGGTATAAGAAAAATTTTGTAAAACCAAATTTAATGCATGAATTTGTTTTATAATCAATTTAAAATCGTTGCAATTTTGTAGTCATAATGCAAAATTTAATGAACATTATAATTTTGTTCAATTTTGACAAAATAATTATTTTTCATAAAATGTCCTGGAAAGGAAGCACCTCACACAAACACGAATTCATCATTTTTAATATTTTTTGCATTAAATAATTTTTTATTACAATGATATCTGATGAAGTCTGAATTCCATATCTGAATAGTTTACAGTATATTTAAGAATAAATGAAATGAAAAATAAAATTTTCGATATTAAGAATTTTGGGAATTAAACAAATTACACTGTTTTCACAAATGGTAAATTTTTGGCCGAAATTAACGTTTCAATAAAAAAATAAATCGATTTCTAAAAAACTTGGAACCATTTGCAATAAAACTGGGTGTTGTAATGACAAATGTATTTTTAAGGGACACCCAAGTAATTATCTATAACGTGTTTAATGAAAGGGCGTCAACAATTTTCAGATTTTGAATATTTTAAAATAAATATAAATAAATAAGAAGTAGCTCCCATAATTTTGGAGAGATCCTCCTACTTTCTGTAATATCAAAGTGGGCTTTTTCAAAATTTGACATCCGAATTCAAAAGTCGGGACATCCGAATTCGTTTAGAGATATGGTCCCTTCTGCAAAGTTTCTTATTTTGATCCCAAGAATACGATTTTCCTTGAACGTTGAGCGATTTTTACTACTTTAAAACCGACAATATAGGCTCTTATTTCTCAAAATTTTTGAATAAGAGAAATATTGAACAGGGTTTGGAAGACTATGCTTAAAAGATATGACATGCAAAGTCTCAAGTTCAAGAGTCTTCACCTAAAGAGTTGATGGCCAACTTAACTTATAAGAGCTTTTCATTCATTTCTTTTTTTTCTCATATTTTTAAACTTTCAGATCCAAACAATACAAAATGGAGTCACTAGACTTGGGATATGTATTCACTAAAAATATTTTCCATAACGCTGTTTGGTAAGAATTTGTATGGTGGTTTACAAGTGAAACCAAAATTTTCCGAACTTTAAAAACTTTTGCAGTTTTTCCATAGGATTTTTGCGCCGTTTAATGGCATTGAAATATGAGAACAGTATTTCAAAACAGAGGCAATTTTATAAGGTTTTAGGCATACCAAGTTGATGTCAGCGCACCAATAACTAGATACGCAAATCACCAACTTAAGGGAATTCGAAAATGTAAGTTTTCTGCCTCTGACATTCAAAATTTTATTTGAAAACGACTTGCGTATTGCGTGAACTTAGTTCTTAGTATACTGCACCTCAGAATCAAAAAGGCACTTAAAAATTCTAAACTCAAAAAATTTTAATTAAATCTTTTTTTCGAAATTTCTTTTTATAAGAAACATGGCTTTAGAACATATTAGGTATCTAAAGTGAATCTTCACGACTGACATAACTGATAAAGTGCAAAAAAATTTATATTTTTTCGTTCCTAGCGAGTACAGCGGCAGTGTTTTCCAAACACATTTCGCATTGTGAAAACCAAAGCGCTGTATGAATCCGCGTAAAACGTACATCAAATACAAGATTTTAATAAGCTAAATACTAAAATCGATAACGCATCAACAAATTTCAAGGATTTAACATGGAGCAAACAAATTTTCATAACCCCAAAAAGCACCGTTATATAAAAGATTAAATTTTTGTAAAAGTATTTGATATGATTTTCTGACAATAAGTAACCCTAAACCCAAACTAAATATCACTAAACCGGTTAAAAAATGCGTGTTTTCCAAATAATCGCGGTTTACTTTTTAAGTTTCTAATATATGACAAAACATTTTTTGAGTTTATTTTTATATTTTTTTGTGGGTAAAATATATATTTTGAAATGTGATGAAAACAATGAGATCTGTAAATTGATGTAGTTTTAATTAAATGCAAACAAAAACTCTAATTTATTTTCAATTTATAACGAGCTTTCAACCTCCGTATATTTACAAAAATAAAGCCAAATCAAACATATTAGCTAGGTTGATACTAGTATTTCAATCTGGCTAAAGATCTCATCAGAACCCGAAGTTTTAGAAAAGCTAGAGCCTATATAATAGGTAGAACTTTAACAAAAACCTATTAATAATCAATGTTGCTCCATTCTTGTCTTCTTAGTAATCAACCACGTGGTTAGGTCTTTTCCTAACAAGCATCATGACGTTACTAAACTTTGAAGACCAAAAATGTTCTATTTATATAAAAAATTTTTAGTGTGTACTCTGGCTCAAGTAATATTTTTTACAGTTATATTAGTTTTTTGTTTTTTATATACATCGAGATAATTTTTATGTTATTTTCAATTTATAACGAGCTTTCACCTCCGTATATTTACAAAAATAAAGCAAATCAAACATATTAGCTAGGTTGATACTAGTATTTCGATCTGGCTAAAGATCTCATCAGAACCCGAAGTTTTAGAACTAATTTAATATTTTTAATTTGCTTGAAATTTAAGACCGCCATAATTTTTGCGCCGTTATAAATAAATGTTAAACGCTAATGGGTTTACCATGCTTAAACATCGGCTAACATATTCAAAAATGTTATTCACGTCATCAAAAAAAAATTTTTTTTTTCAAATCATTGATTTATATTAAATTAAATTATGTGAAACAAAATTGTAGCCTGGATTTCCAACAATTTTTTGAAGTTAGGTAGTTAAATTTTATGAAGTTAGGTTGTTGAATTGTATCAAGTTGATCAAATTATATGACCCATTTTTTCGGATAAAATTATATCAAATGAGATCAAATGGGATCTCATGAGATAAGGTTATGTATGCCATTTTTCGCAACACCTGATGTTGATGTGATATGGAATTATATATATGACTATATATATAACTATATTGGAACTTTTTTCATCGGGAATACAAAAAAAAAAAAAACTAATATAAATTTTTCGTAAGTTTTTTATATAAAATATTTTATGAAAATATATTAATTTTTAAAATCGGAAAATTTTTCAAATTCTGGTAGCGACCCTAAAATTTGTAAAAAATTACATATTTTTATTTTTTTTTTATAAATCTTAATTCGAACCATGTTTGCCCCGTTAAAAATTCGAAGTTTTTTATTTTTTGAAACGACCCCTCTATTTCATTCTCAATTTAGAATTAAAATATTCTTCAATATTTTTATATTATTTATTTCTTTGTTTTTTATTAATCTTTATACAACATATATTAAATTAATGGTGAGGTACAGTATCAAGGGTGGGAATATGTGCACCTTCAGCATGGAAACCACTTTCATCAGCAAAATAAGTAGTAGTGTATTTTTGGCCAGTTTTTTCATCAACCCAAGTAAATGAACCATGAACAACATTAGCTTCGTGATCAGTACCAACATCCTTCAATTTACCTTCTTCATCATGAGAGGTACCATCTGAGGTCTCGTATCCGAATTTGTAACTTTCAGGTCCAACATCGGAATCGGAACGAACTGTTTGAATATCACTAGGAGCAGCAATAGCAACGGCGAACAGAGCAGCAAAAAGAATGATGAATTTCATGGTGAAGTGTTATTCCGTGATTGCACTAACTGAATTGATATTGATCGCTAAGAACGCTGTAGTCTTTATACTTTTCTATTTTTGTTCTTTTTAAAGTGTTAAAGTTAAATTAAAACAGCCCGATTAAAAAAAATTTATATGGAGCTTTAGGTAGCCATATCAATTTCTATGTGACACTATATTTAATCTTATGAAATTTTATCCGAAATATGGGCCCATATCTTTTTTATATATATAATTCTTCTGAAAGTGTGTTAGTAACTGAACTCCTCCTTAACGGCTGGGCCGATTTCGATGAAATTTTTTGTGTGTATTTGAGTTGGTCCCTGGATGGTTTAGATTTACAATTGACCTATATAGGTACAATGGGCGTGGCACCTCCCATACGAAGTAAAATTTATTATTGCATATCTGGAGTACTATTATAGTGGGAGTCTTCAAACTTTGTGTGAGCTACTTTGATAATAATGTGCATAATCTTGCAAAACGTGGCCGGAATCCAAGCAATGGGCGTGGCACCTCCCATACGAAGTAATAATTTATCATCGTATATCTCGAGTACTATTACAGTGGGAGTCTTCAAACTTTGTGTGAGCTACTTTAATAAGAATATAAATAATCTTGCAAAAGTGGGCGGGATCCAAGCAATGGGCGTGGCACCTCCCATACGAAGTAAAAATTTATAATTGCATATCTGAAGTACTATTACAGCGGGAGTGTTCAAACTTTGTGTGAGCTGTTTTGATAATAATATGCATAGTTTTGCAAAAAGTGGGCGGGATCCAAGCAATGGGCGTGGTACCTCCCATACGAAGTAAAAATTTATAATTGCATATCTGAAGTACTATTACAGCGGGAGTCTTCAAACTTTGTGTGAGCTGTTTTGATAATAATATGCTATTTGTTGAAAAGTCATTAGCCTTAAATACAATTTTAGGCAGGACAACGTCTGCCGGGTCAGCTAGTAATTGTATATATTTTCATGAGTTTAGATCTAATCTGATGCAATTAGATAAATGTCCAGTACAATTTTATCCGAATTATGGCTGGATAGAATTGTATTATATTGTCTCAGTTTTGTGTCTAATTGTATCAGTTTATATCTAAACTGATACAAATGTATATAATTTTATAAGAACCAGATATGTTTGTATCCGGATTTTGATCTAATATAATTTTATATGATTGTATGTATACTGATAAATCTAAATAAATTGCACTTAATGTTACATTTTTGTATATGATTGTATGCAAATATACAACATTTCATAAAAATTTATGTTCATCCTATCATATCCTTTAAGTCCCTAAAAAAAAAGTTAAGAAACATATTACTTTTTAGCGGGTTTCAAAAAGTTTCGCATAAACCTTTTTTAAGTTTAAATACACAATAGGGTGTCTCGAAAGTAGACAATTTTACATAATCGTGCTCAAACGTTTCGTTTTAACCAGATGATTATAGGAAAAATAAAAAAATCAAGAATACTTATAGTTCGATACGAGTATTTTTTTGAATTTTTATATAAAATTGGGTTTACCAGTTTGGTAATACTGAGCATATTTTTGGAAATATATTTATAAAATTTCCCTAGAGTAATTTTGGTCTATTACATCTTTCAATTTAAATCAAGTAATAAATAAAATTACTTGTTTCCAAATAAATGATGCTGTGGTGGACCTAAATTAATCTATGGAACTTTTGTAAATGTTTTTCCCATGATATAATAAAAATTACCAACTTTTTAAACTCAACTTTTTAAAAAATTTTGAACATACTATACGAATGTCGAGAGTAGCAACTTAAAAAAATATTTGGCTTTTATCCATACATTGACAGCTCAAAAATACCAACCGTTTGAGTACGTGACGGAATTAGCTGATTTTTTAACTTCAGGACTGACTAATACACAGCCATCAGACTTTAAATGCGGCAATATGGATCGATATATCTGTACGTATAACTACCCAGGAAAAAATTACACATTCCAAAAAGAAGGTGATGCCCACACTTGCTTATATATCTCATTGCCAAATTTTGTAACTGCAATACCAAACACATTCCAACGATAGAGTCAAAAAAGCAAGTAGTATTGTAATCAATTCTTTAAATTTAAACCAGAAAGCATGAACTCAATAACAAAGTAATTATTTACTTAAAAGAAAAATAACAATGTTATTAACTTATGTGTATAATTTTTGTACTCAAGAAGTAATCATTTACTTTTTCTTAATAAAAGGACGTTATTGTAAGTAGTTCCTAATTTTGAAAAAAGAAGTTATACAATTTTAATGAATTTATCTCATATATTTTTTCAAATAAATTTTTATTTGCAGGAAAATAATACTAAAAACAGAAATTGTATGTTGCCTAAATTTTGTTAAACTGTGGTAAGGTATAAATTAGGGAAGCGTACGTGGGCAGAAAATTGTGAGTGGAAGTTGAAATTTTCGAGAGTGATTGTGCGTGAGTCATATTTTTGTTTTTCAATTTTGAATTGTTCTTTTTTTTTGAAAAATTTATATTTTCGTGATTTATAGCTCATATTATCATAACAATTCGATGTTTCACTTTTTAGGATTTTATTTCCGTATGAGTTTTGATCGTTATATTTGAGTGACCTGGGAGAATCAAGTGTGAGTAAAAGTTGATTTTACTTATGGAACTACTTCTTTTTTTTTTAAATGTAAGTACTTATTATTTTTTCTAGGGAACTATTTATTTATTTTTTTTTTGTGAAGGTACTTCAAGATAGCGTTTATACAAAATGAAATACATTTTTTGAATATTACTCGTATGTTAAATTTTCTAGTGGGTCTTTTTTTTTTGGCAAAGTGTAAACATTAACCCTATATGGACCAAGTTACATAAAATTATTCTTTTTAGCAATTAGATTTTTTTTTTTTAAAAGCTTTACGATTTTGTAGTGATAATTAAAATTAAGTTTCATGGGCCCTATATTGTCCCCAGGCCACTAAGAGTTAAACATTTTTAACAACAATAAATTTATTTATAATCTTAATAAATCTAAGCGATATTTTTCCGAAACTTTGATGAAAACATTAAAATTTTGTTAAATTTTTGACAAATTAAGCTATTTTCATAAAGTGTCCTGGACAGGAGTAGCTCCAACTACAAACTCGAACTATATTTTTTTCAATTTATTTTTGTTTGTTTAATAACAAATATTATATTATAAAAATAGTAATCGACATCTGTAAATTAGGTATTAAAAAAATCTTTAAAATTAATTTTAAAAAAGTCTTTTCTGTAATTTTATCAAACTCGTGGATCATTTCGGATTCCTGGCTAGTGTGGATTATTGAAGTCAGAATTTCATACATGAATAATTTTGAGTATATTAAATAGACAATTGAAATAAATTTTTTTGAAATTTCGAATTTTGGGAATTTTAATTAATAATACACTTTTTTTCCGAAGTGGGTTATTTTCGGCCGTCTTGCGGCACTACGTTTAAGTTTTCAAAAAAATCCATTTCTTCTGTTTTGAATCATTTGCAATAAAACTGGGGAGTGTAATGAACGAAAATCGAAATATCGTCATTTAAAGGGACATTCTAATATAAATATATATATTAGATTCTAATATATATATTTATATATATGTATATTAAATAATGCATGATTATATGCAAATGTTTTTACTCGCGAGGCTAATAAAATTAGCTTAATATCAAAACTGGAAAAATGTGATATTTGTTAATTGTTATTCAATAAATAAAACGGGACTGCATCAGAGATGAAAGCCGTGTCATCATATCAGCGGCGGCTTAATAGCCCTTAGCCGCCAAATTATGGTCAGCCGCGACTTGGAGGGAGAAAGTGTCGGCGGCGGCTGATAATCGGCTAAAGTTTAAATTTCATACGAATTTTGTGTATTACAGCAGGTATTAAATCAAATTTTTTTCAAACAGAAGACTAAACACCATTGATTACCTGGATCCCAAACTCTTTGACATTAGCTGGCAGTGCACATAAGTGAGGGTGATATATCCCAAACCGATTGAAAGAACTACAAAATATAATACGGTGCAAAATATCATTAAAATAACAGGGGTTGTTATTTAAAATCATGATTAAATTAAATGCGTTATTCATTTAAATTTTCTTCGGCTGCCGTTTTCATTTTGGCAATATTTTAATAGCCAATTTTGAATCAAAATTGGCTAAACAATTTCAAAAATTTCTTAAAATAACAGTTGATTTAAGGTTTTTTGGTATAATATGTATTAATTAAAGACAGAAAATGAAGGAATTTACGGGTAAAGTGTTAAATTGTTATCGTAGTTACGATAATTAGTATGAACTTAAGAGTTTTAAATTTAAGTTGCTGTAAAGAAAGTCTTCCGAAATTTAATTTCTACAAACATTTAAAAAAACATACAAATTTTGCAAAAAATGGCTTATTATGGCAAGGATACAATAAATTTAATTGCAAAAATATAATTGGAAAAGTGGAAATATTAAAAAAAAAAAAAAAATCTCTCTACTTATGACATTTCACCCCGGGTCGATTTAATTTAATTTATTTAAGATTTTCATTGTTAGAACAATAAGAATAAAATTATTTTATAGTTCAAATAAATTACATGTAAACACGTCATAAATAGTTTATAAATATTTTATCTATACCCTGCAGGAAATGTCAATAGTGAAAAGGTATTGATTCACTATTGACTGTGTCACCAGTACTACTAACCAAATATTCCCCAGGCAATGTAATTTGCTATAGACATTTAACATGTACGTGTCATTGAAAATCTCTAGTGACATTAGAACTATTGACTAGGTAGTGAATAGGTAGTTCTTATGGGACCATATGTAGACATTGGAACCAAAGATTCACTAGTGACTAGGTAGTTCTTATGGCACCATATGTAGACATTAGAAACATAGATTCACTAGTGACTAGGTAGTTCTTATGGGACCATATGCAGACATTGGACCAAAGATTCACTACTGACTCGTTAGTTCTTATGGGACCACATGTAGACATAAGAACCATAGATTCACTAGTGACTAATTAGTTCTAATGGGACCATATGTAGACATTGGAACCAAAAATTTACTAGTGAGTTAATAAAGCAAAAAGTGTAGACGCTTAGTTGACAATGTCAACAAAATAGTAGACAAAAGTGGAGACTTGGAGACACTTGACCCCAAGCTTCCTGCAGGGTAGTTAAGGGTTAAGGGTTAATAGTAAATTGTAATAAAATAAAACTAATCTCGATTGTATATAAAAACAAAAAACTAATATAACTGTAAAAAAAAAATATTACTTGAGCCAGAGTACACACTAAACATTTTTTATATAAATAGAACATTTTTGGTCTTCAAAGTTTAGTAACGTCATGATGCTTGTTAAGAAAAGACCCTAACCTCGTGGTTGATTACTAAGAAGACAAGAATGGAGCAAAATTGATTATTAATAGGTTTTTTTGTTAAAGTTCTGCCTATTATATAGGCTCTAGCTTTTCTAAAACTTCGGGTTCTGATGAGATCTTTAGCCAGATCGAAATACTAGTATCAACCTAGCTAATATGTTTGATTTGCTTTATTTTTGTAAATATACGGAGGTTGAAAGCTCGTTATAAATTGAAAATAACATAAAAATAATCTCGATGTATAGAAAAATAAAAAACTAATATAACTGTAAAAAAAAAAATAATACTTGAGCCAGAGTACACACTAAAAATTTTTTATATAAATAGAACATTTTTGGTCTTCAAAGTTTAGTAACGTCATGATGCTTGTTAGGAAAAGACCTAAACTCGTGGTTGATTACTAAGAAGACAAGAATGGAGCAAAATTGATTATTAATAGGTTTTTTGTTAAAGTTCTGCCTATTATATAGGCTCTAGCTTTTCTAAAACTTCGGGTTCTGATGAGATCTTTAGCCAGATCGAAATACTAGTATCAACCTAGCTAATATGTTTGATTTGCTTTATTTTTGTAAATATACGGAGGTTGAAAGCTCGTTATAAATTGAAAATAACATAAAAATAATCTCGATGTATATAAAAACAAAAAACTAATATAACTGTAAAAAAAAAAATATTACTTGAGCCAGAGTACACACTAAAAATTTTTTATATAAATAGAACATTTTTGGTCTTCAAAGTTTAGTAACGTCATGATGCTTGTTAGGAAAAGACCTAAACTCGTGGTTGATTACTAAGAAGACAAGAATGGAGCAAAATTGATTATTAATAGGTTTTTTGTTAAAGTTCTGCCTATTATATAGGCTCTAGCTTTTCTAAAACTTCGGGTTCTGATGAGATCTTTAGCCAGATCGAAATACTAGTATCAACCTAGCTAATATGTTTGATTTGCTTTATTTTGTAAATATACGGAGGTTGAAAGCTCGTTATAAATTGAAAATAACATAAAAATAATCTCGATGTATATAAAAACAAAAAACTAATATAACTGTAAAAAAAAAATATTACTTGAGCCAGAGTACACACTAAAAATTTTTTATACAAATAGAACATTTTTGGTCTTCAAAGTTTAGTAACGTCATGATGCTTGTTATGAAAAGACCTAACCTCGTGGTTGATTACTAAGAAGACAAGAATGGAGCAAAATTGATTATTAATAGGTTTTTTGTTAAAGTTCTGCCTATTATATAGGCTCTAGCTTTTCTAAAACTTCGGGTTCTGATGAGATCTTTAGCCAGATCGAAATACTAGTATCAACCTAGCTAATATGTTTGATTTGCTTTATTTTTGTAAATATACGGAGGTTGAAAGCTCGTTATAAATTGAAAATAACATAAAAATAATCTCGATGTATATAAAAACAAAAAACTAATATAACTGTAAAAAAAAACATAATTTGTTGTTTTTTATATGAAATTGAGATTTAAATAACTAATTGATATTAATTAAGGATAGGTATAAATCGAGAAAAGAATGATAGGAGATAAAATTATAAACAAGTGTTAGAAAAACGTGAAGTAAAGAAAATAAAACATAAGAAGACTAGTTATTAATATTAATATAATCGAGAATTGCTTTTTTAAAACTGTCAGTTCTGGACATGCGGTTAAAGTTTAGTGGCGTTAATTTAAGAGTTTATATATGAATCAAGGTCATGCATCTAGTTGATGGACCAAATCGTATCTTTTCATGCAAGTATCCACCTTACACACTGGTAATACCACAAATCCACCTTACACACTGGTAATACCACAGACTTCCCTGGATTGAACCTCAAGTTGTTAGGCACCACCCAAGAATAAATAGATTTCAAATCCTAATTTAATTTGTAACATGTGACTTCCAAAGTATCATGATTACCATTTGAAAAATAAATCTGAATGTCAACAGCATATGCATGAACCTTTGCATGTTTACACACACCAAAAATATAATTAACAAAAATACTGAATAGCAAAGGTCCGAGGACTGACCCCTGTCTAAGTCCAGATTCCTTACACCTACAATTACCTTCTGCATCGTTTTATATTCGAAGAATCTAATATTGATATAATATGTATCTCGGAAACTTGGTTCTTAAAAGATATGCAAGACAATGTTTATAATCTCCGTGGATATAAGCTATTTCGTGCGGATAGAAATACACATGCTGGTGGTGTTGCCATCTATATAAAATCTTCCATACACTGTAAAACTAAAAGTGTTGTTATTAATAATACCCATATAGAACATGACGAGGATGTTAATACTGAAGAATTTAATGCTGACGTCGATAATAGCATTGAACATTTGTTTTTGGAAATATCCAACAGAAACCAGAAGCTACTAATAGGAACTATTTATAGACCAAACAATCGAATCAAAATGAAAAAGTGGTTAGAAAACATACCAACAATAACTATGGGTTACACTGATGTTATTCTAGTTGGTGACTTCAACTCTAATATATTAGAAGACCGCAGACTAAGTGACCAAATGAGTGCTTTCGAACTGAACTTAGTAAACCACTCTTTACCAACGCACTTTACAAGAACTAGCAATACACTTCTGGACCTTTGTTTTGTAAGCAATATATCTCGATTACTGTTGTATGATCAACTTTCGGCTTCGCTATTTTCTAAGCACGACCTTATTTTTCTTGTTTATGATTTCCAAACTGAAGTTCAAAGTCAATCGATTTCATATAGAGACTTTAACAATTTGGACTATCAGTCTTTGACCAACGAGTTGTATACAATTCAATGGAATCGTATGTTTTTTATGCCAAATGTAGATGATCAAGTCAATTTTCTACACAACAATATGGACTTACTTTATAACAAATACATTATAGTCAAAACAAAACGCATTCGATATGAGCACCCTTGGTTTTCAAATGAAATAAAGTTACTAATCACTGAAAGAAATCATGCCTATGCGAGATGGAAAAGGTTTAAAACTACGGAGCTTCATCAAACTTTTAAGTCCTTGAGAAACAGAGTAAACATGCAAGTAAAGATTGCCAAGTCAAAATTCTATGAAGAGCATTTTAAATCTGCAGTTAGTTCGAAAAAGAAATGGAAATCAATTCGTAACATGGGAATTATAAACCAAGAAAAAAATTATGTCAAAGAACGTATAGATGTCAATCAACTTAATCAATCATTTATAAATATACCAATGCCAACTCCTGATACTAATTTTTACACAGAAATTTTTGCCCACCATAGCACACATAATATTAATACTCCTGCGCCAAGTAACATTAATATCAGTGACAGTAACAATTCTGAAAATCAAATATTACACGGCTTTGACTTTAAAGCTACTACACAGGAGATGTTCTTGAATCTATTTTGAGTATTAAGTCTGAATCTGCTGGTCATGACGGAATTCACCCAAAATTCATAAAACTAATTCTACCATACATTTTGCCTCATATAACTCATCTGTTTAACACAATTTTAACAACATCCACATTCCCTCATATGTGGAAACATGCAAAAATTATTCCCACACCAAAATCTAATTATGAATATCGGCCAATTGCAATCTTGCCATACTTGTCAAAAGTCTTTGAACGCTTACTTCATTCACAGATAAGTAAATATCTACACGATAACTCCTTACTTACTGATAAACAATCTGGCTTTAGACCACAACATAGTTGTGTTTCTGCTTTATTAGAGGTCTCTGAGGAATTAAGAATTAATGTTGATGAGAAAAAAATATGTTTTCTAGTTTTACTGGATCACTCGAAAGCGTTTGACACTGTGGAACACTCTATTCTTTGCCTTAAACTTAAAATTTTTCACCAACTGCGGTAAAATTAATATCTTCATATTTACAAGATAGATCTCAGGCAGTTTACTATGGTAATGACAAATCAAATAGTTGTTTAGTATCGAGAGGGGTACCACAGGGTTCTATACTCGGTCCACTTTTATATTCCATATACTCAAATGATTTACCTTCTCAACTTAAACACTGTGGAATACAAATGTATGCGGATGACGTACAACTGTATATCAGTTGCCAACCATCCGATACCACAGAATGCATTAGTAAGCTAAACCAGGACCTAGACAGAATAAATTCATGGGCTTCAAGGAATGGTCTTTGCTTAAACGCTAGGAAAACTAAAGCTATGGTAATTGGTAAGAGCAAACTGATCCCCACATCTTTTCCGTCAATCCAAATAAACAATTCGAGTATAGAAATAGTGGAATCAGCTAAAAATCTTGGTGTTATATTTAATTCTAAACTTGACTGGTCTAACGACATTAATGCAATATGTGGTAGAACGTTCTCTATGTTACGCAATCTGTGGATGACCCAATATTACACTCCGTTTGAAATACGTATGTTATTGGCAAAGACATATCTAATGCCAACACTGTTGTATGGGTGTGAACTTTTTTCAAGCTGGGATTCGGCAAGTCAGAAAAAACTTAACGTTACTTTCAATAATATCGCCAGATACGTTTTTGGTATTAAGCGGTTCTCAAGAATTTCTCGTTATGCAAAGCAGTTATACAACATATCTTTTGATAACCTGTTAAAATGCCGCTGTCTAATTTTCTTACATAAAACTATCTACTCAAAACAACCAGGCTATTTATACAATCGTCTTATCTTCTCTAGATCAATAGAGGAAAAAAGATAAACAGTTTTCGATATCGTAATCAGATATCTGAAAGACATTTTTTTATAAGCTCCATTCGGCTCTGGAACCGACTACCCCACAATATCCAAGCAACAAGCAATGCTAAGCACTTTAAACGCGAAATATTTAAAACATTTTTCTTAACTTTTTTAATTAAACTATTTTATTTTATTTTTTTTAATATTATTGTTTTTTTTTAATTTTTTTAAATTTAGTATTTTCTTTAAATCATCAAGAACTGTTTTATAAAATTATTTATTTGTTGCCTACTGTATTTTGCCTAATTGTATATTAATCTTTTATATTAGTCAAACTTTTTATATGCTACATTTGTGATTAAAGTTATATGTACAGTGCTATAAAAGACTTGTTCTTGTTGCACTGTGTACCAAATAAATAAAATAAATAAATAAATAAATAAATAAATCCGTCCACACAGATAGCCTCTCATCAGAGATACGGCATCATCACTTACACCAAAGTAATTATCCAACTTTCTGTACAGTAAAACATGGACTTCTCAAAAGCCTTTGACACGGTTAATTGTCAAAGGCTTTTGAGAAGTCCAGCAAGCACATAATAGACAGTCTCCCCAGATCATACTCAGATCTAATATCATCAATTGCCTTTAGCGCCGCTGTTGTACAACTATGTTTCTCCCTAACAACCTATTGCAATGGCGATAGTAAAGTTTTCTTATTCAGATAATTAGTAATTTGTCGAGAAATAAGTCTTTCAAATAGTTTAGCCATGGCAGGAAGTAGGTCTAAAATCACTGGGTTGCGTGGGAGAGGGAACTTTTGCAATCGGAAATATCCTGCCAATTTTTCATTGGTGTGGAAAGGTGAAATGGTTTTACAATTATTGAAAATATGTGTTATTTCAGCGACCACGTGTGGCAATTTTATCTTCATGAATGTTATAGAAACTCCTTCCTCTCCAACATCAGTTGAAAGCATGCCCCCATGAAACATCAATATCAGAAACCGCCTAAAAATGAAACATGCTCAAGCAATGAAGAGATGTATCAAGAATATGATTGTTCTGATTTATTGGGGTCTCATGTCCACAACAAATTCATTCAAAACATCAGGGTCCAAACTGCAATCCGTCGTCTCCCTGGAATAGACACGAAATTGTTGATGTTCTTCCACAACTGGCCATATTGCAAGTTTGGACTCAATTGATGAGCAAAATAATATTTCTTAGCTTCTCTGACAACAAGAAACATTGACATTTCCGAAAACAACAAGAAATAATCAATTGATTTGAAATCGCGATATGTTAAAATTTGAGATGTATCATCCCTATTAAACGAGACATTAACACTGCAAAACAAAAAATCATGATCAGAAACAAACGAAATTTGATAAAACAACAGCAAGGAACGAATGTCGGATAGTAAAAACAAGTCAAGCAAACAAGGATTGACATTGTGACAAAAACGGGTGGGCAGTTCATTATTAACAACCGACAGACCAACCGAGCATATGAAATTACGAAGTTCATCACTTTGATAGTCATCCACCAACAAATTTACGTTTAAATCACCAGAGACCAAATAAAAATCATAATCAAAAATAAAGGTATTGAAATTGCTAAAAAAAAAATGGTTCCAACGAGTAAGTCCTACGTGGCACAGTGGGATAAATCACAAAATTTGTGGAAATAATTCGGCCATTTGTTAACTTGTGGTCCGATTACAATGAAATTTGGAACATACATAAAAGACATAAAATGGAGTTTAAGTTTTGATCTTGAACATTCCAGACCCTTTGGGGGCGGCAAAATGGCTGCCCAAAGTTGAGTACTTTTTTCGAATTTTTTTGTTTCTCATCCGATTTTCAAAAAATTAACATATTAGTAATCTTCTTGATGAACAAAAAACATGCTTACATGTGTGGGTTACCTCCAATAGTTTCCGAGATATTCCGATTTGAAAATGTAAAATTCCAAATTTTGTCCGACTCAGGTCCAAAGTTTTTCGAATATCGGGAGAAAATTGGGACCAATTTTCGTTTTAAAATAACGGTTATTTAGCCAATAAAATTCTTGATAAAGTAAATTTTGGCGATATTTTCCCCAAAAAGCACCAAACTTCATATCGCTTCAGACAAATATTTTTCTTTTGAACATATAAAGTATGTATACTTTTCTGGAAGGTCTTTTTATATAAATGCGAGTTGTGGTAAAAAAAATTTTGATTTGTAAATACTTTTCCCCCCATCCGCTTCCAAAGTTGCCATATTTTTGAGGTAAATATCAACTTTAACTCACAGTTAAAATTTGTGCACTCCTCCAATTGGGTAGTGGAAACCGGTTTTATATACTTCAACAGATACCTAATGTAGTGTTTAAGTCATTTCCAATCCCCGCTTTAAATGACGACATGGCAGCAAAAAACGAAAAAAAATCACATTTTTGGAATTTTTATTTTTATTTTTAGGAATTGTGGGATTGTTTTCAGAAAATCATAAATTCTGACATTTGTTTCGATATGTTGACCTTAAAGTCTAGTTAAATCCAAAAATCATTGGATTCTGTCTATTAATAAATATTTTATTGAATAGTGAAAATTTTCATTTAAGCAAAAACTGAAATTTTATACCTTCATATTTGGATTACCCAAGTTTTCGTTTTACCAAGATGGCTAAATTCAACCTTTTTTAAAAAAATCGCAATCTACAGGTAATTTTCTTTTCAACGATACCAAACAATGGTATGTTATGTTCATAACTCCTAAACAGAAAATCTTCAAAAGTTAGCCCTTATTCATATATTTCTTCTAATGTGTCCTCGTATTCACATCTTACATAATTGGGTCAGGTAAAAAGGGTTTTATGATGTTCTTCATTAATGATATTAAAGTTTTTGTGGGCCCGCCCAAAGATACGTGTTTTATGATTGCTATTTTAAATATACCCTCTCTTTATATTTTATGGGCCTTAGTATTTGAAGACCCAGTTACCTGGGTTATGATAAAAGCATCCCCACCCCTTCATCGGATACAGATTTTACAGAAGAAGAAGCCATTGCTCTTATGTTGGAATTAGGGCTAAGCAAAAATAAATATCTTATTTTGAGAAAGGCTTTGATTGATAAAGGACACAAAATTCTGCCCTCATATAACGCAATAAAGGATAAGAAGGATAGTATCTTACCAAAACCTATTGCTGTTAATGAACATGAAGCTTGCATTGAATTGTCTACTCTGCTCGAAAACACAGCATCTAGGATTGTTTCTGACTTTTCTAGAGATCAGCTGGAAAGAGTCAATAATTGCGATGTTGTACTAATGTGCAAGTGGGGATGTGATGGCTTATCAGCCCTTCCTGAATACAAACATGCTTCCGAAGGCCAGAACAAATCAGAATATAAGAGCGTATTCATGTTATCGTTAGTTCCATCAAGAATTCGTTCATATTCTACTTCTGAGCCTTCAACAAGTAATGCTTTCGATGATGTGTGGATCAATTCAGCACCTGGATCCAAAGCTTTTTGCAGACCCATTGGTTTCGAGTATATAAAAGAGTCAAACTCTACTACTAATAATTTTGTATTGAGATTGGTGATTACAAGTTTAATATATCTTTTGATTTGAGCCTTACAATGATCGATGGAAAGGTTTGCAATGCCATAACAGACACGCTCTCAACTTGGGAATGCACTATATGCAATGAAAAGAAATGACAGTTTTCAAATGTTTCCAAAGAAAGGACTATTAATAAAAAAGTATTGGGTTTTGGCATATCCCCCTTACATGCCCGCATTCGGTTCATGGAACACTTTTTATACATAGCATATGATTTAAAGTATAAAAGCATAGCAGGAAATGAAACAAAATCAGTAAGAAACAACGAAGAAATGTCAAAAATGAGGGCAGATGAAAAAAGAGGATACAAGAAGACTTTAAAAGGCAGACATGTTTAAACATAGATAAACCACTTGCTAGTTGCGGAAGAACAAACGATGGCAATACAGCAAGAAGGTTTTTTAGAGATTTTGAAATTACTTCAATAATAACAGGAATTGACAAGGAGTTGCTTCGAAAGATCAACATCATGTTAATGGCAATTAATAGTAAACATAAACTAAATTCCTCAAAATTTGGAGTATATACCGACGAAATAACAAAACTTCTATTATCATTATATCCCTGAAAAGAAATGACACCAACAGTTCATAAGGTATTGGTGCCATGGAAAAATCATCATTGAATCAAACATTCTTCCTCTAGGTGAACTAAGAGAAGAAGCTCAGGAAGCAAGGAATCGAGATTTCAAACATGCCCAATTGTTCAGTTCCAGAAAATGTTCAAGGCAATCACAGAACGAAGATATTTTCAATAACCTATTACTGTCTTCCGATCCCGTCCTGTCGTCAATGAGAAAACGATGGATTTCTTATAGCACATTGGCATCTGTAAATAATGAAGAATTAAAAGATTTGCTTTATCTGTTAGATATAAATAATGATGTGTCCGATTATTTTGTATTAAATAAAGAAACAACCTAATTTGTTTGTCTTTTTTTTTTCATTAATGAAGAACATCATAAAACCCTTTTTAGCTGACCCAATTATGTAAGATGTGAATACGAGGACACATTAGAATAAATATATGAATAAGGGCTAACATTTGAAGATTTTCTGTTTAGAAGTTATGAACATAACATACCAGTGTTTGGTATCGTTGAAAAGAAAATTACCTGTAGATTGCGATTTTTTTAAAAAAGGTTGAATTTAGCCATCTTGGTAAAACAAAAACTTTGCTTAAATGAAAATTTTCACTATTCAATAAAATATTTATTACCAGACATAATCCAATGATTTTTTGGATTTAACTAGACTTTAAGATCAACAAATCGAAACAAATGTCAGAATTTATGATTTTCTGAAAGCAATCCAACAATTCCTAAAAATAAAAAAAAAATTCCAAAAATGGGATTTTTTTCGTTTTTGCTGCCATGTCGTCATTTAAAGCGGGGATTGGAAATGACTTACACACTACATTAGGTATCTAAAACCGGTTTCCACTACCCAATTGGAGGCGTGCACAAATTTTAACTGTGAGTTATAGTTGATATTTACCTCAAAAATATGGCAACTTTGGAAGCGGATGGGGGGGAAAGTATTTACAAATCAAATTTTTTTTTTACCACAACTCGCATTTATATAAAAAGACCTTCCAGAAAAGTATACATACTTTATATGTTCAGAAGAAAAATATTTGTCTGGAGCGATAAGAAGTTTGGTGCTTTTTGGGGAAAATATCGCCAAAATTTACTTTTTTTTTTAGTTTCTACTTTAAACTAATGTAATTTTTGACTGAAACAAGATATTGAAGATATTTTTTATTCAATCAAGAATTTTATTGGACTAAATAACCGTTATTTTAAAACGAAAATTGGTCCCAATTTTCTCCCGATATTCGAAAAACTTTGGACCTGAGTCGGACAAAATTTGGAATTTCACATTTTCAAATCGGAATATCTCGGAAACTATTGGAGGTAACCCACACATGTAAGCATGTTTTTTGTTCATCTTTACAAGAAGATTACTATGTTAATTTTTTGAAAATCGGATGAGAAACAAAAAAATGGCAAACACTCAAATTTTTTATGAAAAAAGTACCCAACTTTGGGCAGCCATTTTGCCGCCCCCAAAGGGTCTGGAAGGTTCAAAATCTAAACTTAAACTCCATTTTATATCTTTTAAGCATGTTCCAAATTTCATTGCAATCGGACCTCAAGCTAACAAATGGCCGAATTATTTCCACAAATTTTGTGATTTATTTCACTGTGCGTGGGTTATACACACATGAAATTAGAATCCTAGTTATATAATCATACATTTCAACATTAATATATTCAATTCTAGCGGACAATTGTATCCATTCAGTTTATAATAAGTATCAGATACATCATTATTAAACCATGCTTCATTAACACATATAACATCTACTTTAGAATTTTCAAATTAACATTTAACTTCATCAAACTTTAGTCCATTTAAACTTTTGGCATTAAAATGAACTATAGTAAGGCCACGTCTCTGACTACAAAGTACATTTAACAATACACAATGGTTTTCATTAACACCACGCCTTCTACTGTACCCAGTAAAAAACGCTGCTTACATGCAAGCAGGTTTGTAAGGGAGTAAGCCGAAAAGAATCCCTTACAAACCTGCTTACATATGCCATGATTTTTATATGCCAAATTCCCACTTGGAAGCATTACTTTTTCGCAAAATAAGCGCGTATTTCAGCGCTTATAAAAAGCAGTGATTTCATGTGTTTCAGTAAAATCACATTTCATGTCTACATTATTAAGATTAAAAGTAATAATATGAATATACATAATTTATTCTACATAAAATTTTACAGATATTAACTTTTTGTTGTTAAAATTTTTGACATATAATTATTTTATTTTTTACCGCTCCATGTGCTAGCTTTTCTGAAACAGTTAAATGACTAATTATTTTTTATTTCATACTCGAAAACACCAAACACAATCGGAAATCATTCGGGAAAATTTTTACAGATCGTTTATAATCCACGATATAGAACTTTCAGCATTACAACCTGCATCCTTGTAAGGGATTAGGGTAAGCTGCTTACAACCTGCATCCTTGTTAGGGAAAACAGTAAGCTCAAAATTTTTGTTTGTTTATGTTTATACGGGAATTATTCGTTTCTTTTGCTGCTTCTCAATATTATGTAATAGTAAGCACTTACATCAGCGCATTTGTTGTTAACTGCTTCTAAAAACACGAACATTTTTTACTGGGTATCCACTCATAAAAACTCGCAGAAAAGACAGCTTTAAATAGTAAGAATTTGGGTAAATGGGGAAAATATAGATTAGAAAGATAGAGATAGAATTAACATGAAAAGGGTATTGGTAATATCAAATAGCTTTACAAATGAAACGAATGTTTTTATGAATCATAATATTTTTTTTATTTTAACTCTTGTGCTTTGCCTTTAAAAAAAACTACACCTTTTGCAATTGTAATTCAGAAAATATGAATTGATATTCAGCTTTTCTATTTGAAATTCAGCTTTTCCATTTGAAGTTCAGAAAATATCAATTGAAAATCAGAATATCTGTAGATAATGTAATTTGAAATTCACAAAATATTATGTGAAAACTCATAAAATATCATTTGAAAAATATTAATTGAAATTCAGAAACTCATCAATTGTTATTCAAAAAATTGAAATCGAAATTCAGAAAATATCAATTTAAACGTCGAGAATATCCCTCGATATTCAGAATACATCAATTGAAATTCAGAAAACATTTCATATCAATTTCATTCAATATTTACTGAATATCAAATGATGTTTTCTAACTTTCAAATAATATTTTCTAAATTTAATTTGATATTTTCTGAATTGCAAATGATGATTTCTAAATTTCAAATGATATTTTTTGAATTTCAAATGGGAAATATAAATTTCAATTGATATTTTCTAAATTTAAAATGGAAATTCTGAAATTCAATTGGTGTTTTCAGAATTTCAAATGGAATTTCTGAATTTAAATTGATTTGCAAAAGGTGTAGATAAATCACTAAACAAGAGTTCCAGGCTACTAAGAAATTATTCGGAGTAAAACTTATTAGTTTAAGGGCACTTTTATAACATTAAATTTTAAAATTCAGAATTTTTCAAATTATAACATCAGAAATAGAGTGTTAAAAAATTTGTTAAAAGGTTTTTTAAAATACCATACATTCACTTTAGAAAGAATATTAAAAACATAAAACAAAATTTGAGCAATAAGTATGTAAATTTCATGACAACTGAAGTTGATATCAAATGAAAGGTATTTTAAAGACATATCTAACAATTTTTTTTTTTCAGATAGAACTATGAATTTGGAAAATTCTGAATTTTTACAGGTCATCAAAATGACCATTAAACTAATAGTTTGAACCTCGAATAACTTTGTTGGGTAGACTCAAGCTTATAAGGAATGGGCGTAAATTTTTTGAAAATTTATGTTTTTTGCTTCTGACTTTTACAGTTATATTTGATATTGGCTAGTGTAGAGTTATATAGTTGCAAGAAAAAGTCGACTTTTTACAAAAGTTGTAAAATCACTTTTGTAAAATCACTTTTGACTTTTTTCAGAGTAAAAGCCGATTATTCGACTATTTGTATGAAAATTTCTAACTCACAAAAAGCACATTTTTTGGGTTATAAAATTAATTGCCATCTGAACGTATCTTCATTTTTACAACACTCACAATATTTTTTCTGTAAAGATTACATAAAATGAATTGAAAATCCGTTAAAAATGGGCCTACTTACGTTTCGTTTAAAACAATTGCATTTTTTTTAGTTTCTTTTCAACTGTTAAAAAATTAATTGACAAAATCGGTAAAAACAATAGATTTTTTTTTCCTTTATTTCAATACTCAATTCAATAAAACAACTTTTGGTTTTGAATACAAAATTTTCGCTGAATATTTTAACTAATACCGAAAGTCCGTTTGTTTTTTATTTTGTTTATTAAATAACAGACAGCGAAGTTAGAAAGTATATTTCTTTGGTAATTTAACTAAATATTCAATTAATTATAATAATAATAACGTTTTTAATCACTGCTGAACTTTTATAGAAAAGTTCTTGTGAGTGAATAATTTTTTTTTTTGTTTTTTTTTTTCAGTAATTTTTTAATTGTTACAGGAATTTTTTTTTTTTGTGAAATTGTCGTGACTTATCTTAAAAACTAAATGAAAACTTTTCAT
This sequence comes from Delia radicum, assembly GCA_021234595.1. Taxonomy (NCBI): domain Eukaryota; kingdom Metazoa; phylum Arthropoda; class Insecta; order Diptera; family Anthomyiidae; genus Delia; species Delia radicum. Next base: position 149,595,318 of record CM037853.1, on the reverse strand, counting down.
TTTTGAAACTCAAAGGTGTGGAATGTTTCCCGAATATTTTTTTCTTTTTTTGTCAATTTTTAGTAATTTTTAACACATTTCAAAATAATATACCTTAAGAAATTTTACAGCGAAACTAAAACCAGTTTTGAATATGCCTGCCCCCTGAGTTTTTTTTTTATCTCAGCAAGTAGATTGCCAGAAGTTTAAAATCATTAAAATCAGCCCATATTTAATGAAATGTAAAGCTCGTAATGAATTTTTACGTTTGAGGTATTCGACTTTTGTGTACCATCTTTAGTGGAATTTAAAAGTCAACTTTTCGACATTTTAATTAGAAGAAAGTTGACTTTTTCATAAGACGGATGTTGACTTCCAAAAGGTAGAAAAAGTCGATTTATATTTAGAAGCCTAGACTAGCGTATTGAGTAGATTAATTTTTTTTTAGTAACAGCACCTTCAATTTTGAGAAATGTGATGATAATTTGTGCAAAAATATAGTAAAATCTGAGAAAACCCGAAGATTTACTTGTCAATGCTGCATATTTATTAAACAAATTTGATACCAAAATTTAGCTGAAGCTCTGATTAGTATTTACCTGAAAAAACTAAAAGAAAATATCTTAAATTTTAACGAACATTGCCATGTGTTTTTTAATGTTCAAAAAATAAACCACAATTTAATTAAAAATTAACCACAAATGTCAGTAAAAAATAAACAAATATTAAACTTTTTAATTTTTTTAAATACGACTGTAAACAATTAACGTAAAATCATCAAACAGTCATTTGATGTGGTTTGTTTTTTAAATGAACTACATGGTTAGTAAAAAATGTAATTTGTAATTTCACTGACATTTACATTAAAAATAAAGAAACTGTATTGCAACCCAAACAACTACATATTTTTAAAGCAGAAGTTCCCTGAGTGTATGTATAAAACAACTTTGTTAGAACATCCAAAACTTTAAGCAAATCTTGCGAAAAATCTGACCCATATGTTAAAAAACTCAGCATGGACAAAATATTTTTTTTTTTTTTTAAAGAGAGGCAACACTCAAGAAATACTTCCTATATTTAGTGTGTTGCTTTCTTTGGAAAGGGATAGTATAGAGATGAAAGGTGGGCCAGTGAGCAGTGCAATTAATATTAAATAAAATATTTTATTTTTACAATGTCTTTTCTGATTTTATTTTCCTCATTATCTTTGATATTTAACATTTATTTTATGTACGATTAATGATGAACTTGAGGGGCAACTGGTAAATGAGCGCCTTGAGGTTGGAAACCATTTTCATCAGCTACATAGTTGACTGTGAAGTGTTCACCAGTTTTCTCATCAACCCAAGAGTAAGAACCATGGACAACAATGGCTTCGTGTTCAGTACCAACATCCTTCAATTTACCATCTTCATCGTGGGAAGTACCATCGGAGGTTTCAAAACCATATTTGTAACTTTCAGGTCCTACATCAGAATCCTCACGAACTGTTTGAACATCGCTAGGAGCAGCCAAAGCAATGGCGAAGAGAGCAGCAAAAACAATGATGATTTTCATGGTGAAGTGTTATTCCGTTGATTGCACAAACTGAATTGATACGTAATTCCTAAAACTAATGCAGCTTTTATACATCTTTGGGCAGTTTAAATTGAATACAACCTAGTACAAAGTCATCTTAATGTATGCTGTTATGTTAATTTGCCAAAAAAAAGCAATAAGTAAATATTAAAAAAAAAAGCAATACATATATATCAAAACTGGATGAGTAGATTATTTAATTGTTATAAATATGCATAAGCGTGTATCGTAGAATTTGCTTTTTCGAACAAAAAAAAAAAAAAATATACTCAAATCATGCATATTAGAAATCCAAATACAAAAATGTAGTATATAATTGCTTTGGAAAATTGATTAATGGCGCTAACCAGCGCCTTAAATTAGCGACTGCATTGCATTTTATAAAAAAACGTAAGCTTCCGCGTTTTGTATTTCTTCCAATTGTTTGAGAATATTCGACTTTTTCCAACAATTAAGTTAACATAATTAAAATTTTGCTTAAAATAAATACTTTTTGTTTCTTTCCGTTACCAGCTTAATAAAAAAAAGTTAAAAGTCAAACTAACGAATATGCTTCTAAACATGATCCAAATATTTTAACAAAATTTTGTAAAGGGAGCTTTTTAAAACTTTCAACACACATTTCAAATAAATGTCTTTCAAATTGAACTGAAGTTGGTATTAATATTCTACTAATAAATACGGAGTTTACGTATTACATATCTCTTATTCCAAAACTTAAGTTTAATCGCTGCTCCAAATTGGGAGTTTTATTACAACAAAGGTGTAAGAAATATACAATGCTTAAATTATCATAAATTTTAAACGCGACGACAGAAAATTAAAAACTTTGTATCATTTTAAAGGTCAAATCCTCTTTAAACAGTGTTGAACAAATATATTTTTTTTTTTGAAAAAAGGATAATGAAATTAAAAAATGTCGTTTATTCGCGAAAATCTCAAAAAACCCCATAATTAATTTTTATGAAATTCATTTTGCATTAACTACAACATATCACTTACAATATATAAAAAATTCAAAGTTGGGAATCCGATGTGTTCAAAAATAAACGGATTTTTGCGGAAAGTATCATTGGTATTTAATATAAAATTTTGTATATTTCCATAGTACCCTCCCTATGGGGAATGAGGAGTCAATTGAACTAAAAGTGACTGGTTAAAGAAGGACTTTTCACAGGACTGGTATAATTTAATACTGAAGTGGGTTAAGCAGTGTCAATTGTCCTAAAATTACCAATCCTGTGACTGGTAAAGGGAGGACATACCACTTAAGCAGAATGCTTATTAACAAGAAAAAGGCAGTTGGGCAGAATTTTACCCATTGTTTTCGTTTATTTTATACGACATGGCCCTTTTGCGACAGTCTTGTGGTATGCCCATCTTTGGTTTGTCCTGTGGCATACCACTATGTGGTTTAAAACAGGACAAATGACCCGCTCCTATGGCAAGCCAATGTTAAAGTTGCCAGTTGTTTACATAGGTTAGGGTTTAGCAGAGGACCGGTGTCTGGCACGAAGGGACCGATCCTGTGGCACACGCAGAACCGGTCCCATTCCCCATAGGGCTATAACAAATTTCAATATTGCTTGACACTCATGTTAAAATCGATATGCATGTTAAACAGGAAACCACATTTAGTTAAATTGCGTACTCGGATTTTCGTTATTACATCCTATATCCTTTCAAAACTATACTTAAAACTTGCAAAAACTATGTATTAAATTGTGACTTATTATTTGGATTTGACAAAATTTCAAGTTAAAGTTTAATAACGAAAAAATCTTAATTTCAATTTGAATATTTGCGTTATAATTTATAAATTTAAAAAGAATCTTTAATTCATTTATCAATATTAATTGCAAATTTTCTGCATTTCAAATAGAACACTTTGTAACTAATTTGAAATTTTCTTGATTTCTGATGAAATTGTAAATAAATAAAACAAACTATTTTTTGGCATGTAAACTATAATAAATTGTATGTTTAACATACACTCGTAGAAATAAACCTGTAAAAATAGTAAAAAAAGGTCTTAAAAATTAGTTAAAAATTTTCTCGCAGAAAAACTGCTAAAATTAGCAGTTTTTTTTTACTAAATATTAGTAATAAAGAATAACAAAAATATATCTTTTGAATTTACAAATATTTAGTTATAATTGAGCTAAACTTTAGCTAATTAAAAGTTACACAATAAACATCTAAAATCAGCATAAAAAGTTTACTAAATATTTGTAGACAAAAAATCTTTAGAAAATTTGTAATTTTTAAAGTTTTTTTTATGAGAATAAAAACCTGCCATTATGAAATTAGCAATCTACATTTTTTTAGCAAAATTTCTGTTGATTTTAGCAAAATAAACTATTCTTGTATTCAACTAAATTTGAGGTAAATATAGCAAAAATTTTGTTAATATTAATATTACTGTTTGTGTTTTCTATTTTGAGTCTACAAATATTTAGTAAAATGTTTTGCTAATTTTACAGAGTATAATGCTATTTTAAATTACTTAATATTCACATCGAATATAACAAAAGTTTTGTAAAGTTAACAGATTTATTTTTGGCGATCTTACATTCATTTTGAACTAATTTTTAGTAGATTTTGGTGCTATTTTTGCAGGTTTTTTTCTATAAGTGTAGATTTACAATGTGAGAGACCTACACTCAAAAAAAAAAGTTAATAAAGACAGCAAAAAATTTTGAATTAATGTAATATCTAAAAAAATAGAAATAATTATATATAACATAAACAAAATTATCTTTCAACTGCTTACATCAATAGTTGTCTAAATGATGCTATCTTTTATAGAAACTAAACAAAAAATAACAAAATATAACATGTACAACCCCTTTTTGCAATAAGAAAAAGGAAACATAAAAATCTATCTCAGATATGTCTCTCTGTCTTTCGCTTTAAACTGTCTACCTGTTTTATATTTGTTTGTCATTTGACCACACTAGATAATTAATCTCTATAAACATTTAGTTTGCAAATACACATTTAATCTTTATTAAATTTAAACATTTTATTTTGTCTTTTATTTAATTAATAGACAATTACTTTCACAAGCCGGTGACAATGCAAAATTAAAGTTGTTTCAATCCACTATTTTGTTTTATGTATGAAAAACAGATTCAAACATTTTCCATGGTTGGTTTTTTCAAGTCTTACTTGAGTTGTACTTCTTAGTATCATTTCCTCGTCATTTTCTGCGTATATCTTTCAATCTGGTTGTCGTCACACTATTGGATGAAGACAAAATTCGGACAAAACTGTATTAAATCACTCTAATGGAATCTAAATTAATCTGATATGTACAATTAGATGTAATTTGATACAAGTTAATCGGGACATTTTTAGGATGAAATTTTGTATATATTATTGTGGGGTCATATTAAATTAGATAAAACTATATAAAGCTTCATAACAGTTTTTTTATTCGGGAAGCTATTACAATTTTGTTTCCAAATGTTTAGGTATTCGGAATTTCAAAATCTGGATTGGACGTATATATGCGTCCTATTGATATCAATGATTATTTGTTGTCTAGTTCTTCATTTATTTTCATATTAATTCAATTTTAAAAAAATGCGGAACTAAATGAAACCATACAGCTTTTTAGGTGGAAAAATCATCTCAAACCAATACAAACAGATGTGTTTGAGACTTTAAATCTTGATTATCTCAATTGTTTAGAAAAAATACATAATTTTGCCGAATAGTACTGCTATTCGGTATTCGGCCGAATAGTAATCGAATATTCGTGACATCTCTAATAATTATACATAAAAGTAATAGAAATTTTGTTTTTACTTTTAATACACATATTTATATAGAATTTTATGTGATGCCATATATTATTATATATAAAAGTTCGCAGAATCGCTATCGCCGTATGAGCTGTAAATCCATCGTGCTGGAGCCATATGTCAGGATTATTGGGAACTACTCGACGTAAAAAATGTTCCAACATGGTCCGATATACCTCCCCGGAGACAGTTTCTGGTTCCTCAGCTTCATTTTCGACAAAAATAACTCTAACAGCAATAATTCCACACCAAACCGTGCATCTGACAAGCGAGGTATCCATACCGGGACCGGTAGATCTTAATGAACTTTGGATGTGTTGCAGAGAATAAAAATTAAAGGGATCACTGTTTTTGTTCAAATAATTTAAAAATGTTTCAACTCTGGGTCCACGTATAGGCAATATGGGTATCAAAATTTTTGTTTTCCAATTCCTCCCCCTCTTGAAACCGCGCCTGCCAACATTCTTTGGTGGTATAAGTATGTATCTGAATTAAAAAAAGTGGGCGTTGAAGTGGGCGTTGAAGAGGGCGTGGTTGGTAGTTATATGGCGACGTAACCCGGATTTAGCGCAATATACTACCAAATATAAAAAAAATCGTTGAAATTAAGAAATTTGTACAACGAACAAAAAAGTTTATAACTTTTAAACAAAATTGGGAGTAAAACGGGGCGTGGCATATGAAAAGTTTATTTATATATGGAATGGTAAACATTCTTAGTGATATAAGCAATTACATGATTTAAAAGAGTGGCCGTCAAAGTTGGAGTGGTGGAAAAAATAGACTATTATTCCTTCCAGAGTCCCAGTTATATGCTGCGAAAATGTCAAGAAGATCGGTCCAGAGGTCTGGTCTCCTAAACAAACATAGATTAAATTTTATATATATAGATGAGATATAACTATATGTGGTGATCAGTGACAGGAACTTCATGCACTAAAAGTGTGTGTTTAGGCGCCTATAACATTCACGATTGTTTTTTTTTTTTTTTTTTTTGAATATTGAGTATTGAATATCCACCAGAGGATAACAAACAAGTTTTCAATTTATTTTTTGATCAATGGTTATAATCTTTAACTTCAAGCTCATATATTAATTAGTTCTCATGTAGTGAGTAAACTAGTTTATATGAATGTTTGATGTTTGGCATGGGATTGTTACCGCTTTCAAAACGTGTTCTGATGATGGGAACCTAGAAATATAGAAGTATAGAGTATGAAATATAGAGTATGGCCTCGAACTTGGATAATTTTCATTTTCATTGCACAATTAATAAAAATTATATCAAACTTAATTCACGAAAAATCTTAAAATATGCACTAAAAATTTGAAAACTGTGGACTTAAAAATTTTTGTTAAAATTGAATAATTTAAAATTGTGTTTATTGCGCAAAACGTATGTCGAGAATAGTTAAACAAAACAAATTTATTTAATTAAAATCGCTTGAAAATATGAAAAATAATTCATTTAAAGTGTCGCCTGAATCACTTTTTTGTTAATTTGCTTCGAAACTAGAAAATCATACTTCAGGATTTTAATGATTGATTAAAATCACTTAAAAAATGTTACTTGTCAAATACAAAATAAAATTAAAAGTGATCTTTTTACGAAAAACTAAGAAATATGCATTAAAAATATGCCTTTTAAGCAAAATATGCAATCAGAATATGCCCCTAATGCAAAATATGTAAAAATATACATTAATAGAAATATGCAAAATTATAATAATTATGCACTAACAAATCGATGCAATTTTAACTCAAATTCTTGATTCGCAAAAATATTTTGTTTACCCTGTTCTCAGACTTAAGGAAAAACACGCATTTGAATGAACTTTCGGTCCCTGATGATGATATATAGCGTTGTATTAAAATTTTCGCAAAAATAAATATGAGATGTAAGTATACATCGTTACATCAAGCTATATATGTATGTATATATATATACTTTTTTTATCGGGTATTTTATTAATTTTTTTACATTTAATTTTGTTTTTACAGGGAAACAGAGTAGTATTTGGAAGATGACAAAGCCAATTGTGACAATTTTTTGTTGTTGTTTTTGTTTTTTCTTTGATATTTTAAATTTTGAATCTCACTCCTAGACGAGGACAAGAAATTCTCATTGAGTTGTGATTTAACATAACAAATATCTCTAGAAATTCTAATAACAAAGTCCCCTGAAGATTTCCTTAGGCAGGAATGAAATCCGGATAGGGACGCGCCTACATCAGATTGCTTTTCACAATTTGTTAAATAAGTTTTGGGACTTTAGCATATTTAATTACTATAAATGCATTTAAATGTTTGTTGTTGCTAAATTAATTAAGCAAGAAGCCTGAAATTTGAGTATTTATTAAAATGTAGTCAAACCTGTATCAATGGACCTTTTTACGGACTTGTTTAAAACAGTCAAGGATATTAAAGGATCAAATTTTTAAAATGACGTTTTGAAAATTGTTGGTCCTGTTACATTTCGTCAAATAACTTTGTGGAATATCCGAGATGATTATCTTTCATTTGATAATTTAAAAATTTAACTTTAAATGTCCTGTTGAAAGGACATAGGATGTGATAGTGAAAATCTGAGTAGGACATGTGGTCTCCTATTTAACGTGCATATGGATTTTAACATAAGTGCCAAAAAATATTGAAATTTGTCATGGGGTACTATGGGAATATACAAAGTTTTATATTAAACGATACTTTCAAAAAAAAAACCGTTTTCGTTTGAATCCCTTTGATTTGCAACTTGAAGTTTTCATATGTTGTATGCGATACTTTTAGTTAATTGTAAAATGAATTTCATAAAATTAAATATGGGTTTTTTAATATATATGCGAATTAAGGAAATTTTTTCAATTTCATTATGCTTTTCGAGAATAAAATTAATTTCTGTGCATTAATTTCTGTTTAAAGAAGAGGACTTGATCTTTAAAATGACACCAAATTTTTAATTTTCTGTTGGCGCGTTCAAAAGTTAGGATAATTCAAATATTGTATATTTCTTACATAAAACATAACTTTGAGCTAAACGGGAACTATAAATAAATTTGGAATAAGAAAAATAACGTAAACTCCCTATTTACTAGAAGATTGTTTATTCCAAGTTATACTAAAATCGGAAGGGGTAAAGTTGAAAATGTCACTACCCAGGTAAAAATTTTAATATGAAGTCTCTTTTGATAAGTGCCCATATATAAACCCATACAAATTGGTCCGAAAAATGGGTCATCTACACTTAACGAATTTATCAAATTATATATAATTTGATACAATTTTATCCGAGATATGTTCATATCCGAGACATTAAATTCTATTTAGATACAAATATATCTGATTTTATAAAATATTAGCCGATAGTAGGTATGCTTAGTGTAACTTCCCAGGAAAAAATTACACATTCCAAAAAGAAGGTGATGCCCACACTTGCTTACATATCACATTGCCAAATTTAGTAGCTGCAATACCAAACACATTCCAACGTTCCATCAAAAAGCAAGTAGTATTGTAATCAAATCAATCGTAATCAATTCTTTAAATTTAAACCTGAAAGCATGAACTCAATAATAAAATAATTATTTACTGAAAAGAAAATAACAATGTTATTAACTTATATGTATAAGTTTTTGAACTCAAGAAGTAATCATATACTTTTTCTTAATAAAATTACGTTATTGGAAGTAGTTCCTCATTTTGAAAAAGGAAGTTATACAATTTTAAAGAATTTATCTTATATATTTATGTTGAAACAAATTTTTATTTGCTGCAAAATAATACTAAAAACCGAAATTGCTTGTTGCCTAAATTTTGGTAAACTATGGTTAGGTATAAATTAGGGACGCGCTAATTTATACTTAATATTTTCTTATTTTTCTAGGGAACTATTTTTTTTTTTTTTGTGTAAGTACTTCGTAGTTTTACAATGGAACTATTTCTTTATTAAAAAATGTATGTAGTTCCTACAAATATAAATTAATAGTTCTTGGGTAAAAAAATAATCAATTCTAAAGAATCAATTATTTTAGTCTCACGCCCTGTTAAAAGAATCGAGTAGGTAATCTAGTAAGGAATGCGTTCTGCCCAATATACTTAATTACAAACCCGCTTACCTTTTTGAACATTTTTTGCTGGGTTGAAGTTAAGCTTAAACGATTTAAGTTGAAAAGTAAAATTTCTAGAAATAACAATTTTAAAGACCCAAATTTTTTAAATGAAACATAACGAAATTTTTTAAAATTATACAGAATAAATTTTGTGTTTCTAAAATTTACCTATTTTGTTATTTCAAGTTATATAAAAGAAATCAATTGAAAATGATTTCTTTATAAAATGAATATGGGTATATGTGAAGCCATATGTAATAAAGTCTTAACCTGCAGATAACTTAATTGATATTGATATTGAACTTCAGCAAAATATGTATGGGATAATATATAATGCTATATAAAATTATAAGCAAAATATTTTCAGTATGACATATAGTTTCAGTCACATATAGTTTAATAAGAATTAGCATGGACCCATATATAATCATATCAATCACTACATATATGTAGTTACATATAGAGTAAGATTTGGAGACATATATAGTAATATCAAGTACCATATAAAAAATTCGCTCAATAAAAATTATCTGATGTATTATTATATAAGCAGTAATGTGGCTTCATTCAAAGTCAGATATGACTTAATCATATTTTATAAATTACTTGATATAACTATTTTTACCCGGGTATAAACAAAATATTTGAAAAATTCGAGGTGCCACAGTCTACCAATATAAAAAAAAAATTAATTTTATTTGCCTTAATCATTAAGACCACAAATATTTAAATTTTTTATTTCGCCTCTTCTTTTTTTATTTCTTCTCCTTTTTCTTTCTTTCACAAAATTTCCCACTGTGCAGTATAAGACCACATTTTGAATACAATCATTGTTATTATTATTTATTTATTTTTGTTAAATAAAATTCTAAATATCATTCTCTAATTATTCCAAAACAAGATTTAATATTAAATTTAACTTTAAACCAGTTAAACATTATACAGTTAATGCTTAGATTATCGAAATGATATTTTAAGTTTTTACTGTATTTAATTAATGTCTGGGCACAGCAACAACATTCTTAAAGATGTTTTACCACTTTTTTTTGGCTAACAAATGAAAGTAAGATTAAAATTTAAAATCTATCTAATTTTAAGTATTGTATTTTTAACGTAACTGCGTTGGGGTATTATAAATAAATTAATTACCAGTGCAGAAATGGATTACATAAGCCCATATCTGGTAATGGTAACTACTTACTTTTCCCATTACAAATATGTCAACTTTTATATGGCGATATCGAGCAAAGTAATAAGGTATCATTATTAGCCAGCATACGAAAAATCAATATATGGGCTATTGCAAACAATTTTTATTTATATTAACAACACTTTAACTCTTACACTCAAAAAAAAAAAACAAAAAGTTAGTAAAGTCAGCAAAATTGTAGTCAGGAGGGTGCTTGCAAAAAAATTGCTAATGTCAGCAAGCTCTTTTGCTGAAAACCAGCGAGCTGATTTTTTAGCAACAAAATTAGTAGATTCAGCAAAAGTTTGGCTAACACTTAGTGGATTAGAAATTAAAAAACCATTGCTAAAAATTAATAAAATTTTTGGTGAATATTAGTAGACTGAAAAAAAAAAATACAAAAAATTTTTAGAAAAATTTTACTGAAGTTAATTTATTTGCTGAAAATCATAAAACATATTCTAATTTTCCCGGGATTGCCGGGAAATTTTTTTTTTTTTTTATTTAAAACCAATAATTTGATCATAAGGAATGTTTTTTTTTTTTTGTTAAAAGACTAAAAAATCTCATATGTTTTCAATTTGTGCATTGCAAACTAAAACAAAAACATATTAAGTAAATGATTTGAGATAATTTGAAATTAAAAATAAATATCATATAATATTACAAAAAAAAAAACATCAGCTCGTTAAAAAAATAAGCTCTTAAGTCTGCCAAAGCATTTAGTAATTCACTTGACATCCGATTTGGAATTTTTGTGACAATGTTCCCAGCTACAGAGAAATTGATGTTGGCTTTATTGTTACCAGAGCATTATATAAATCGTCTAAATTTTGCATCTTCATATTGCTTGCTTCATATAAAGCAAATTTTTCTCTCTAACAAAATCGCTAGATTTGATTTTTGATTTCTTGGATTGGCCTTTGCATTGAAAGATTCATCGACTTGGGTTTCAGATATGTCATTGTCACTGTTGGATATTTCTAAAATGGATCGATCAAACAGGCTTTTTATATTGGTTCAGCATACAATTTTACAGAGGTTTTGTATGTATTAGAATTTGTATTAAAGTTATCGGGAGTTCTTAGATAATTTATTAATGCTAACATTTGGTTGAGTTTGCTTTAATTGACTCAGCCATTTTTTGTTTTTTAGTAAATTGTGATTTTATTAACAAAAGCTGATCAAAAAGTGTATTTACAACAGCATCAGCTACTATAAAATTATAATCTCGTCGACTTAGTGCTTCAACTGCATATTTTATGGGATTCCAAACTTCAGCTAACATCTCCAGGACTGGAACATGTTAACCCTCAAACCGGCCTAAGCTTATTTCAATAAAATTTATGCCACGTGTTCGGCACAAAAAATAAACAATATGTTCTTCTAGCATTTTTTTCGTTGCTTACTTTAAGCGATATAGGCAAAAATAAGTTTAGAGTGAATCTTAAAAACTAATGCATAAAAATAAATATGTTAGGGGCATAAATTATTCTTTACCAAGGCGTAATCCAAAAATTACAACTTTTGTATTTTTATTTAAGAAGATATGGCGATTTTAGTTTTTTGGAAAATGCGAAATTGTCCGCAAAAGTGCCTTAACTTAATATATAGGCCTGGGTTCTATATTCCACTACGAAGTGACAGTGGAATCGTTTTTAATTCCACATTTTCAATTCCGCTGTGTTCTGAAAAACGAGTGAATCGTTTTTTTCACGACGATTTCATTTTCATTTTGGTTTTATCAACAACATAAAAAAATGCGGGAAAAAACCAAATTATCACTTTAAAGTGAATGAAATTGTAATAAAGAAGAGTGCATTTTTTAACAAAAATAAAAATTAAACAAAAAAATACTTATATTTAAAATAATATAAAATGAGTTACGCAATTGTGATTTCCTGGTATTTAATTGAAAAAGAAAAACAAAAAACGGAAAATCTAAATAAAAAAGGCTTCGTGACTGTTCAAATCCTTTGGAACTACAAGAAAAATCGTAAGAAAATAATTAAAACTGAGTCGCAAGTGTTTAAAATTAATAAAAAAAAAAAAATATTTTATTGCGTATTTTAGATTAAATAAGTATGAATTTATGATGGTTTTAGAAGAAGTATCACCAATGGCTAAAAAGACAAGCATTCCAATTATTTTGCAATTGGCCACAGCACTACGCTATTTCGGACAAGGAAGTTACCAACAAATGATCGCAAAAGACTTCAATGTAGCAGTGGAAAGAAGTACAGCATCAAAAATTTTAACAAATATGTGTAATGTTTTGAAAACTGTCATATACCCAAATGATTAGATTTGAAAGAAGTCGCGAAGAAATTGAGAAATCAAAAAGAGAAATCAAAAAGGAAAATCATCAGTTGCGGTTCTTCATTTTCTATATTTTCCGTATCTTCGTCATTTTCATTTAATTTTTGTAAAATCACGTTTATTACATTGTTGGAACTGGTGCCATTTAAGTTTGACAATTCAGTAGATGAATTTGTGGTTGTTTACCATTTGCTAGTCGTCCCGAATGACTTAGCAGCTGTAACACCTTCGACTGCTGTTAAAGGCCAGAAAGTTTGGCAACTGGTTGGGTCCTCCACCTGTTGCCGTTACCTCTGCTCTATTTTCGGCCAATTTTTTACGAATGGTAGCCTTCCAATCAGCCCAAGTCCTAAGCTGTTTATTGTACTTGCTAAGTCCTTCCATAACTGATCTTCAACTGTTTTGACGCCCCTTTGGCCAAACCAGAATTTTTTTCCATTAATGTCAAAAATGCGGCGTCTCGTTCCGGATTCATGTGTTTTCCCCCAAAAAAATACAACACTTTTTCAGTTAAATAAATGTATATTAAAAACATATCACATATTTACTTACATTATCGCATGGGTTCTACATTCCGAAAATGAAGTGAAAGTGAAACTTCCGCTCAATTTGTGTTCCCAATTCCACATAAGTGATTTGAAAAGAAAAATTTCATTTTCATTTTGTTTCTAGTGGAATTAAAGTGATTTGATGTGTTATATAAAACAATTTCACTACAAAAAAAGTAATTGTAAAACGGTATTAGTAAACTGAGTGAAAAACCAAACTTTTTAGAAAATAATATTATTTTGAATATTAAACGTAAAAAAAATCAAACAATATAAGTAAATGTGATATGTTGTTAATATACGTTTATTTAACTGAAAAAGTGTTGTATTTTTACGGGAAAACACATGAATCCGGAACAAGAGGCCCCATTTTTACCATTCATGGAAAAAAAATCCGGTTTGGCCAAAGGTTTTTAGAGGGGCGACAAAACAGTTGAAGACCAGTTGTGGAAGGACTTAGCAAGTACATTAAACAGCTTAGGACCTCCCGAAAACGATGCAACTGGTTGGAAAAAGGCTTGGGCTGATTGGAAGGCTACCATTCGTAAAAATTGGCCGAAAATAGAGCAGAGGTAGCGGCAACAGGTGGAGGACCCAATAATATCCAACACATATCATCCAAAGAAGATTCAGTTGCCAAACTTTCTGGCCTTTATACAGCAGTCGAAGGTGTTCCAGCTGCTAAATCATTCGGGACGACTAGCAAAGGGTAAACATCCACATATTCATCTACTGAATTGTCAAACTTAGATGCCACCAGTTCCGACAATGTAGTAAACGTGATTTTACAAAAATTAAATAAAAATGACGAAGGTACTGAAAATATAGAAAATGAGGAACCGCAACCGATGATTTCCCTTTTTGATTTCTCTTTTTGATTTCTCAATTTCTTCGCGACTTCTTTCAAATCTAATCCATTTTGGGAATATGACAGTTTTCAAAACATTACACATATTTGTTAAAATTTTGACGCTGTACTTCTTTCCACTGCTAGATTGAAGTCTTTTGCGATCATTTGTTGGTAACTTCCTTGTCCTAAATAGCGTAGTGATGTGGCCAATTGCAAAATAACTGGAATGCTTGTCTTTTTAGCCATTGGTGATAATTCTTCTAAAACCATCATAAAAGCATACTTATTTAATCTAAAATACGCAATAAAACTATTTTTTTTATTAATTTTAAACACTTGCGACTCAGTTTTAATTATTGTCTTACGATTTTTCTGGTAGTTCCAAAGGATTTGAACAGTCACGAAGCCTTTTTCTATTTAGATTTTCCGTTCTTTGTTTTTCTTTTTGAATTAAATACCAGGAAATCACAATTGCGAAACTCATTTTATATTATTTTAAAAATAAGTATGTTGTTGTTTAATTCTTATTTTTGTTAAAAAATGCACTCTTCTTTATTGCAATTTAATTCACTTTAAAGTGATAATTTGGTTTTTTCCTGCATTTTTTTATGGTGTTGCTAAGAACAAAATTAAAATGAAATCGTCGTGAAAAAAAACGATTCACTCGTTTTTCAGAACACAGCGGAATTGAAAATGTATAATTAAAAACGATTCCACTTTCACTTCGTAGTGGAATATAGAACCCAGGCCTATTTGTTTTTTTTTTTTACTTTTAATATTCAAAATAATTTTATCTTCTAAAACGTTTGGTTTTTCACTCAGTTAACTAATACCGTTTTACAATTACTTTTTTTGTAGTGAAATTGTTTTATAGAACACATAAAATCACTTCAATTCCACTAGAAACAAAATGAAAATGAAATTTTTCTTTTCAAATCACTTATGTGGAATTGAGAACACAAATTGAGCGTAAGTTTCACTTTCACTTCATTTCGGAATGTAGAACCCATGCGATAGTGTTCAAACTTAAAGGCTTTGGTACAAGTACCTTTAATTGTGCAATGAAAATGAAAATTATTCAAGTTCGAGGCCATACTCTATATTTCTTTATTAGGATATTGTCCAATTTATACCTAAACTTATTCATTTCTATTTATTAGCTCTAAACCTATTTTGGCAAATATCGCCTAAATTAGGCAAAGAAAAAAAAAAATGTAGAAGAACATATTATGTTAGGCCGGTTTGAGGGAGAAGTTATGATTATAAAATAAAGATTACGAAAAAATAACGCAATCTACAAGTGAGAATAATAGCGGAAACACAAACAAATAATTGTTTGAAAACAATCAAGGTTTTAATTAACTGGCAAAATTTGTAAATTCGTAAATCACAAATTACTAACTTTTAGTTCGAACATTAGTTCAAATACTGATGAAATTTGTTCCTGAGGTAAAATGAGACAACTAATAACTTTAGCTAAATAACTGATTTAAACGATAACAACAGAAAAGTAGCTCAACTGAATTAAAACTCGTTTAACAGTTATATCTAATTATTTTTTTATGAGTTTACAATGTTTTTGGAAAGTTTTTATTTTAAAAGTAGCATAACTGGCATATAAACAAATATTTTCCCAATTCATATGTAATTTATTAAGCGTAAATAATTTTACTGTCTCCTGATAAAAATTGCACAAAAATCCTTACAAACGTTTCCATTTCTGGTCTGCAATTATTGCAATATTTTAGTTAAATGTATAGTGGTCTTATACCACTATTAAAATGAACCACTTATTGTATGTGCTATGTTTAAAATGTGTTTCATACATACTGACATACCTTTTATTATAGAATATTATCTATCTAAATATGTAAATATATAATTATATGATGCTGATTTATGATTTCCGTAGTAAAATTGCAATTTATAAGACATTTTTGGAATTTCTCTAAGAAATTTTAATTACTTCTTCAATATCACACCCGTAGAAAAAGGCCGTACAAATAGTTGAAAATTCAGAGACGACAACAGAAAAAAGTATCTGAATTTGCGCCCGCAGAATTTTCAATGAAGTTGAGAATCGTGTTCTGATAAATTAAGGTTACCTAAATTTAGTTAAAAAAGTTGGTAAAATATGTTAACTAACTTGATTGTTAAATACATTGGCAGTACAAGGCAAATTAGCTAATAATTTTAGCTAAATCCACAGAATTTTAAGCTAAATCAACCAAACTGCTCATTCACTTATATTTCAGGACCATATTTATTACCGGAAATATAAGTGAATAATATATACTATTTAATAGGCACAGATTAGCGGTTTTTGGTCCATTTTTCTATATCGCGCTTAGTTTCCGCGATATAGTCTATTTTATGATTATATAAGAAGTGCGACTGTAGCGGAGACACAAACCAATATTTTTCAAAAACAATTGAGGTTTAAATTAACTGACAAATTTGTAAAATTCAGAATTACAAATTACTAAATATTAGTTTGAAAAACAATTTTAGATACAAGTGAAATTTGTTCTTCTGGTGAATTAAGATAACTTTATACCACTTTCACATGAACGATGTGTTAGTATTCTTCAAGATAATTGCATTATCTCTTTATCACGAGATTTTCCATAGAAATTTTCTTCCAATAATCACAATAATCACGAGAAAATTTATAAATCGCGTCAATAATCTCTTAAAAGTCAGGGCTGGGCAGTATTTTTAGCAGCACTCAAAGTAAAAGCTTCAACCTATTTATGACATGTGTCATAGATTTTCGTCCAATGTAACGTTTCATAGTATCGAATTTTTGTGTATTACAAAGGATTTCATTATTTTTGTAATAAAAAGCTAAAATGTTACTTTTCTATTACAAACCCTATTATTATATCAAGGACATGTCCATCGAGGTAAGTACTTACCTCGGTAATTTTTTATTTAAATCGTTAATTTTTAAAAATTTAATTATATTGAGTTTTGTATAGAAACAAATTAAATATACCATAAACACATTACACTACACTGAAAGAATTATCCTTCATGATATTAATGAAACAATTTCATCGAATTTTTTTGGTAGATTTAATGAAGAATTTCATTATATCTAAGACATTTTATTAATATTAAAAAATTTTTTCATAAACTTTTTTCTATGAAATTTCACAGTTTCATAAAAAAAATCATTCGATTTCATAAATGATCTCTTCATAAATTTAATGAAAATTTATTTTAGAGCTATCAAATTATTTCAAAATCCTTTGTTTTCATAAATAAACAAGTTTTTTTTTATATATTTTAAAACGTAAAATTTAATCATAAAAAGTTTTTGAATATACAAAATGACCGCCCAACGTCGACGGTTGTGATCGCTGCATTATTAGACGATGTTACATATTTTGTTGTGTATTGAGTTTCGAGTTTGTATCACAATGCCGTATCCACGTCTGTCTTCTAAAAATCTGAACTGGCATTTTGATGGTTTCGAATTTTTTGTTTTTCATGTTATTAAGCAATTTTAATCAAATTTAAAGTTAATTTGTATTGTTGAATGTATTCTCTGCATACGTTTTACACAATTGAAATTTTTTTTAGTTATTTATATTGAAAGTACGCATTTAAGAAACCAACAAAAGGTGTTTCTCTTAATCCTACTTTTTAGGTAGGCAAAAGTGGTGTACCTAGCTTGGAACGTTAAATTTTTTGAGTATATTGTGCACATTTTGAAAAACCGATCTTCTAGCCTCGCGCCCATGTTTACTAT
>CM037853.1:149475917-149577083 GCA_021234595.1 Delia radicum | reverse complement strand
TGTTTTTACCATAGATCCAGGTCCATAAATTAAATGGATGCAAATAAAAATGGGATTGTGTATCTTGAAACGCCCAAAGTAAATATTCAGAAAAACGTTGAAGTCAATTAAAATTCTATAAACACAATATTTTTTATAACAATATGAATAAATTAATTTCAAAATTGGTACATTTATTTAGTGATAAGAGTAACAGTTAACATTTTTTCAAAACGCTTTGAAACGATTTTCGAGTGTATCTTAAAATATATATATTTTTACTTAAATTTTTCTTTCAATTCTGGTTCACTGTAGGAATTGAATCAGAATTGATAAACATAAGACAGTTCCATGAATAAGTCAAAAAAAAAATTTAAAATGTTTTTTTTTTATAGGATTTTCAATATTAAAAAAAAATATTTTTTACATATTGGAATTTAAAAGAGTAATATATTTAGGACCTAATTCTTATGGATATAATTGAACTAAAACTCTTATTTAATTATTTCTTTTTAAAAGAACCGAATCAATAAAATATTTTGAAAAATAGTCGTTCAGTCCTGATATGTTAACAAATTGTAAGTTTAATAGATTTTTTGAGAGGGACCCGGTTTCTCAACATGTAACTTGTACATTTGTTACATTAAATGAAGGTATGGAACAAAGTAATTTTAAATTTAATGTAAACATAAATGGAATATAGGTAATGGGTGGTTAAAGACTCGAACTGACCCATTATAGCGCTCTTATTTGTTTATTACTGAAACTTTTGTATATTTTATTCTCAACTATAGTTTTGTTAAATTGAATACAGACTGATAAACGTGGTCTAAAAAACAAGATATTTCAATATAAAAATTAACGTTTCAAGGTACACTTTAACTGCTTGAAAGTACACCTAAAAGTGTACCTTGAAACAAAATTAAAGAAATGTAAAAATTTGCGATTATTTCGCCATTTTTAAATTTTTTAAAATTTTTAATGCAGACGATTTAACTACGTTTATAGACAATATATCTCACTTTAAACTGAACTTTTTATGTCCTTTCTTCAGAGATATAGCTGTTAATATATCTATCATTTCATGGAACTTTCCATTCCCCTATATAAAATTCAACATTTAATAGGGGCTCGAGCAGTTGATAAAATATAAAATAAAATTGAAAATGATTTTATTACGAAAAACTAAGAAAAATGCAATAAAAATATGCATTTACAGCCAAATGAGTAAAAATATGATATCTAAATATGCATTTAAAGCTAAATATGTTTTTATAGCAAATATGCTCTAACATATCGATGACATTTTAACGCAAATTCTTTGATTCGCAAAGATATTTGGTTTACCCTGTTCTCAGACTTAATGAAAAAAACATGCATTTACATGAACTTCCGGTCCCGGGCTATAACTGAATATTTTCAAATCAAAATCAGTTTTAAAAAAGAACAGAAACTGGTATACATTAGGCAAAAACGTATAATTTTATAAATATTGGCTCTGTTTGAATCGTAATATTAGCCAACAAATTTTCACCTTCAAAATCAGTGATTTAATTTTTTTTTTTGGAATTTTTTCGGTCTTTGGTCAAAATTTTTTAATGGTAATGCATTAATTCTTTGAAGATTTTACTAAATTCTTAACTAAAATTATTTTCAGTTGGTTATAATTTGGGGAACATATTTGACATCCGGTTAACATGGGTAAACGATGCCCCAAATATTTTATATTTCAGAACTGCATAATTGTGATCTAATTAAACAATTTACAATGGAAAATTACAATTTACAATGTGATCTAATTAAACAATTTACAATGTAAAATTAAAAAATAAAAAAAAACTATTCTATGTAAATATCTGTGACATGTTCTTTTGAGCCAGTTCCGTAAGTCGTTATTTTTCGTCAGTCTTGCCGATTTATTAAAATATAAAATAAATTATTTTTAAAAATCGGCCATGAGGAATCAATCTGGAATTTTGTTAGCTAATTTTCTCAATTAGTTTTTTTTTATTTTCCCAGTATGGAAACAGTAATGAAATGTCTTAAGTTTTTGGACTATTAATAATGACACCAGTTTACTCTCTGCATTACTTTTAAGACGTATAATAATGACTTATAAAACACACTAATAGAACAAAAATGGTAAAGTTTTTTGCTAAACTACAAAATATTAGTTTAAAATTACTTTGCAGAAAAAACTGTTAAATTTAGCAGACTTTTTGCTTAATATTAGTAAGATAAGAATAGCAAAAATAGTTGAGTTAAATCTTCAAAATTTAATTTATATTTATTAGTTAATTAAAAGTTAAAAATTAATCTTACAAAACAAGCAAAAAATTTGGATATATAGGGAACTTGAAAAATTTTAGACACTTTGAGGTAAAATATTTTGAAAATTGGTTATGTATGTTTTTGCTCAGAGAAAACCAACATTAATTTATATATCTTCTTGCATTTGTTACATTTTAAAATATATATTACACCTCAAAAAAAAAAAAAAATAATAAAATACACTCAAAAAATTTTTTGTCATATGTTAGAACTTAAAAAGAATACAGCGATTATTTTGGAAAACACGAATTTTTTGCCGGTTTAGTGATATTTAGTGGGGTTTAGGGTTACGTATTTGAAGGAAATCATATTAAATCCCTTTTAAACTCGCAAAATTAATAATTTTATAAAAGAATGCTTTTTAAGGTTATGAAAAATTTGTTTGCTCCATAAATTGGAATTAATATTGCTCCATAAAATTGGAATTAATAATTGGAATTTTTTGATGCCTTTTCGATTTTAGCATTACGAGTAAATGATACATCGCTTTAGTTGTCAAAAAGCGAAGTGTGTTTGGAAAAAACTGCAGCAGAGTTAAATGAAAAAAAATAAACTTTTCTGCACTTTATCAATTTAGTCCGTCGTAATTATTCACTCTAGGTAATTAATTATACAGAGAGAATTCCTTGGACGAGTTTAATGAAATTTGTTCACTAAACTAATGTAGTTTGCTTCACAATGTGAATAAAAAGTTCTTATACTTCATGAAAAGCTTCATCAACTTGGTATACCTCGAGCTATAAAAAAATTACACAATTTTCAAATACTATTCTCAAAAATCAATTCTATTAAACAGCACAAAATCCCTATGCAAAAAACCCAGAAAGTTTAAAAATCGGAAAATTTTGGTTTCACTTGTAAACCAGTATACAACTTTACACCAATCAGTGGTATGAAAATTA
Source organism: Delia radicum (assembly GCA_021234595.1). Taxonomy (NCBI): domain Eukaryota; kingdom Metazoa; phylum Arthropoda; class Insecta; order Diptera; family Anthomyiidae; genus Delia; species Delia radicum. Next base: position 149,573,871 of record CM037853.1, on the reverse strand, counting down.
CTTTTTCAGTAAATGTATATCCCAATCAGTGATGCATGCCGCCGGTCGTCAGACGGTTAGCAGCCACCGATAGGTTTTTATCAAGCCGACACTATTGACTTGAATCAGCTAAGCCGTTTGATATAATACAATTTTTTTTTTCTCATATTTTAATGAACAGTTCCTTAAAAAAACTCATTAATAATTTCATTACTCTTTCGACTTTCAAATTCCACATAAAAACTCATATTATGTGGTTCAGAAAATCTGGATTAGCTTGTAAAGGGTCCGCCATCTAAAGTTTTTTTTTTCAACTAGTGCTTATTTCGTGAATGGTAACAATTAGCTCATGTCTGATTTGACAGATAATTAGTTTTATCCTTCCGCTGAACGAATATGGTTGTGTATACGCTTGAACAACGCTGGGAAATATTGCGACATTACTTTGCAAATCATGGTAATGTTGCAGAATGTGTGCGAAAATTGCGTACGGATTTTGGAAGAAGAGAAGTACCGTCAGCTCCGTATGTTCGTTATATTGTGAAAAAAGTGAAAGAAACTGGCATCCTCATCGAAATGCCAGTGCGTACACCTGAGAATATTGCTGCTGTGGCAGAAAGTGTGCGTGAAGCGCCATCAACATCAATTCACCGTCGTTCTCAACAATTGAACATTTCGGAGATATCATTGAGACGAATTTTGCATAAAGTCCTTGGTATGACGCCATACAAAGTCCAATTGGTTCAGGAGTTGAAGCCAACTGACCATCCAATGCATTTTCGCTTCGCTAAGTGGGCCTGCGATCGGCTTACAGAAGATGCCGATTTTGCCAAAAAAAAATCATCTTTTCAGATGAAGCTCATTTTGATCCGAATCGTGTAGGCTAATGCATGGCCAGCCGAGGCAGCCATTTGAATGAAATTATTTACCATTATTAACCGGAAGGATTGTACTTTCAAATAAAAAAAGAAATTTGAGAAAATATTCAGTAGTTTTTTTTATAGCATTTTAAAAAAAAAAGTTATTTGGCGGTCCCTTTATTTAAAGAATACTAGTAAATATCATTAGTAGCTATTCGGATTCCAACTTGCACTTTCAAAGCGGATTCATTTTCAAAGCGGATTATTTCCCAATTGTTAGTAATTTGTCCGCTTTAGATATCAGTTTTTCGGATATTTGTTGATTGTAACGACGCTAGCGCAACAATAAAAAAAAAAGGTATACATTGATGTTCAAAATCTAAGGCGAATAAATTAAATGAAACATATTGAATGCAATGAAGCAAGTACAATTAAAATAAATACAATTTAACACAAAATTTATTTTTGTCTTCAAATAATACTTTTCTAAAAATTTACTAAAAACTCCAAGTGAGATTTTATTTCAGACATCATAATAAGAACCGATTGCATGTCAACGATATCTTGATATGGTCTTCATGTGAAATTTATTGCGCCAAAATAGTTTTGACAATTGCTTGCTATCATTTTATTGCATGTGAAGATGCGGAGTTATACTAAACGTTTTTTAGAACAACTAGTTATGTTCTAAAATAATATCATAACAATTCCCGAATAACGGTTGTAAATTTATATAAATTAAGATTTTTCTAATAAACCTTTGATCAAGGACACAAATGACGATACTGAAAAACTGCGCAAAATCGCTAAATACTACCCATCTCCAAAGTTTGGAGTCCAGTGACAAAATGTATAAAATATGAATAAAAAATCAAATTTTATCAATATATCCCAAACAACCATTTTTTGTATTGCATTTTCCCTTTTTTTATATAAATTAAAAGCATTAAATTTTTCCTTAAAATTCGTCTTACTACAAGTTAACTAAAAATTTATTTTAGTTTGGTCTTTTTGGATTTTTTGACAAAATATCGGTAATGTTTTATGTTACTTAGATTTATTTAGTAATACTAAGAAATTTTAACCCAAAAAATGTCAAAGAGCCCAATAATTCCTATATTTTTTAAGTTTTAGCAGGTTTTTTAAAATTTAGCTAGTCTGTCTTCAGTTTAATAGCTAAAAAAATGCTTTTTTCTGTTTTTTTGGGTCAGACTCAGCTACTTTTTTTGATCAAAAGTTGGCAACAGTGGTTGTAACATAAAAATAAATTTACTTTGCTCTTTTCTATGCATGTGTTCTGTCTCTTTGAAAAATTTTGATTTTATACCTGCTCTAACATACAAAGTTCTTGTAAAATTTAACCTACATCCAATTATCGGCCGCCGCCGACACTTTTTCCCTCCTGACAGCGGCTGACCATATTTTGACGGCTATGGGCGATTAAGCCGCTTCTGCCGACTGTTTTTGCCTCTAGCCGCAGACGTTTTGTCACGGCTTTCATCTCTGCTCCCAGGTCTAGTAAGTCCATTTTGTATTAGTTAGGATCTGAAAGTAGAAAACTATGAGCATAAAAAAATATATGAATAAACAAGCTGTTGTAAGTTTCAAGTATTTATTTTAGTTTTTCAACTTTTAAATAGCCATCAATTCTTTTTCCATTCTGAAATCAGTATTCTATAATTTTTAAGCAAAAAAATCATTTTTAGCAGAATATATGTACTGTTATTTGCATTCAACTAACAAAAACTTTGTCATTATTACAGTTTTTGTGTCCCGTTTTTTTGTGAACAAAAATATTCACTAAAAGTTTTTGCTGGTTTTAGCAAAGAAATTGCTCTTTTCAATTAACTAAAATTAATCTCGATTATAGCTAAAATGTTTTAAATATAACAATTTCTTATCTTACTAATATTTAGCAAACAAAATCTGCTCAGTTTAGAAGTTTTTTCTGCAACGTCATTTTTAACTAATTTTTAGTAGCTTTTTGTTCTATTTTAACATGTTCATTTATATTATAGTTTGTTGTCACTGATTATTGAAAAATAACTAGGTTGGTAACAAACTATTGTATTCAATTAATCGGGTTTCTAGTTTAATTGGTTAATCGATTATTTTTCCTTTTCTGTAGTTTTTATAAAACTTGACTTGGAGAAAACTCTTTAGCCGATTGTAGATGTTGCGGAAATCGAAAGTAGGGCATGATAAAGAATGTCCAACTTCTCATTTCTTTTCTTTGTTTTTTTTTAAACATATAAAATACTTCATTATGACATTAAAGTCCTTTTTAGAATTTTTTATATTTTTAATATAATTAATAGTATCATTTAATTCTGATAAAAGATTATTTTCATTAATATGAGAAGTTTCTTTTATTATCATGTCGTCATCCGAGTCATGATAAACTTCATCATTAAACATTCTAGAAAAAAGTTGATTTCCAAACTCCTTAGTTTCAGTTTTTGAACTATATTTCAAAAAAAGTATTGCTAGAAGGCAATGTTTCTGAGTTAAGGAATAAAATAAGCGTATAGTCTGTACTTTAAGCTTTCAATTGGATCATTTGCAATAGAATTGTTGGCCTTCTCCAAATTATTAATTAAAAATTTAATAGTTCCTTCAAATTCAATTAGAGAAGCAGAATCCTTACTTAGCTCTTTTTATAGCGACGTCCAAAGGCTTTAAGGTTTTAGATAAGTTTTCCAAAACTTGTATTTCTAAATTTGAACAAGGAATCAAATCGAAATCGGCTAGAGCATGGTTTACACATTTGTATATTCGAAGGAAGTTGTCGATCATATTTGACAACGATGACCAGCGATGTTTAACATCATGTATAAGTCGAATCTCTTTATTTTCTTGCAACTTTATATAATCCTATAATTTTTGCTGTTTTTCATTCGATTTATTAAAAAGTTTACAGCCCTTACGTAAGTGATTAATGGCATTGTATAATTCTCCTTTAAGTTCAAAATCATTTTCTACTTCAAAATCTACATTGTCACCATCATCATTATCTCCAACATAACCATTACTGCAATCATCTTCACTTTCATATTGCTGAATTTCATTTTAAATATTTAAAATATAAAATAAAATAGTCATATATAAAAAATACATAAAAATACATAAAAAAATATAAATTTCGGTTAATCGACACAAATTAATCGGTTTATTTATTATTTAAAAATTGTCAATTTTAAATTATTCGAACAGTTAACCGACAAAAATTAAAACTTTGTTTGTTTGCTATAGGGTATTCAATCGGTTAACCGTTAATCGGTTAACCGATTGAATACCCTATAACAACCTAAGCAGTGCATTTTTTTTTTTTTTTTTATAAAATAACACAGTGCAACACGAAAAAATAACCATATACGGACACCACTACGTGATAAAAGACTAAAAAAAAAGACCCGTGTCTCCCAATTTTTCCCAAAGTCATCTCCTTTTTTGTTTATGGGCCGCCAAAGATTTAGGGCCTCGGTATCATTTTCGCAAAAAAGTGATAATTTTCTCAGGCTCATATCTTGCAAACCGTTCAGAATTTCGATTTACTCTCTATGGCAAAGTTGTAGCTCTTGTCATAAAGAACAAAAATTGCGAACATATAAAATCAAAAAAAACTTCACCTTCCAGATCAAAATCGCAAAAAACTTAAAAAAATTCGATTTTTTTTACCTTTTTTCCCGTGTTCAGGTCCATTGGTAGCAAACCGTTCGAAATTCAAGGAAACAATCAACTACAAAAATTTACCTAAGATCTCAATAAACAAATTTCTAGAACATATAAACTTCCTGGGAATTGGGTTTGCTACCTATGCACCTGAACAAGATAAAAAAGAAAAAAAAAAAATGAAATTAAAACATTTTTCACTTTTGCGCGCTACCTAAACAGTGTTAAGAATCATCTCTGCAAGATATGAGCCTGAGAGAAATGATCACTTTTTTGCGAAAATGATACCGAGGCCCCAAATCTGTGGCGGCCCATAAACAAAAAAGGAGATGACTTTGGGAAAATTGGGAGACACGGGTCTTTTTTTTTTAGTCTTTTATCACGTAGTGGTGTCCGTATATGGTTATTTTGCCATGACTTAAAAAATTACACACAGTGTAATATTACACATAAAAATAATAACAAGATGAAATCTAGTTAATTTGCAATTAACCCACTTAATTTTGTTGTTGTTGTTAAACAATTGCATATCGCATTTGAACATTAATACGTGCAGTTTTATTTTCCATATTTCCAAGTGGCACTTTGATTCGATTAAGGAATTTTTATATTTTTACATTTAATACAATAATTGAATTTCTGTACCACAAACACCAAGAATAAAAAAAAAAAACAACGAAATCAGAAAAAGAGTTTCTTTCTCATAAATCTAAATATACCCAAGAGGATATGATCAAACACGTAGGTACGTGTAACATCGAACTACCTTTTATATTTTGTGACGTTATTAAAAGAAGGTATTGCGATTGCTAAACTGGTATGCATGTGAGTATGAATACTTCACATAGATACATTCATATACAAATGGATTGTACGAATATTTGTTTGGATGTAAAAATCAAAAGGAATTCTCAGAAATCTTGTGATCTTATAACATCTCACACACAATTTAGGTTTCCTCTTTATGATACTGATGATGCATGCATTCATGATTTTGGGGCGAACAAATGAATACGATTGGAATTGAATACTCAGGCTGCTTGGTAGTTAGTAGTGTTGTTGCAACTTAACAACATACATATACATGCAGCATAAATGTACAAATGAATGTGACTACAAGTATAAATGTATTTGAATGGATGGATGTATTCCATTCCTCCTCACTACCAAGCACAACCACCAGTGTGTGTATTTTTAGCTTATAAAAGTTCATTCAATAATAAGACAAACCATCCAGCCAGCCAACCCAACCAACCAACTAACATACAAAAGACGATGAAAATGAGAAATAAATGTTAACAAAAAATCATTACAAATGCAAAAATGTACGAGTAGTTACGTTTGTTTGTAGAGTGAATGCGATAAAAGGGCGGAAAATCCCCTTTTACTCCACTCTATGCCACTTGTCGACGTTTTGGAAACAAGAACAAGAAACTAAAATTTAAAACTACAAACGAAAAAGCGGATAATATTAAAATACATAAAAAAAAAAAAATCTCACAATCTCAGAAATTCTTGCATATTCGAACAAAAGTAAAAGGTTTTATTACAACATTGAAAAGCAGCAAGAACCAAACACAATATAAGTATGAGACTAACAAATACCCTAACAAGGTAGGCAACCCGACCCGAAGATCTTTAACCGTTTACGACGAATGGGTGGCATGGGTCACATTTTTAGTTATTTTTTTGTATTAGCTACACTTTCCAGTCAATTTTTTCGATAGCTGTAGCTTTCAGATCATACCAACCACTTGGACCAATGTGGTTTTGGAGCCGATTAGGGTGACAGCGAAAAAATATGAGTATTTTTTTCGTAATTTTTGGTACATTGCACGTTGGGGCAGCCTAAGGGGATCTCCAGCAAAAAGTCCGATTTTAAATCTTCGAATTTTTTCAAACTAATTGGCAAATCTAATAGATAAGACCTTGCCGAAACTAGTTCCGTTTAGTTTTTTGAGATATTCTAATTATTGGTACGATGGCAAGCTGCCAAAGTCAAAGTTTTGTTTCCAAAATGTTTCATATTAAAAAGAGGTACTAACATAAGCCAGTGTTGTGCGTGTTTAACCACTTAGGTCACTACCTTTAAGTAATAAATCATTAGTAGTAATACAAAATCATTAATTTTTCATGTTAATACATTTGTAAAGAAAGATGCTGGTAGCACATAGACGAGATTAGTTTCTTAATAAAAATTAAGAGAAACTTAATGTTTCAATAGCCCTATATTTTGAACGCAGGGGAGGGAGACCCTAAAACCGTATGCATATGAAAGCTAATACTATCTAGATTACGAATTTAATATGCCCGCCGTGCTCTGGCGTGCTCTGTAGAACAAACTTGTTCGATTTTCGACTTTGCTCAAATATTTTTTTGTAAAATTTCTGATTTTTCCAAAAGATATTGCCAATTTACTTTTTTTGAGTTGTGTTAGATATTTTTATTTTTCTGCCGATCTAAATACCCGATCTGTCTGAAATTTTGCATGGATAATAAGAATAAGTGTCATTTGTTATATTTATACTGAATTTTGATTTGCAATGTACCACGCGAAAAATTTCGCGATTTATTTAATAACATCAAAAAATTTTCAAACTTCTTACTTATCAATTCAGATCCAATAATAACAGAAAAACGTAAAAGTCCGATAAAGACAATTAATGAACTGCCTGAAGAGGCAAAGGACCTTTTATGTCATGATTAATCTTATTATTAGCTTTAATTAACTTACTATTTTTAAATAACATTTTCTACTACTGTTAACAATGAATTAAAATAAATATATGTACCCTTCTAAAATGTATATAAATATATACATTATTTCTTAACTTAATTTTTTTTATTAGAAAAAAAAAATAGATAGGAATTTGGTTTTTTTAAATTAGCGAATTTGGAAGTTAGATCATACATCTCTTTGCGTATCTAATATCTATAAGTAATCGCCTTTTCAGCCATTAAAACTAAGCGGGCCATAATGATAATTTTTTTTTTTGCGATTAGCTAAAAATATTTGCAAAACTCAAATATATTGTTCGCGTGTCTGATATCTAAAAGTGATACTCTTTTGAACGATGTGAATATCTTAAAAATAAAACTAAGTACTTGAGTATGCAAATTTGGTTTTTCGTGATTTGAGAAAAATATTTGCAGTACGCAAATATTTTTTTTCACGTTTCTGATATCTACAATTGATTCTCTTTTCAACCATGTGCAAAACTTATATAAAAACATAGCGGTTACGTATGCGAATTTGGTTGCGAAAAAACTTTGCACTACGCAAATACATTTTTCCACGGTTCTGATATCTATAAGTGATTCTCTTTTCAACCATGTGCAGAACTTATTAAAAAACTTAGCGGTTGAGTATGCGAACTCGGTTTTTTGCGATTTGTGAAAAATATTTGCACTACGCAAATATGTTTTTTCACGTTTCTGATATCTACAAGTAATCCTCTTTTCAACCATGTGCATAACTTGTATAAAAACTTAGCGGTTTAGTTGATGCCGCAAAATGTACTAGGCCCACCCCACTGTGCATTGTACCAAAAACATTGGTGAAATCAACTAAATCCATTTTTTTTTTTTTTTTATTAATTCATAATTATATAATTACAAATTATATACTATTATCCTAACCGAGCACTAGCTATTATGGCTTTCGGCACGTTGTAGCGAAAACAGACCAGTGCCTCTGGTGGGAATCGAACCCAAGACCCCAGCACGCTACCTACCGGGGAGCCCGAAAATCCATTTTAAATTAATGAATATGGTGATCAATATACAACCAACAAAACCTGTCCGTGATTTTAACAAATTATTTAGTAAATGTATTTTTGACGTTTAACTAAAGGGTCCGCCAAATAACTTTTTTTTTGAAAATGCAATAAAAAAAACTACTGAATATTTTCTCAAATCCTTCCTTTGAATAATGGAGTAGCCTACACGATCGCTCCAATTTTTAAACACATTATCGATTGTGTGCAGCTGTATTTCACCAATATTTCACGAATATTGTCCTTTAAAGCGTCAATTGTCTCTGGCTTGTTGGCGTAACACTTATCTTTGACGGCACCCCACAAATAATAGTCAAACGGTGTCAAATCTCAGTTCCGAGGTGGCCAAACGACATCAGCTCTGCGGCTGATTTGAATTTTCGCACACATTCTGCAACATTACCATGATTTTCAAAGTAATGTCGCAATATTTCCCAGCGTTGTTCAAGCGTATACACAACCATATTCGTTCAGCGGAAGGATAAAACTAATTATCTGTCAAATCAGACATGAGCTAAGTGTTACCATTCACGAAATAAGCACTAGTTTTAAAAAAAAAAACGTTAGATGGCGGACCCTTTATTTGTTGATTGTTATTTTGACGAAATATCGTCAAAGGTATTAACAGAAATTAGTTATTTTAACAACTTTATTTAATCAAATTAAATAATAATTTTGTTGTTTTAACAATGCTCTTTATTCAATTTAACAATGCGCTTTATTTAATCTATTCGTATTTTGTCGATTTATTATTAATTCTTTATATTTATATGTCTTTATCTTTTATATTTTATAAATTTAAATTTTTAATAAAATATGTCTTCAGTTAGTATGTTAAAAAAAAATAAGAATTGTATAAAATATAAAAATAATAAAACTAAAAATTATATCGTAGTACGTTCCCAAACCTCAATTTGTAAAACACATCCCAGTAAAAAATAACCTTAATTTGGTAAGCAGTAACTACATTTGTATGCTTCGAAAATAGCGCTTCACCGCCTTGCATACAATAAAGCAATTAGGGAAGGCATTCTGTAGTGCTTCCCAATATGCCTTCTATAAGGCAGTGAGTAATGCTTACAATGAAGGAATAAATGAATTTATTGCAAGAGCACATGAAAGAAGCGCTTTTCACCTGCTTGAAATAGACATACCAAGTGTCTATTTTAATCGTTATTTAAATGACAGAAATTTGTCAAAACGACAATTGCTTCGTAAAGTTGGTTTTGCAAAAATAAAAAATTGTTGTTTTAAACAATAAAATTGTCAAAAGTTAACAAAAATTGTATGATTTCACTTACGACTTTCGGTTCAGTGTACTTATTTTTTCGGGTCGCCATTGGACGTAGGGGATCAAACTTTTAGTAGAATATGGTCCAAACTTTCAAGTTTCTAAACACATTAAGAAATTTGCAATTGATTCATTTTAATTCCTACAGGATACTTATACAATATGGGACATAGGTATCCCATTAGTCGTCAAAGGTACACTCTAATTAATTTCTGTTGAAATTTACCCAACTTATAGTAGGAAACTATACTCCTACTATAACTTGGGTAAATTTACTCTATGTGTGTAAATGAAAAAAAAAATACACACATTACGTGTAAGTTGGTCAACAGGAAAGTGCGTAAATGTACTATGAAAGTGCGTACAAATGTAATTAAATTTAGAAATAAATGAATAATATTACTGAATTTTTGAGTAAAAAACATGCTTTACTTGTAAATATACGGAGAAAATGCGTAAAAATACATTTTTAAATGCTCAAAACCCCCTAAAAATGCGTATATTTACCTTGCGGTAAGAAAGAAAAACAGCCCAAAAAATGTTTCAAATAAAACAAAAAATTAATTTTTAGAAAGAATTTTATTAATGTGTTGTATAATAATAAATTTAATAGTAAAATATAATAGAATATAAATATTTGTATATAAGTGGTTGTACATATACAGAGCTTCAAAAATTGAATTCTGTTTTGATAAAATCAAATCGGATTTTTTAAATCGAATGATGTTTTCTTAATCAATCGCAGAGAATTCATTCTTTGGAATTCACTAGTGGGGAATTCAATCAATTTAGATCATTCAATATTATCAATTATTGAATTCAATCATTAAGAATTCAATCGTTGGGAAGTCAATCGTTGGGAATTCAATCATTGCGAATTCAATTACTGGGAATTCAATCTATTTTTTTACTCAATCGATTTACAATTTGGGAATTGCGGAAATCGGCGAAACTGAAAAACATCGCCAGAATTGAAAAAAAATCGCTTAAATTTAAAAAATATCGTTAAAATTAAAAAAAATCCCCAAAAATTTAAAACAATCTGCAAAATTGAAAAAATCACCAAAAATGAAAACAATCGACAAAATTTAAAAAATTTAAAAATCGCCAAAATTAAAAAAATAGCCAAAAATAAAAAATATCGTCAAAAATGAGAAAAATTGCTAAAAGTGAAAACATCGCCAAAATGAAAAAACCTTCAAAATTTAAAAACGGCAAAAGTAAAAAATCGCGAAAATTAAAAAAAAAATCACCATAATTGATAAATTTGTTTCTGTTAGTTTTTGAAACATAGGCGATGTTTCAAATAAATACTCTTTCTTATCAAATCGAATTTTAGGATCGTTGTAGGGGTAACGGGGTTGAGTGTTGAACAATGGTGCAACCATTTTTCCTCCAGCTCCATTAGTTTTCGAAATATGTACCTTTTAAAAATCGACTAAATAATTGCCGTCCATAACTCAACAAAAAAAGAGCTACTTAAAAAATGTTTGCACCGGTTTTCAAAAGCCAACCCCAATACCGGTCCTAAATTTTGACCTGATTGGCTAGGTTCTTAGATCGGGTTTTTCTCGAAAACAAAGCATCTTCAAGCAAAAAGAGAATTTATTTGGAACATCGCCTGTGTTTCGAAAACTTATAAAGATAAATGTACATTTACAACTATTTTAAATTTCTCGTCAATATTTATCGTTTTTTTTCAATTTTAGCTTCCTTTTTTAATTTTTGGCGATTTTTTTAATTTTAACAATTTTTTTTTTAATTTTTACCGACTTTTTTATTTTAGTAATTTTTTTTATTTTTGGCGTTTTTTTTTTTTTAATTTTAGCGATTTTTGTTATTTTTGGCGATTTTCTTTAAATTTTAGCGTTTTTTTCAAATTTTGAGTTTTTTTTTTAATTTCAGCTGTATTTTTTATTAATTTTAACGTTTTTTTTTAATTTTTCGAATTTTTTTTTTAAAGATTTTTAAAATTTTAACGATTTTTTGGCGATTTTTTCAATTTTGGCAATTTTTTTCAATATTGGCGATATTTTTAAATCGATTGAGTAAAAACCCACTGAATAAATCGAATGAAGAATTTAATTCTTTAAAGCTCTGTACATATATATATATTATACTTTGAAAATATTTTCCACAATTAAGCTGCTAACACTTAGAAAAAAAACGTTTTTGGTACATTAGGAAGTTTTTTAATTCACTGTCACAAATATTACATTTACAAATCCTTTTTTCATTAAAATTCTCAATAAATTAAATTTTTTAGATTTTTTTTAGCTTTTTTAATTTGCTTTATTTTTTTTTCAATTTAAAAATGTCAAAATATTAATTACTATTAAAAGTTAGTATATTTACAAACTTTGTGCGTAAAAATTTTATTTAACAAAATAATACTACTTTTAGGCATAATGTGTTTATGGTAAACACATAATTGGTAAAAATACTGTGAGAGTATTATTGTATATAAAAGTGTGCGCAAATAGTTTTACGCATTTTGATGAATAAATTTACCGAATTTGGGTAATAATACATGAAACTTTACTCGTTTTATAGTAGTAAATTTACAATCATTTTTTAGAGTATAAACAAATACGGTTTTTGTTCGGTTTTTCATTTTTTTTTTCGTAAAGAAATTTATGAAATATTTCTTCGATTTCATTTATTTGATTTGTATCTCCTGATTCCAAATTCTGTCTCCAAATTTTTCTATCCCTTCACAATTTGTAATATCGTACAAAAATTATTTCAGGACTACAGTCGAAACTCGATTTACGACTCAAGCTATTTTAACATTTTTTACATATACGTGTTTATCATAGCAAAATAATTTAAAAACATGTGCCATATGACATAAACAACATAACAGAAATATTGTTTCACGAATTTTGACCGTTGACGACCAATGGGATATATCGTATACATCCCATAGAGTTTTTCATAGAAGGAGTTACAAAAAAAATAATTTTTGCGTCACTTTTGTTTATTTGTTTATTTGTGTATTATTATTTGTGTATTTGTTGGTTCAATAAACACGAATCCGAAAAAAATTAGAAATTTTCTTGCAGTTTAAGTTCGGTCGTGAAAGAGTTAATGAACTTTGAATATGTTATAGAGAATACAAATTTATGTGCACATATTTTTTTTAGCTGCCCACTCTCATGTTTTGTTGCTACTAACAAGGAGATAGGTTCTCTCCGATCTTAATAAATTTTAGATATGAGATGACGGAGATTAAAATTAAAATTAAGGGAAATGTTTTTGCTCCCTAAGCTCACATTTAATGGTTAATAGGTGGGCATTATTATTATTACATTTTTTATGGACATATGTCTGAAATTGGCGAAATTCAAATTTATTGGATGCAGAGTAGTCAAAAAAAAGTAAATTTGTATACCCTATGTAGTAACTTAGGGTTGTAATTTTTTTGAAATGTTTATAATCTAGGTGAAAAAAGCTCTTCGGGAAAAGTCGCAAAAAATAAGAAAAGTTACGAATACCGAAAAAAGCTGAGACATCCCGTCGATTAAATTAAATAGGCATTTATATACTTCATTTTTAGTTTAAACCAACTACTATTCCTTAGCAAAACTCCAAATTGTCACTAAATGCACGCTTTTTCGAATAACAAAAATAAATATATACCATTAAAATTTCAAATTTTCTCAACAAAATTTGAAGTAATAGGAAACGAGATTAAATCGCTAAAAAATTACTTCCCTTGATTTATATCGAGCTTTTACAGGGATCGTACTATAAGAGATGTTGGTTCCAGCCAATGAGTTTCAACTAAATTCTGGGGGTACTGCAAGGCTCCGTTCTTTCTTTTTCACTCTTTCTTATCTTTTCATATTCTATCTACATTTGTCTTTCATATTCCTTCGATCATATGACGAGCCTTTTGATGATTGGGGACGTGAGGTAAAAAATTAATGAAACAATCAAAGAAACACTCAATGAAAACCTTTCGACTATCTTTAAGTGGGCTCGTTTGAATAGAGTCGATTTCAAAGCACGCAAGTCTTAGTGTTGCTTGTTGATCCACAAGCCGTCCGTGGAGTCATCAATGTCATCTGTATACATGGGTGGTGTTAATATTGATTAATCTGATGCTCTTGAAATATTGTTGTGAAGTCTCGAAAGAAGCATTCAAGTGTAGAGTGGACTCTAATCAGGGTATACAGAAACTTTTTAAGATGGTGTTGTTTCTGCATATTTCTTTTCCTTAATGCTTAAAATGCAATAATATTCTGAAAAACACTGTGTTAAAAAAGTGGTCTGTATACCTTTATTCGTGTCTGCTCTTCAAGTGTTTGAGTTTTCTCAAACGGTGCCAGGGCTATTTCACTACATCAGATATTATCATTATTTACAACACCTATATTCGAAACTTGAATATAAGTCCTATATTTGCTTCAAAGCAGGGCGTCGGCACTCCTCAATGATAGTATGGCAACCAGCTTATTGAGTCATTAGATCATCGTCGAATTGTGGGTTGTGTTACACTGTTTTATTGATTGTACCATGAAAGATGTTCTGAATAGATTAGATTAGATTATAGTGGCACTATGCACTGCGACCAGAAATTGGTATTTTGTGCTGCCAGCGAATACACCCTATAGGTTCAGGCTCCCTACGAAGCCAATTATACTACCAGGTGAACAGTTCCAAACGTCCGATGGCGTCACTATTCGATCACCAAAATAACGCACCCTCCTGTCGGAGAGCCTCGGACATTTGCAGAGAACATGCTCAGAGGTCTCGGGTTCCAATTCACAAAACCTGCACGTATCCGTAGAGGATCGTCCCATCTTGTACAATTGATACCTAAGGCCACAGTGTCCTGTGAGGTAACCCGTTACGGTCCTTAGTTCGCCCCTCGTCATAGACAAGAGTTTCCGCGACCTCTCCCCAGAGGGAGATATAAACAGCCTCGCCTGTCGCTGCCCAGGCGATCTGGCCCAATAGGCCCCAACTCCGACTCCCTCCATCTTCTGAGCTTCTCTCTGACATACCCATTGGGTACGCCACAGAAGGGTTCCGGGCCAATGAATTGTCGACGAGCTCCGCAGTTGGCTAAACAGTCAGCCAGTTCGTTGCCCTCATGCCCCTCATGGCCTGGAACCCAGCCCAGTGTCAAGGAGTTGTTAAGTCCTAGACGATTTAGAGAGTCGATACATTCCTTAACCAGACCAGACGACACATCTTGAGCCCTCAAGGCACCAAGTGCCGCTTGGCTGTCAGATAGAATGTAGATGGTGGCCCCCCGTGTCTTCCTCCGCAGACACTCTTCCACACAGATACAGATAGCGAAGACCTCAGCCTGAAAAACGGAGGGATATTTGCCCATGGGCAGAGCACGCTGAAATCCGGGTCCGACGACACCCGCCCCCGTATCCATGTTCGACTGTTTCGAGCCATCCGTGCACCAGACATGTTCTGAATAAGAAAACAAGAAAATAATATAAAGCCGTTATCCATATATAACGAAAAAACTATTATTTTGATAAAAACTATTATTTTGTGTATCTTGATCTTTTCACCATTAAAAGAAAATTTACATTATAAATGTTTTCAGTTTTTTTTTTTTTTTTTTAATTTGGACTTAACTAACGAACATGCGAAGTTTTTTATACTCCCATTCTTATATTTAAGCGTTAAAAAGGTGGGGCCAATTGTAACCCTTAAAAATAATATTGGGACTATAAAGAATTGCGCTTGTTTGATAATTTAGTACCATCTGCCACATTTCAGAATTTAATAAAAATCTGAAAGATGTTATTGTGTAAATTTCTTAGTGCGTCTTTTATGGTGAAAAGCGAAAATATTAGCCGTATTAATCAAGTTTTACACAATTATAATTTTTGTCCTTTTATAGGCTTTATATTCTTAGCTTGTAGTCAATATTTAAATTAAGATTCGTGGGTCTTTTTTGTCCCCCGACCACTAAGTGTTAAATAGTTCTTAAATCATAGTAAAGATAATAATACACAAATAAAAATAAATTATAAAAGGTGTTATTCTCTAAACTTTCTAGTGCAAATTTCGTAGTCCAAAAGTGTATATGGGGGCAAGTTACATACAATAATTATTTTTATGAAGGGGAGGTTTTTTTTATCATTTTTTATTAATCTTGTAGTCATAATTAAAATTATGTTACCTTTTATTACCAGGCAATGATTTTTTAGATAAAAGTAAAGACAATTATTGTTGAATACAGCGAGCCCATAAACGTTTGCTTTACGGACTCCTTGACGCTTTTATACTAGTTCACGGACCCCAAGAAAAATATTTTTTTTTTCATATATTTAAAAAAAAAAAATGGAAAGGTAAAGAAGCAATCAAAAATGTTTTAATTTTTGTGTTAAAATCCAAAAATGGGTTTTTTGGAATTTCTATATTTTCATATATTTAGTGAGACTATTGGTCTACCTCAAGTCCAAAATGTAACATGATAATATGATATTGTCATATTAGATTTTATTTGTTGCTTTTTAAAAGTTTAATCGTTTTCATGATATACAATACAATTGTTTCAGTTGTTTCATGCAAACATTGTTTGTTGGGATATATGTTGTTTTTACAAACTGTAATACATACAATGATATATAAAGTGTACTGATTAGGGTGAGTCAATTGTTTTTGTAAATATGCGTAATAGGCGGAAATAGGCGTAAATAGGCGGAAAGGGGGGAAAATCGTTTAAATTTGATAACAGTGTTCTGAGATAAATGCTTCTATCTCAAAAAGTACTCAAGATACAGATCTCAGTTAGGTTTTTAAATAATAGGTATTGAGACCACATTTAAAATGGCATTCCACATTTAAAGGTCAATGGTCATTGGTTAAACCTAAAGTTTTGGAAAGCTATATTTTAAAAATTTTGCAAAAAACCTATATTCATACAGATTTTCCATACTTAAATTTCCAGAATAGAGAGTTGATTGGATCCTGAGGTCTTAATGGAAACATAGTGGGAGGTAAAAAACGGTGTATTTTCCTTAGAAAAAAATATTTGTTGAATTTTGTAAAAATTTTAAGTGTTGTTGTTTTATTGTTTGATATTTTAAATGTTAATTCACGCTTCAAGACGAGCATTGTGCCCTGAAGATTTCATTAAGCAAAAACAAATTCCGGATATGGAGCAGCATACAACAAATAATTTTTGACAATTTGTTAAAAAAGTTGTTTTTTTAGTTTTTTTTAATTATTATAAATGCAATTAATGTTTATCAAGACCAAAATAAATTTGTAGAGCGGTTTATTGGTTATAATGTTAGCTCCACATCGAACTTCATTTCAACACAAATTGTTATCATTCTTTGGTTAAAACTATCCGGTTTCAAAAAAGTCAGCAACATTTTTGCTGGGAGCATCCTTTCAGAAAATTGCAAATATCAGTAAAAAAGTTAATAAATTCAGCAAACATTTTGCTGAATTTAGTAAATTTTTTGCTGATATTAGCAATTTTTCTGCAAGGATCCTCCCAGCACAAATGTAGCTGACTTTACTGACTCTTTTTTTTTAGTGTAATGGTTTTAATAGACATTCTATATTATTAACTGAAAAACTCTTTGTCATCAATTCATATTCTGTTTCTTATGATGAATTTCAAAAATGTTTGACCCTTTGAAGTACAATATTTATTTATTTGTGACATAAATAACGTCCAGCATATGTGTTAGCCGATGTTTAAGCATGCTTAATCCACCCGCAGTAATCATTTTTCTTTAAAGGAACAAAAATTATGTCGGTTTTAAACATCTTAATTTATATTTTAAATTTAAATTTAAATTAAAAAATGTTAAAATTACAGTTTTGATTGTATTTAATTAAAGTTATATCAATTAATATATCTCATTGTGTTTATCACCTTTCAAAATATATATTACACTACCAGAAATTACATTTTTTTTGTCTTATACAGCATAAATTGACCTCGATTTAAAAACTAGTAACTACATTGCTAAAAAGCACATAAAATTTTATCGTTTAAAAATTCTAAATGACTTTGACTCAGAGGTGTATGTAATGTCTCGGTTTGAGTTAAGTCAATTACCGTTTTATTTTGCGGGCAACTGAAGATTTGGGTGACGCCAATGATAGACAATACAATTTGTCTATCTTGAAAATTATTAAACTTTTTAAAAAGCAGTAAAAAAAAATTAGATTTTTATTTGAAAAAAAAAAAACATTGCAAAAACCAAAGCACTAAACCCCATTTAAGATGAACTCCGGGTACCAACAAATTAATTTGTTATAAGCGAGGTTCGTATATTCCGGAGTAACATTTCTTATGAATTGTTTCTATTTTGCATGAAATATTAACAACTTTCAAATATTGAAAAATTTTTCATTTTATTTCATAAATGGACAGCTTTTGATGCATTTGGGAAAGAATTTCTGTGTTTTCGGATTAAAATATATTTTAAAATTTTTTTAAAATTTTTGGAATTTCGTATTAAAAATGGAAAATTATATAATAATTTGTTTGTGGGGCAGTCAGAAACAGTCCATCTTAACCGAGAGTTCATTAAGTTTGTATTAACAGATGTTACTTTGAAGTTGTAACCAAAACGTCAGAACTTTCAATTATAAAAATTTCAATTATAAAAACATTTAGCGAGAGGTACTTATAAAATATGGCGCACAATTATTAAAAGCACCCACTTATTGTAACTAATGGAATAATCTAACTAATAGAGTCCAAAAAATTTCAATTATTCAATAAAATGTTTTTTAACTGTTTGAAGTATTAATAAAATTTCTAAAAGAATATTGAGATTTTTTAAATAATTTTGTGAGAACTCCTCGCGGACATCCTGGAGAACTCTTACGGACCCCTATTTGGGAAGAGTTGGTCCAGTAAAGTTTAAGTGATATTTAAATTTTAAAATTAAAATTTTGACAATTTTTTTACAAAATAAGATATTTTAGAAAATATTCAGTAAAGGAGTCGCTACAAACACAAACTCGAATTATAAGTATTCCATTTTTTTTTAATAACAACTATTAGTCCCGGTTCACACACGGCAATTTTACTTGCGCAAGTTTTCTTCAATTCTCCTTTGAACGTGCTTTTGTGTTTACACAGGAAAAGTTTGTTTCAGCAATTTTCGTATATCAACCTGCTGCCAACTTCGTGTCGAAAATTGCGGATGACAAAAACAAAACGGAATTGGAGTACGGGCAAGTCTGTACCCCCTTCCATTCTCTTTTCCTTCCTCTTCTATAAACTCAAGACTTGCTCAAGTAAAATTGCCGTGCGTGAACCGGGACTTATATTATCAAAATAGCAATCGACATCCAAAAATTAGGCACATTAAAAATTAATCTAAAAAAATTACGTTTTTTGCATTATTATCAAATTAATGGATAATTTTGGATTTCAGACTAAAGTGGGTTAATGGTAATCGACGAAGTCAGAATTCCATATTTGAATAATTTTGGGCACAGTAAATGAATAAATATATAATAAAATAAAAAATAAATTTTTTTGAAACTTCGACTTTTGGGAATTATTGACAGTAATACAGTTTTTCCAAAATGGGCCAACTTTCGCAAGGGTTAACATGTTTCTCAACAAAAAATCGTTTTTCTTCCATTTCGAACCATTTGGCTTTCAATTAGATTTTTCAGTATGCGCAGCTAGCACAGAGTCCTATATGAACTGACTTTATCTAGTGGCTAAGTGGCCTTCCAAAAGAGCAACATTTTCTGATTCTGAAAAAACACACTTTTTAAAACTGATTATGATTTTTTTGAGTTTCGGTTATTAGTCACAGAGTTATCCGGGATATGACTAATTGTAAAAGTTGATCTCCTCGGAATTGAAGTAGTTGAAGTTGAAATATATCGTATTGCAATCTTGCTTCCAAATTTGATTTTTAAATTTTCATCCCTTACAATTTTTAATCAAATTATGACTTTTCATTTAATATTGGTAAAATGAACTATCCATTGTCAGAATTTCGACTTAGCTAAAATTCGGATTTGTGATTATGGAGACAAATTTTACTTTAACAATGGCCTAAGGTTTAATGTAATTAAAGTTATATTTTCTACCAATTTGTGTGTACTTTTGCTTAAGAAGATATGACGATTTTCGTAAAACGCGAAATTAAGCGAAAACGCACCTTAACTTTAATATATATTGATTACTTTAAAAGGCTTTGCTACTACTAACTATAATCTTTGTGAAATTAAATAATTGGACCCACGTTGGACTTTGTGGAAAAACAAAAACTTTGTATACTAAAACATCAGTGTTTCATGCAAAAAGTCACGGACTTGTTGTTCCGCCCCATATATGAAAGCCGTGCCAAAACGGCGGCGTCGGAGTTTCGAGATAAAAGCAGTCAGGAGCGGCTTAATTACTCGTGGTCACAAAAATAAGGTCTGTCGCGGCGTGGAGGGAAAACGTGTCGGCGGCGGCTGATAATCGGCTGAAGGTTAGAGATCAAACTTTGCGGAGAAAAGTTACACTAGCTGACTGAAAATGTTCATTATTTCTAGTTTACTAAAATTTTCTCTGTGTATGCTTGATTAATGTCTACCCGATATCTGTTTAACCATGGAAGTATTAAAATTAAAATAGCACGAATTGGATAACGAATTAGCTAGAGAGAACAGACAACTTAGACAACTCGAAACATTTTCAGGTTTTTAGGAATGAACTAACAAGGAGAGTATTTCAATGGATTCTCTCCTCACTTAATGAAAATCAGATATGTTATATAGCAGAAAAGCATAAGTTATCTATATTTTTTCGGAGGCCCTATCTCATGTTCAGGGTTTTAACCCTGGGTCAAAAATTACCCATTTTTCGTTTTTCCGGTTTATATCGTATTGTTTCAAAGAAATTTTCGACAAATCGGTTACGAAATAAATAGTTTTTTTTTGAAGACGCATTTACTTGTATATGAAACATTTCCGATAATTTTCAGCATTATGATTATTAAAAAAAAATATGTTTTAAGTGACATTTAAACTGGGGTTTTGTTAAGGAATTATAGTTAGTTTAATTTAATAGGATGCCTGAGCTTTTTCCGATATTCGTAACTGTTCGTCTTTCATGCGACTTTTCACAAAGAGCTTTTTCACCTATATAATAAATATTTAAAATAAATGGCAACCCTAAGATACTAGAAATCAATGTGGGTATGAAAAGTTTAGTTATTTCGAGTACTTCAACATTGAAATTTACAAATCTGAATTTCGTAAATTTCAGACATGTTACCCAACAAAAAAAGTAATAGTTTTACTCCACCTTTTAGTCCTTATATTGGGTAGCTAAAAAATATTACGTGTCTGTTATTTTTTCACATATTCGAATTTCATCTAGATCGAGAAAACACTCCTTGTAGGTAAATCGACTGTTACTGCCCATTCAGGATTATGGATTATGGGAGTAGGTGAGGCTCCGTGGATTCAATGAAATGGTTTTGCTAGGGCTGAAAGTAATGAACTTTTGGGGTTTACGCCGGTTAGGTTAAAGAGGGGACAGAAAAAAAGCATGCCAGCCAATTTTGCAATTTGGCATGAAGTGTATGTCGTATTTCAAACACATGAAATACGTCCTTGTTGAAATACGACATACACATACAAGGATGTAATAAATATGCTTTTATTTAAAGTGCACTTTATCAAATTTCAAAACATTGTTTCCTTACAAGTCCCTGGATTTGACAGAACAATTTAAAAAAGTACAACTCTGCCAAGCGAACATTTACACTCAGGGAACTTCTGCTTTAAAAATATGTATTTCTTTGGATTGTAATACAGTTTCTTTATTTTTAATGTAAATGTCAGTGATTTGTAGAACAAAATAAATTTTTTACTAACTTTGTAGTTCATTAAAAAAAAACAAACCACATCAAATGACTGTTTTATGATTTTACATTAATTTTTACAGTAGTTTTTTGATATTTCAAAAAATAAAAATAAATAAATGGTTGTTTGTTTACTTTTTACTAACATATGTGGTTCATTTTTCCTAGTCATACAATTGTGGTTAATTTTTTGCACATTAAAAATCAAATGACAATGTTAGTTGAATTTACTGATATGTAAGTCGTCCTTTCTTTAAGTGAAATTTCATTTATTTTTAACTACATTTGCAGTGGCCTTCACCTACATAGTATTCTAAGTGTATATTAAGAAAAGCCGATTTTGATGAAATTTTAATATGTGATGAAGAAATATAAGATCAAGATATTTTGGGTGGTTTTTTTTTTTGACACATCTTATCGATTTGGGGGGTGACAAAGAAGTTTAATACACGGGTGCATGTCGGACTCCGAAATAAAATCTTAATAAATGCTTTCCTCAAAAGAAAACTTCGTATATAAACAAAATTACTGTAATTTTGCACGGAGTTGTCAATGTGCTAGTCATAACAGTACAGTAAGCTTTGAGTGTTACCAACGTTTACTTGAACCCTGTATGTCCTACACTAGAGTTTAGCGTAGAGTATCACACACAAAAAAAAAGAAGTTAAAAACAAAAAAGTACAACATTTCATATCCAGTCAGGGCACAGTTAAAACCTTGCACTGCATTTATCATCGACTAAACAAAAAATGAAAGAAAATGGCATTTGTACAGAAATTCCTTAACGTATGAATTTCACAAGCTGTAGATGTACAATCAAACTGACTGGCTGATTTTATGGCTGCCGCAACCGTATAGCAGACAGTCAGGCAGGCAGGCCAGCTAACAGCAAAGAAGGCCAAACAGGCCAAAGCAGCAGGAATATAACTTGGCAATGTGGGACCTACAAACAAATTTATATATAGCAAATATTATGTATGACTTACCAAAAAATATTTCCCGAACTTATTCACTCACCATGCACATATAATCACGAGTATTGGTAGCGGCAGCAGCAGCAACAGTAGTAGGTAGTGTAATGCCAATACTACTAGCAACTACACAGAAACTTAAGTTTGTGCCTTTTGTAGATACAATAAAGAGAAGAGTATCCCATAAGCAACATTTTGCATTGGCAGAAGCAATAGCGCCACTAGCCTTGCCTTGTAAAAAAAGTTGACGGGGGTACATTGAATATTATTTAGAAGGAGTTTTTGTTAAAGCGGATTGTTCACAAAAAAATGCCGCTACACCATCATCATGATGTAGCTACATAGGCACCACCACCATTACCACGAAAACCGCCACTAACAACAAAAGTCACAAAAATATAACCAAGAAAGCAAACAGCAAACAGTGAAACCGTTCTCGTCGTCATCATCATCAACATTATTATTGATTTTAGCCACTGACTGTCTTTTAGCAGCATGCACATGCATGTCATGACATCATGCTTTTTTGTTATACTTCGCTAAAATTTTGTTATGTACTAGTTTTAAAATAAGATCAGACCTTGTTATATTTATAAAATTTGATTAAATTTTTTGAGATAATACATAAATAAGGTTTACTAGGATTTAATGCGCTATTTCGAGTAAAAAATCTAAAAAAAAAAATGTTGAATAAACTATTTTTGAGAGAAAACTGCTTTTAAGATTATATTTTTTTAATTCCAAATGCAAATGGGTTTAGAAATCTTTTGCGTTAATGAACTTTTTAGCTAAATATACTAACAAAAAATGTCTACTTCCTTACGAATTAGATGAAATGTGCATTTTTGATTGCGACAATCATGTTACTATGGCTGTGACAACCACACACTTATATTTTTCTTAATCATAATATGTTAATTAGAATACCATATTATGGATCCAAATTGACCCCAATATTATCAAATTATGGGTATTGAAATGTTTCTACATTATCATAATATGATCCCTACATTATTCACCCAGCATTCTGGTGAAGATGGATTAACATGTTATGCATGTTTTTTTTTTTAAATAGGAAATATGTATATTTGAACCATTTATTTTAAAAGTGGTATGAGTTCATTTTCAAAAAAAATGAGTTCAGAATGGAATTAGGTACAATAGAAGGTGATCTCTTTATATGTAAATTTTCAAAAGCAACTGAGTTCTTAGATTTTTTTTAATGCAAATTGTAAAGGGTCCGCCAAATAACTTTTTTTTTTTGAACTCCTGAACCAATTGGACTTTGTATGGCGTCATACCAAGGTCTTTATGCAAAATTCGTCTCAATGATGTCTCCGAAATGTTCAATTGTTGAGAACGACGATGAATTGATGTTGATGGCGCTTCACGCACACTTTCTGCCACAGCAGCAATATTCTCGGGTGTACGCACTGATTTTGGCTTTCCACGCTTTGGTTTATCGATGAGGATGCCAGTTTCTTTCACTTTTTTCACAAGATAACGAACATACGGACCATATTCGTTCAGCGGAAGTATAAAACTAATTATCTGTCAAATCAGACATGATCTAAGTGTTACCATTCACGAAATAAGCACTAGTTGAAAAAACAACGTTAGATGGCGGTCCCTTTATTAAAGATTATGTAATTCAAATATTTTGAGAAATAAGTTTGGTTAGCAATGATACATTTTTTGCAAACTTTTTTTTTTGTAAATCAGTATAAATCTTTTTTTTTAAAAAAAAAAGGGTTTTAAGGATATAATTGGCTATAATACAAGACGAGTTTTTTATATAAACCATAAGTTATATTTCAAAACAGTACAAATATTCTGGGGTGTCACAGAAAATAAATCGTACAAAAATGTTTAATTTTGTATCGATTTCTGTGTGGTTGTTGTTGAAAAACAAAAAAAAAAATATAAAAAATCCGAAATACTTTTCCGTGACATGCCTGATTAAAGGCAGAATTAGTTTGTATGTTCTGTTCTGTTACGAATCAGCTGTTATGTTTCTGTTCAATTGAAAGTCTGTATGTGTGGTTAGTTTTCACTTTTTCGTTCTGTTCTGTTGCGGACAAATCTGTTGAAAATAGAATTCAACGTTAAGTGACAGCCTAAAGTGCGTATGTATTAGTTTGTTGTGAAATCTTTTTCTCAATATTTGCATCAGGGATGATAAAGTTGGTACTATAATACTTTTTATGGTACTATTTTAACCTAAAATGTACCATGATACTCATTTAGTACGATTTACAAATTTTTCTATGTATGAATTTCTTGGTCCCTTTAAAATTCAATAATTATTAATTCGATTTGCAGTCCCTTATGGCATGAAATTTGGAACCAAACGCTGTGAATTCAATCACATGAATTCACTGAGTGCGACTGATTACAGATGATTGTATTAGAGTTTTATTAATCGATTAAACCAATTATTGAATTCAATCACTAAGGGTTATAATTATTATTAACTAATTTTGATTTTCAAAAAGTAAATAATAAAAATCTTATAAAAATGTGAAATTGACTATTAGCTGCGTGTTTTTTAAAATCGAATGAGTTCACGAACAAATTTGTTTGCTACCAAATACAAATATTGAATTCGCAAAAAACTGTGACAAACGTAATTCAATACAGCAAGATATTAATAGCACATTCAAAAATATTAAAAATTTAGTGAATTTAAGAAAAAATCTTAAAATATTAATAATTTTTTAAATCAATATCGGCTAATTTTCTTAGTACGCACTGCTCATTTTTACATAGCTTTATGTACATTTTTCCGAAAAGTAGGGTATTGAAAATCAGCAAATGAGTGACAATGTAAAAGTACCTCTAAATTCTCATTCAAATTGGTGTATAATGCACTCTATATTATTAGAATTCATTGTAGTGTCTGGTGTATAAAATATAACGACATATTTTTCCACCAGACGCTAAAATTCACCGCAAAATCTTTTATCTCCACAAAAAAATTTTTTTTTCACCTCAAAAATAGGTTTGTTACCTCAAAAATGTTTTTCACCACACAAATTTTTTTTTACATCCAAAAAAGTTTTTCACCTCAAAATTTTGTTTTCACCTCTTAACATATTTTTTTTTAATATATTTTTTTTGTTTCATTTGTAATTGTTCATTTTGGAGGGTAAAAAGATCAAAATTGGTAAAACCAAATTTATGCATGCACTTGTTGTTTGTTAATTTATATTTAATTTTTTTTTCATACTTTGGATGCCGAAAAAGTACTATTTTATATGCAGGTTGGTACTATTTTAAAATCGCATTTATCATCCCTGATTTGAATGTTTTTGGTTAGATTTTCTTTTACTTTTTAAAACAGCTCCTTTCACAGAAAAAGTAAGTACAAATATTACCTACAGAACAGAACGACACAGAACGGCAACAGAAAGTAACAACTAATGAGGCCTTAAGAGAGAAATTTTAAAAGTTGACGATTTGACAAGAATGTTTATTTTGAAAGTGGTATGAGTTCTCCTTTTTGAAATAGAAAAATTCGGAAATAAACAAGAATCTTGGACTTCAGCCGGAGAAACCCATTGTTCAGACTGCTGCTTGGACTCCGAAGTGTTGTAATGGATTCATGTTCCATCCACAGTTACAAAACGCTGCAAAAACTCATTCGAATTGCTGTTAAACAACTCCAAACAATCCTTTGAAGTTGTCACACGATTACGTTTATGGTCAATTGAGAGCAAACGCGGCACCCATCTTGCAGACAGCTTTCTTAAACCCAACTGATGATTTAAATCGAAACCACACTGCTATATGAAATGCAATCTTAAGCACTTTTGCTCTTCGATCGGCCAACACCATATCTTGGATTTTTCGACATTATCGTGTGTATTGACCTCAATTGGCCGTCCAGAACGTTCAGCGTCATTTGTACTTGTGCGACCACAACGAAAGTCAGTAAACCACTTTTTTACAATTGAAGTCGATGGTGCAGAGTCCCCATAGTATTTATCAAGCTTTTCCTTGGTTTTTTTTTCGCAAAAAATAATGTTTAATGAGCACACGAAATTCACTTTTTTTTCCATTTTTAAAAAATCCACGAGGTTGTATATTTTGAACAGCTGTTAAACGCAAAGTAAATGACGGAACTTGCTCAAAATTTGACAGTAGTCTATCAACAGGTGGTACTCGATGGGACCAGTATTGCATTTCATATACCTACGAGGGAAGTTCGAAAAGTCAGCGACTTATTGAACCACCCTCGTATAAGCCATTTAAAAAAAATGAGTTAAAGATGGAATACGGTACAACACAAACGATCTTTTTATATAAAACAAAACTTAAATAATTTTAACAACTATAGAAATATTGAGGAATATTTTTTTAAGTTAAAGATTTGACAAAAATGTGTGAGTCCTGATTTTTTTTTTAATAGAACAAATCTTAAATAAACAAGACTATTGGAATCATTTTCGTATGGGCAAGCAAAAAAATAATGTTTGAAACGTTTTATGACCAATATTCACGTTAATACTCGTAGTTGGAATTTGCGAAAATTTAGCAAACACAAATCTTATGTTTTTTATGACAAATTTTCTTTACGATTATAAGATGACGTAATCATTACTAATGAAACTAGTTTTTAAATATTTGATGAAATAATTTAATAACGATATATTTTTTGTAAACTTGTTTTTTTTTTTTGCTAATCGGTATAAATCGTTTTAAAACAACTAGTTACAGATTGAATTCGGTACAACACAAGACGATCTTTTTATATGGAACCAAAATTAAATAATTTTAAAAACTATATGAACATACACGCGACAAAAACATGCACACTCTGGGAACTTCTGCTGTAAATATTTGTAGTTATTTGTGTTGTAATATAGTATAGTTATTTTTAAGTGAATAAACAGGCATTTGTAGAAGAAATTTAATTGTTGACTACATATGTAGTTCATTAAACAAAAAAAACCAGATCAACTTACAATATTATGATTTTACATTAATTTAGTAGTTTTTTTTTGTTTATTTAAAAAAACAAAACAAATGAATGTTTGTACATTTTTTACTTCATATGTGGTTCATTTTTCCTACAATTGTGGTTAATTTTTTGAACAGTAAAAAACAAATGGCAATGTTAGTTGAATTTACTGAAATGTAAGTCGTGCTTTTTTTAAGTGAAATTGAATTTGTGTTTAACTACATTTGCAGTGGTCTTTACCTACATAGTATTCTAAGCAGGGAACCTGTTGCCTATTTTTTTTAAATATGCAACAGGTTATAGAAAAAATAACTGAAAAAATAACTGAAAATTTGTTAAAAAAAAAACCTTTGGATTTTCTCTATCATCAAAAAAGTTGCTTAAAAATTAATTTTCTTAAAATCTACGAAGTTATTAAGTGCTATTTCAAATTCTTCTAATAAATATGTTAAAATAAACTCACTTCTGTAGATCTGAAATTCACAGTAAAGCGACTTATATGTATCCAACAAGTTAAAAAAAAGTTTACAGAACGTATACAAAAAACTGTCACAAATTTGACAAAACCGATCATCGAACCGAAAATTTTATTTTTATAAAGGCAAAAGTACCATTTTAGAAATTTTTTTAACACCCAAAGAGGAACCGAAAATTTGATGGTTTTCGTGACCCATTTTGGGTCCCGCGAAATTCATACTGATTTTGGTATTAACGAGACATTATTAATAGACATTCATCATGTGAAAAAATTGGTTCTAGTTAGCCGACTTATACTTTGTGTTATAAGCGCTCAAGGTGGAAAATTTTGTTTCAATGGATAAATTCGCATCCGATTTTCATAAAATTTAGCATGTGATTATAGTTTTAGTTCCTGTTTTCATACCTGATTTCAGATTTCTAAAATTCAGATTTCCTGATAATATATTGCGTCCTGAATACTAAAAATATTAAAAAGTTTAAAATTTCAAATTTTCTTTTCTTAAATATCAATTCAAATGAATTTTTAACTATGTTTGAAATAACAAATATATTCAATTTAATATTAAATATAATTCATTAAAAAATAGGGTTTCAATACAAAACCATAAAAAATCCAATCCAAATAAATTTGAGTTTAGACCAAAAGTGTACTACATTATGGGGGTAGTGAAGTGATCAGGCTTGAGTGAAGCCGAATTTAACTCACGCGAACATGAGTTAGTGTGAGTAGGAAAAAATTATTTGTGAGTGAGTTAAATTCTTGCATGATGTGTGGACGTGAATCGAATTTTTCCAACTAATGGAGGTTTCCTTTAATTTTTTTCGCCGATTTAATTTTGTTGTGGTATTAAAATAATAAATAAATGTAAAAATTATAAATTTATTGCAGTTTTTAGTTAAACATTCACAACTTACCTAAATTTATCCACTACATTTTTTACTCCTTTTTTGATAAAATTTTATTTAGTGAGTTTGCGTGATTCTCATGAATCACTCGAGATTACTAGGGAGCGTGAGAAAGATCTGAATTTACTTACGTGAACATGAGATGTGAGAAAAAAAATGTTTGTGAGTTGAATTTTCTTCTCTTGACTGTGAGTCAAAATTCAATCATGCCCATCTCTACTGGAAACAAAACTGTCGGTTCTTTAGCCGATTTAAAAAGTTTTCAAAAAACCATGAGAACCAATTGAAAATCTTCTTTACAACAAATATTTAATAAATTTCAAAATATGTTCAATCTTTCCCGTTTACAATTTCCTTCTTTTTTGCAGTTTAAAAACAGTGTTGTGCTATTTTTCGTCAGAAATTAAAAAAAAAAATTAATAAAATATTTAAAATAAAAGCTTTTAAACCGTTATTGTTTCAAGTTCAATGCCATTGGGGGAATACTAATTTAGTACGGTACCGTGAAATAACTCCCAAATGAAATAACTCCTAAAAAAAAAATGACATAATTCCCAAAAATTTTCCATATAAATTGGGATTTATTTCATTATGAAATAACTCCCAATGCGTTAGGACTAATTTCACAATCTTCTGTTAGAAATTATTTCATTATGAAATAACTCCCAAATGAAATAAATCCCAACCAGGTTTTGTTGGGAGTTATTTCATTAATTTATTGTTATTGGGAGTTATTGCACTTTTGTTGGGACTTATTTAATTTTCATTTTTAAATGTGATTTTATCGTTGGGAATTATTTCATTTTTGTTGGGAGTTATTTCATTTCTATTAAAATTGTTGTAAAGTAAATAATAGGAGTACAATTAGTTATTTTACCAAAAGAAACGCAGTTCTTGCTAGAATTTTGGTAAGTAAAGATCGGTATTAAAGTGATTAAAAATAATGGCAAATCTTGAATTTGAAATAATGAGTGGCAAAAGAAGAAATAGTAAAGTGTTATATGTAAAAGTCGAAAATCAAATTTATTTAAAAAATTCGGTAGCTAGAGGAAGAAAAATAGCCCCTAAGAGCGGCCGAAGGCCTCCACCCAGAAGAACTTGTTTTTCAAATCAGATGTCGAATCCGTGGAAGTCTTATATTTTTAAGACATCAAGTAATTTGTAAAAACAAGTTTTTCTGTGTGGCGGCCTTCGGCCGCTCTTAGGGGATTTTTTCCTCCGTAGAACGAGGCAGGCGGCTTCGCGAAATAAAGTTTTTTCTGCGTGCGATTATACGATTTATAAATTTAGTTTTAGTTTGTGATATACAACTAAGAATATTTACAAAAATTGAATTGATATACTAAATGTTATTAATCTTTTTATTTAAAAAGTCTGGACGCTATGCCACATTTGAAAGTGGCCATGGATATTACGACATTTTCCAAATTGTCATAAAGTCCATGTACAGTATGACACTTTTCGAGTGACACAACGTCCATTTACATTATGTCATTGGACGTTATGACATGCCACCTCTGGAGAGCGGTGCGTACGATTCGCGTCCTATAGGCGCGACCACGGCCGCGAATCACATTAGCCACGAATACAACGCGCCGCGCCGCGCCGGCTCCCCCCCCCCCCCCCCCTTCGCACTGTTTCACTAGTTCATGCTATTTAAACTAATTTATTTTAACTTTTAAAACAAAGATTATTCCAGGTTTTTCTATAAATATATTTTTAATATGTATTTTTCTATTAATTTTGTTGATTGTTTTTGTATATTTATGTATACATTAAATTCTATCTTTATAATATGTTTAATATTATGTACATTTTTACATGTATTTATGAAATAAATAGAATTCGATATTTTTGAATTGGGAATTATTTCATTTTTTTTGGGACTTTTTTCATTGGGAGTTGTTTCATTCTTTGTTGGGTGTTATTTTATTACTATGAAATAACTCCCAAATGTTGGGGCTTATTTCATTTTTTTCTTTGGAGGTTATTTATTATCATTTATTAAAATTGGGACTTATTTCATTTCTTTTGGGACTTATTTCATTGGGTGTTATTTCACGGTACCATTTAGTACACCTTTATACAAATGTTGATCTAATTACACATGTAATCTAATTGAGCTAATTACACATGGAATTGATCTACTTACACATGTAATAAAGCCTATTTTTATGAAACGAATTATAATTAATTGAATGTACTTGTTATTTTAAACATAGTTAAAGTATACTACAAAAGAATTTTAATTGATATTTACGAAAATAAACTAATTCATTTTCCATTTTTTTTTTTAAATTTTAGTATTAAATTTTTACCCTAAAATCCCCCTAAACGACTTAAAACCCCCAAAAATTTAGGGAGAATACCCCTAACTTGGTAACACTAACCTCCACATGCAATTGATTCAAACAAACATTCATTATTTACTATCAATCATTAAAACTTATTAAAGATGAATATAATAAGTTCAAAATATATTAATATCGGAACTGTATAATAGTTTTCTTTTATTCGCTTTTAAGTAGAATAGATCAATAGGAATGTTATTCACTACTTATAAATAGAATAGTATCACATACTTACGTTAATAAAATAAATCAAATCATTATTATTTTAAAAGCAAGTAAATTACACGCACAAAATGCAGAGATGAACAATATTAATAAAACAGGAGTATTATGGAAGAAAACTAATGAATATAATCGAGTACAACTACTCGTACATCATTTAAATGCTCTTTTATAACGGAATGTCGGTAAATATCCACACTCCGATAATTCAATATCTCCTCCGATTACGTTGATGACAACCCGATTAAAAAAAAAAAACTTTTATGGTGATGTATATAGTTTTATATAATTAAATATGACCCCATAATTATATAAAATTTCATCCGAAAAATGGCCCAATTAAGTTGTATCAAGTTACATGTAATTGTATCGTATTAGAATAATTTAGATACAATTAGAAATTATTTGATACAGATTAGTCCGAATTTTGTCTTCATACAATTTTATTAAATTATGCATTATACTACACTCATAGAAATAAACCTGTAAAAATAGCAAAAGAAGCCACTAAAAATTAGTTAAAAGTTACTTTTTTTATTTTTTTATTTTATTAATTAATAATCATATAATTACAAATTATATATTATTACCCTAACTGAGCACTAGCTACTATGGCCTTCGGCGCGTTTGTAGCGAAAACAGACCAGTGCCTCTGGTGGGAATCGAACCCACGACCACCGCACAGATAACCCAGCACGCTACCAACTAGCCTACCGGGGCGCACAAAGTTAGTTAAAAATTAAATTGCAGAAATAACTGCTAAATTTAACAGATTTTTTTTACTAAATATTATTAATATAATAGCAAAAATAAATCTGTTGAATTTACAAATATTTTGTTATATTTTAGCTAAATTTTAGTTAATTGAAAGTAACAAAATAATCTGCTACAATCATCAAAAACATTTACTAAATATTAGTAGACAAAAAAAAAAACATTAAAAATGTGAAATTTTTAATGTTTTTTTTAGTTTTTTTTTTTTTAATGCGAATAAAAGTCTGTCCTTATGAAATCAGCAATCTACAATTTTTTATCAAAAATTTCTTTTGATTTTAGCAAAATAAACTGTTATTTCCATTATACTAAATTTGAGGTAAATATAGCAACAATTTTGTTAATATTACAGTTTTTGTTGGCTCCTTTGAGTCCACAAATACTTAGTAAACTTTTTTGCTATGCTATTTTCAATTAACTAAAATTTAAAATTTCAGATTTTAAATCGAACAATTACAAATGAAAATATTATTTTAAGCAGAAGCAAAAAACATTTTTAGACATTTCTATACGTTTTGTAATAAACCGCAGTTTCGCTTACATTATTAAATCAGTTGAAATACTTAGAACTAACTACCCGATAACTAAGTTTGACCCACTTGTAGAATTAATGAAAATTTTCATGAAGCTAATGAATCATTCTGACAAAGAAGCGTTTATAAAATTTATGAAACAGCTTCATAAAATTTTGTAATATTCAGAATGCCTTTGAATTGATAAAAACTCTTCATGCATGTCTTGAAAAATGATTTTTTAAACAATTTCATAGAAGTCAAAAATTAATAAAAGGCTGCAGTGAAATAATAATCCTCTTTATAAAATATGTTGCATATTTGAGAGTAAATATAAATATATATGAAAATTAATGAAATTATGAAAAAATAAAAAAAAATAAATGAAGTCTTTGAATAATTTCATTGCTCTAAAGACAGTTTTCATTAAATTTATGAAGAGATAATTCATGAAATCGAATGAATTTTTTTATGAACCTATGATAAAAAGTTTATGAAAAATTTCTTAATATTAATAAAATTTCTTGGATATAATAAACTAATTCATTGAATCTACGAATAAAATTCTATGATTTTGTTTCATTAATATCATGAAGGATAATACTCTCTGTGTAGGACTTTAAAGGCTTCAAATCGTGATTTAAATTTTGAAAGTGAACAATTTAATGTCTCGCTCCAATAAGGGTATAAGCGACAACTTTTTTAACTACATATTACACTCAGGGACTTCTGCTGTAAAAACATGTAGTTGTTTGGATTGTAATACAGTTTCTTTATTTTTGATGTAAATGTCAGTCATTTGTAGAACAAATTTTTTTTTTTTACTAACCTTGTAGTTTATTTAAAAAAACAAACCACATCAAATGACTGTTTTATGATTTTACATTAATTTTTTTTTCTGTCGTTTTTTGTTATTTAAAAAAATAAAAAGAAATAAATGTTTGTATATTTTTTACTAACATATGTGGTTCATTTTTACTACAGGTGTTAGTAATGTTCTGAACAGTAAAAAGAAAGGACAAATGTTAGTTGAGTTTATAGAAATGTTAGTCGTACTTTCTTCAATTGTAATTTCATTTGTTTTTGACTACAATTGCTGTCGTCTTTACCTACATAATATCCGTAGTGTAGCCATTACTACAATTGAAGCGCTAATTGTAAAAAAAATTGTCGCTGTTTTCTAGACATCCATTGATTAGTATTTGATAGAAGTCTTACTAAATCAATTATTTCAATAGTCATATTTTTGGCATTATTTCTACCTTTAAAAGGCGAAAACAAACTAAAACTAAAATGTGGCTTATCAAGTTTTTACAATAAACCCTTCAATTGCACTGTGTGTAATTTTTTAAGTCATGGCAAAATAACCATATACGGACACCACTACGTGATAAAAGACAAAAAAAAAGACCCGTGTCTCCCAATTTTTCCCAAAGTCATCTCCTCTTTTTCTTATGGGCCGCCAAAGATTTGGGGCCTCGGTATAATTTTTGCAAAAAAGTGATCATTTTCTCAGGCTCATATCTTGCAAACCGTTCAGAATTTCGATTTACTCTCTATGGGAAAGTTGTAGCTCTTGTCATAAAGAACAAAAATTACGAAAATATAAAATCAAAAAAACTTCACCTTCCAGATCAAAATCGCAAAAAACTTAAAAAAATTCGATTTTTTTTTACCTTTTTTCCCGTGTTCAGGTCCATAGGTAGCAAACCGTTCAAAATTCAAGGAAACAATCAACTACAAAAATTTACCTAAGATCTCAATAAACAAATTTCTAGAACATATAAACTTCCTAGAGATGATTCTTAACACTGTTTAGGTAGCGCGCAAAAGTGAAAAATTTTTTAATTTAATTTTTTTTCCTTTTTTCTCCTGTTCAGGTGCATAGGTAGCAAACCCAATTCCCAGGAAGTTTGTATGTTCTAGAAATTTGTTTATTGAGATCTTAGGTAAATTTTTGTAGTTAATTGTTTCCTTGAATTTTGAACGGTTTGCTACCTATGGACCTGAACAAGGGAAAAAAGGTAAAAAAAATCGATTTTTTTTTAAAGTTTTTTGCGATTTTGATCTGGAAGGTGAAGTATTTTTGTTCTTTATGACAAGAGCTTCAACTTTGCGATAGAGAGTAAATCGAAATTCTGAACGGTTTGCAAGATATGAGCCTGAGAAAATGATCACTTTTTTGCGAAAATGATACCGAGGCCCCAAATCTTTGGCGGCCCATAAACAAAAAAGGAGATGACTTTCGGAAAAATTGGAAGAGTGTGTCCGTATATGGTTATTTTTTTTCGTGTTGCACTGTGTTGTTCATGGCTTTTCCCGAAACTTAGTAAATTGAATTATTGTTATGTTTTATAATCAGTGCACAATATGAAATATTATATTTAATTCCTTTTAAAATTTTAAATAATTCTTTCCAATTTCTAACAATTAAAAAAAAAAAATTGGGATAATTTTGTTACATTTAATTGCAAAATTCAGCCGCTTGCTCATACGATATTTGAATGAAATTTTTTACACTGATTTAAAAAAATTTTTATTATAAGCGTTTATACTTTTGCTTTTCATACTTTACTAGATCGTCTTTAATTTTTCTACATAGTTTTTTTATAAAATAAATGTATACACCGCACTTCAAACACATATCATGTTTTCTTATCATGTTATTTTAATTAAAGTTTTAAGTGATATGATTACTACTTTAATTGGATTTGGTGCAATTAATAGCGTCAAATGTTTGTAGTTATGAATATCGTTTGCATAATAGGTGTAGAATCAATTATAATTTTAATTGATATAATAAATTTCTTGATTAAAATATGATTGTAAGCAAATGTAATTATTTTCCATGAATATAGTTAAAAAAAGTCGTGATAAGTAACTAACAAAATTTGTGGGTGTAATAATGTCTATATGGGAGTGTAAAAATGCCTATATGTGAGTTCTCTTACACGGAGGCCACATTATATATTAAGTTGGATATAATATGTGCAAGAACGCCAATAGAATAACGGAATTAAATTACTTATCTATGTTCATATTAATGTTTAGGGTGGAGAACACGTGAATTCATATTTATATCATGTCTTCTCATAATTATTTACTTTCATTAAATTTTCAACTATGCGATTAAAAAATAACTTTAAATTGATTTATAACAGTTAAACAATTTTAATACACTTTTTCATCTCGTATTTTTTTAATTTTAGGCTTTAACTTTTATTTGTTTTTTTGTTTATAATCTTCTTATATCATGATATTGTTGTTTAGAGATTTATCATAACAACACTATTTTGGTATCAGATATAATACTAATACTAACAGTAACAGTAATGTGTGGTCCACAAGTAATATAATTCTCTCTGCGATGAAATTTGAAGTTTGCTGACAGAAAAATATTAAAGTTAATATCTAGTGTGGACACTATGGTAGATTTCGATGAAATTTGGTCATGTATTAAAAGTTAATATTTACAGCTTAAAATTAGTTTGAAAAAGGTATTCGAAGTTTACTTGTTTAAAATCTTGTTAATATTTTTAGAACTACATTGGGTAGTTTTTTAAACCATTTATTTATAACCCTAATTGTAAATTTTTTTTGGAATAATCATTCAGTTTTACTTTTTTTCAGCACTAATCATTATATTGGTCGGCTAAGAAGGGAGATAATCTTCTGTTCTCTCCCATATCTCTCACATATCCAAATCGGAGAGAAACACACTGCAGACCTTCCATATCTAACAATGTCAATTAGGAAATTACATGAACCCACGCATGATAAACCTAATAGTTTTAATCAAAGAATGATACAATGATGTGGTGGAATGATGATGCAAAGCTTTATAATCATTAAACCACAATTTTAAATTTATTTTGATCGGGATAAACATTAATTGCATTTATAGTAATTAAATGTGCTAAAAACCTTAAACTTATTTAAAAACTGTGAAAAATAATTTGTTTTAGGCTGTTTTAAGCTATATAAAGCTATATGGTTTATATTATTTTAAATAAGATATTATTGTATATGAACTTTTTTACTCAGGAATAGTATTGATGAATTTTCTAATATATTGTACGTCCCTGTTTTCATTCATCACGTAAAACAACTCAATGCCAGCGATACAATACAATATGATTACGTTTATCGTACTGACAAACGTTCAAACATACGGACACGTATCACTGAAGTTCAGATTAAATGATAGATACAAGATAGATTGATGATACAACAGATTGTGTGTTGTATTATTTTTTTTTAAATTATGCAATTGTTCCCTCTTTTGTCCTTATTCTTCATTTAACCGGAGATGAGGTTTTTCTTTCATATTTACACAAATATTACACACTTTTAACTTACATTCATACTACATTTGCCCAGACAATTCAATTCCTTTTACCAATACAATCTTCATTATTTTCATTGATCGATTTCATTTCCTTTTGTACTGTCTTTCATACAACAGTAGACACCATCATCATCGTCTTCTACAAATTACATTAATAGTGATTTCATTCAATTTCACTGCCAATACTGTTGTTACAATTGCACTATCAAGTATAGTTGTTAACATTGGTTAAATTGTCTAGTTAGAGGGTTTTTCGTGTATGAAGAAAAAATTAAAAAAAGAAAACTACCCAAGTAGAAATTGCCAACCGTACAAAAAAAAAATAGTACTTTCAATCCACTGCTATTTTTCTAAAACACACCGTGAAAAAAATTAAAAATATATTGCACTAGAAAAACACTATTTTGTTTGCAAAGTATGTGTTTTGGTACTACCACCCGCAAAATTCTTTGCCAATATTGTTTTTACCAATATGACAACCAAGCATTATCTTTTTTGTATTTTATTATACTTCACATATTTGAATATGATGTAAATGACTAAGACGGAACTGTATTGCTGCTTTTTAAATTTGTTTTCTTATACACAGTTCTCCAAATTAATTTAATTTAAGGTATTTTTTAAAAGCAGTTTATTTTTTGAAAAATCAACGTTATGCCAACGGTGGCAAGTTCGCACAAACCAACGATTGGTCACTGTTATCAATCGGGTAATAGGACAGTATTGTCAAAATTGTTAATCCCCATGTTCTGCCAACGCATAACCGACCGTCGCCAACGCTTTGCCAACACTGTGCCAATTGTATTTTTCTACCTGGGTATCTATTGTAATGGTCAAGCCTTTTGTGAATGAAAAAAATATTTTTTTTTTCTTTTTCATTGTTCAATCTTATTATTTTTATAATAATTGTTTTAATTTTAGTGCACACTTACTAAATTCTTATTGTCTATGACAACGGTTCCCAAATGGGGCCCATAGGAGTATTCCAGGGAGTCCGCGAAGAGTTCGAACAAAATTAATGTTTAAAACAAATTTTAAAAAAACTCACAATATTTTTTAAATTTAAATAACAAAATACTTGGGATTTTGTCATTGGCATTGAAATTTAATTGGCATTACTTTACAATTTCATTACCATTCCAGTTTTATGTAATTGCCATTGATAGGACTTATGGTAATGAAATAGCACCAATGCATTAAAAAACAATTGTAATTGACGAAAAAATAATTGTTTATAAAAAGTGTTTTGTTAAAAAATATAAACATTTAAATATAAATCCTAAGTACACCAATACCCCGGTTTGCGTCGTTAATTGGGACCGGAGAAACGCGACGCAAACCAAAGCGACGCAAACCGAAGAACGATTTTCCATACATTTGTATTGATTTTCATTTAATTGGTTCCGAGATTCATAATTTTAACAGAAAAATTAGATTTTTCAATAAAAATTAAATTTTTTTGTATTTTTTTTTTTTGAAAACAGTTTTAATTAAAATAAAAAAATAACAATTCATGAGAAAAACGTAAAAAAACATAACAAAAACATAAAAATATTAAGATTAAAATAAAAATAAAAAATTCATAGTATAAAAGCAAGTCTATATCGATTTGTTATTTTTTCTATTATGAGCTTGAGTCAATTAAATCGATTACCATTTCTTCGGTTAGGTTTGTCAGTCTTGCTGATTTTTGTATGAAGTTATCTAAAGTTTGTTGAATTGTAACGGCTTTTTTTCCAAATAAATTTCTTTATAACAATTGATTGAGTCGGTCACATTTCTGGACACTTTTAAGCTGCGATCTTCGCCTGGATCATTGTTTACAAAAATATCCATTGCTTGCGATATCAACTGCATCCAGCAGACAACCTATACATACATATTTGCATTAGCCTTAAGCGGGAAATCCCCCTTTTCTGTTTTAGCTTTGTATAAACATTTTCATATTAACGACGCAAATCGAAGCACTAACGACACAACTTCGAAGTCATGCTACGCAAACTGAAATATAAACGGGAAATCCCCTTTTTTTGTTTTAGCTTTGTAAACACATTTTTATATCAACGACGCAAATCGAAGCACTGGCGCCGCAACTTCGAAGCCATGCGACGCAAACTGAAACCAAAACGACGCAACTTCGAAATCACAGAAATTTGAAAACGACGCAACTTCGAAACGACGCAAACCGAAGCGACACAAACCGGGGTATTGGTGTATCTATAAATGTAGTCGCTATTTTTTTAAGTTTTATCACGTTTTATCAGTCTTGTTTGGTAACTGATTAGACATGATGGATCAGTTTTTTATAATATATATAAGGTGGCGCAAAAGTAATCCTTATATCAGAAAATGCTATACATAATAAATACATAATGAAAAAAAAAACATCGGAAGGTTATTTTTGCGCCACCTTATACTTGATAAAATACCGATTATTTATAAAATAAGTACGGAAATATAGGTTTTGTATCTAACTTTGCAAATAATTTTTTTTGTTAGACAATTGTAAGAAACACAATTATAACTATCAATTATAATTGTCTGTTAAAGGCATTGGCATTGAGCAATGCCAATTGAAACAACATTTTATTGGCATTGTTTTTAGGCAATTGTAATGCCAAGCATTTTAATTACCATTGGCATGAAATAATGCCAATTAAATTATCAATTAATTGGTCCTTTCAATGAACTAGTCCCAAGTATTATTAATAATAATTCAAATTACTAGAAAAAATTAATATTAATTGATTAATTGAAAGTTTTTTTTTGGATCCATGCGTTACATACATTATTTCTCACCTAAGACACTCAATAATTGTGCACCATATTTAATAACATCGTGTGACAGCCCAAATCGGTGGTGGTATAGCTTACCGGGAAAAATTATATCGGTAAAAAAAAGTTATACGTGTCCCGGCGTTTTGCTATGTTAGGTGTAGGAATTTATATATATCGATTGATTTGCAGTTAGTAAGTATCGTATAGGGGAAATTATAATTTTGTGTGTCTTTTCCATGCATTTGGACCATCTAAATGTTCGAATATCGCAAAGTGATGTAAGCAAAGTTGTGAAGCACAACGCCGGCTGTAACATAGTCAATAAAGGAAAGCGGTATTTTTGTCGCCCAATCGACTTATTTTGTCGGCCAATCGACTTCAGTGATGTTAATATACTTTTTTTTAGCTCTTGATCAAACTTCAAAACCATTTTTTAAGTCGTTCAATAGACACATCTTACTAACAAGAGAACTACCCCCGAAGGGTGCAAGCACATTTGAATGATTCTTGTATGTAGCTTTCCAAGCCAACTGCTTCGCTAAAGAAAAAAGTATATCGTATCAATGCCAAAACTAACAGTATTTGTTTTTCTAGAATAGGCTAAAAAAAAACTTTACCAACTTTTTAATTTTTTCAAAAATGGGCGAAGTAATATTGAAAAATTTTGCGATTATTTTTAGTTTATTATCTAGAATTTAACTGAAAAATTGGACAAACATTTTTTTATATTTTTTTATTTCTAAAAAAAAGTCCAGATGTTTTTTATCGACCCAGAAAGTTTTATGGTGTAATTCATCTTAGTTTTAGAGCAAATATTCATTGAATATTGCCCTCATATATATTCCAATATTTTTGTGTAGTTTTATATGATTTATTTATTGCTCATACGCCACCGTATGCGTAGCTATTGATTTAGATCACAAATGTTGAAATATGTATAAAGGACTATATTCAACGAATATTTGCATAGCTATTGATTTAACACTCAAATGTTGAAATATGTATGAAGGACTATATTTTACGAATAATTTCTCCAAAACTAATACGAGTTACACAATGAAATTTTGTGGGTACACTCAGGGAACTTCTGCTTTAAAAATATGTAGTTGTTTGGGTTGTAATACAGTTTCTTTATTTTTAATGTAAATGGTAGTCATTTGTAGAAAAAATTAAATTTTTTTTTTTTTAATCCTTTTTTGAACATTAAAAAACAAATGCGATGTTAGTTGAATTTATTGAAATGTAAGTCGTCTTTTTTTCAAGTGAAATTTCAATTATTTTTAACTACATTTGTAGTGCTCTTTAGCTACATAGTATTCTAAGTGTAGATAAAGAAACATTTTGTCCGATCTTATTTACATTGAATTTTGTATTACTCTCAGAATTCGAAACTAGTGCTGAATTTAAAAAAAAAAATTTACTTTTTTCAGGTTATTTATAAAAAATATATTCTTATAGCCAAACTTCTAGCATTTGCCAAATTCAGTTAAATAATAATAAATAATAAACTAAAAATGATCACAAAATTTGTAAATATTTAACCACGCCCACTCAGACCATTTTATGAAAAAAAATTCAAAAGTTGTTCCATTTTGCTTCAGCCTCTTAGAGAAGAACTAATACTGTTAGTTTCGCATTGCTGGTAAATACTGTTAGCTGGACAATTGGCTTAGAAAGCAACATATATTATATAAAGAACATAAATCTAGGGTTGAGCAAAGTGCCATCTCCAAGGATTTAAGGTTGAAAAGGCGGGTGAAATATGACCCCATTTTGAGTTTTTTTTTTTTGAAAATTAAGTCATTTCTTCCCAAGAAACTATAGGCAGAAGGGATATCACTGGAAAAGTTTCAGAGCACCATTCTCCGGTGCACTTTTTTTGTAAAAATTTTAATTATTGTTGCAGTTGTTGTTCCAAAAACCATAGTACTTTTTGGGTTCTTTATATGAGGATGTATTCCGGTCCAAATTCACATATCCTTACTTAATTTAAATCGACACTTATGTGTGCTTTTTTCGATATTCGGCATATTTCGGATTTAATCGGTGTTTTCCCGAAAGGCCATTTTTGGTCCTTTTTAGAGATCTGTACCCGATTAAAATTAATATGATGCAACAAAGAAATGTGTCAAATTTTCCGTATATCTGATTTAAATACAATTTGATCCTAAAATGGCAGATCGTGGTATATATAAATGGATTATATTAAACATAGAGTTTGATATAATTTGATAGTATTCAATCCAATGAAAATAAATTTGTTAATTTTAATTCAGGAGGCTACACACAGGGAAAATATTAGTTGGAATTCAATGAATACCATTAAAAGTCTTTCCTTTTGATTCTTATTCGATTGCAAGTACGTTCTACATATAATTAAAGCACATTAACTATTATTGTCATAAAATGACAATAATGGTTACAAAAATATGATTACTTTGCCCAAACAATTTGTTACCCAAACTCTATTAAAAAAATAAATTCTTTCTCAATAATTCGTAATGGTTACAACCGTCTTAAAAATATATATCGGCCACTTAAGCCTAATAGTTGATTCTGAATATATAAATATTATTCAACTGAACAAAAAATTATACTTGCAACCAAAGCATTTGCTTTTTTTAAATGTCAAAAAATAAACAAAAAATTTTTATTTCATAAAACAAACAAAATGTTCAAGAACACTTTTTTTACAAAAATATGTAAATAAAACTCTATGAATAAATGCGAAAATTTATAGCATCAATATACACCAGAAAGGTATTGGATTTTCGTTTATAATTTATAAATATTGGAATGAG
This sequence comes from Delia radicum, assembly GCA_021234595.1. NCBI lineage: Eukaryota > Metazoa > Arthropoda > Insecta > Diptera > Anthomyiidae > Delia > Delia radicum. The sequence goes on along the minus strand of CM037853.1, from coordinate 149,531,359 downwards.
AAATAGAAATACATGAATCATATTTTGCAGGAATTTTTCGCAGTTTGTTTGAAACTTAATTAGAGGATTCTGAAAATATATCAAAAGGTGTCTCTATTTTCTGATTGATAGCATTTCTTTGCTGATGACGATTTACAAATGTTGATTTTCCTAAAACTAAAACAAAATTTTCTAAATAAACCAGCTTCGATTCTCGTCAAATGTTCCTTAAAAAATTTCTTAGAGAAATCCTGCAATATCTGTAGATTTTACAAAGATAAAGATAGTAATTAAAAACAAAATTGGCGAAAAAGTGTCCTTTAATTAAGGACTTTGATAAGTAGTTTGTTTCAAAATATTTTTCATATTTCCAAATAGACAAATTACAGCTCAGTTTTGGTTAAACGTTTTCTAAAAAAAATTTCCAGAAATTTTAAAGGAAATTTGTGCAGGATCTATTCCGGGAAAAACTATAATTTTCAACTTTAATTGTAAATTTAGTTTCAGAGACATTAATTTAATGTGATGACAGATTTTGGACCTTTTGTAAAGGTACACTCAGATTAAAATGTTTTTTTTTATGGGCGAATTAAAAGCATTTTTCTTTATCGAAACTTAAAATTAATCCCAAAAACTTTAATTTTTCACCAATAATGGTTTTTTCCACAGACTTTAATTTTATATCATTTACTACTACTATAAAGTATTTAATTTCATTGCAATAAATAGAGTTTTAGAAACAATTGCTTTTAATATTTGCTTTTATATGTACTAAAGTTTGTAAAAAATTAAAATTTGTATATTTTGTGTAAATTAATAAAAATACAAAAACATATATTCTAAATAGGAAATGGTGTATTTATCTAAATAAATTCGATTGGATTCAGAAGGGGTAATTAAAAATGTCTGTATGTGCAACAATATTTTTTAATCATTCTAATAGAAACTTGGTTACAACTATCGAATCAACTGTAGATTTTTAAGATAGTACTTGTGACTATCAAAATTCGGTTGGCAAAAAATACGGTTGGAGCAACAAAACTTTTTTCTGTGTGTAGATATTATCGTCCGGTTATTAAGAGCACAATTTAAATTTAACTTTCAGTTAAATTTTATCAAAAATTAGTATGTCAAACAAATATTTTTAGAGTTTGATATTTAAAATTGTGATGTTCTTTTGAAATAATTTAAATGAACATTTTGGAGTTGATATTAAAATTCAGAGTAGAATGTTATGGATATCAAATCAAAAACGACACTTTACATTGGACGAACATTTTTGCAACTTATTCCTGTTTTGCTCTGGGTGTAGAGATTAATTTTGTCCTCTCTATCATATATAATACTTTTATCGGGTGGGTGCATCGGAAGTATACCATCATTGTCATTAATTTTAAAGACTAAGGATTTAAAGAAAATCTTCTAACTCTCATTTAAAAGCATAATTAATAAATAAAAGTTTGTACGATGTGAATTTTTAATAGAGAATAGTTAAGCTGAACTAAATGTGCATAGTTTATAAGTTTAAATGGGAAAATCCTCAGATCGCAATGAAACTTGGGTATGTTGTGGATGAGAAAAACTAAGAAACACATATTTTTAGCTGCCCGATCTCATACTTATAGATTTAAAAGTTGGAACATGGTGACTCTGTTGATTTCAAAAAACATAATCCAAATGGGATCTCAGTGAATTACTATCCAATATGACAAAAATCTTGTTGAATGGTTTCCAAATAAAAAAGCAGCTATGTTTCTTAGGAAATATTCTTACTGTTTTCCCTTTTGCCACATTTTTAAGGGATCGATGTAATTTTATTGATTCTAGATATATTCTTAACACTACTCACATTCAATACGAACACATACAATTCGTTTTGCTATCCATAGCGAATTGAACATTTTCTGGTTGCTTTTATTTAAAAAACACCGCTGATATTGTTTTATAAAGATTTTTGTAATAAATTAATTTTTTTATTTTTATTTTGACATTTTTTTGTACTACTGAATAAAGTATGTACACTTAGAATACTATGTAGGTAAAGACCACTGCAAATGTAGTTGAAAACAAATGAAATTTCACTTAAAGAAAGGACGACTTGCATTACAGTATATTCAACTAACATTATCATTTGTTTTTTAATGTTCAAAAAATTACTAACAATTGTAGTAAAAATCAACAAGACGGCGCAACATGTCACACAGCTTGTGCACAATTGATTTATTGAAGGAAACATTTGGTTACCACATAGTTTCACGTTTCGGACTCGTGAATTATCCTTCAAGATCGTGCGATTTAACACCGCTGGACTATTTTCTGTATGGATATGTGAAGTCGCTAGTCTACGCCGATAAGCCCGAAACAATTGACCACTTGGAGGACAACATTCGCCGCGTTATTGCCAATATACGGCCATAAATGTTGGAAAAAGTCATTGAAAATCGGACCTCCAGATTAGAGTAAGTCCGAGCCAGCCGTGGCAGTCATATGCCAGAAGTCATATTTAAATTATAATACCAGAAGATTATCTTTCAAATAAATTAAATTTCATGTCAATTTAAAAAATTCATCTTTGTTTTATTCCATTTCAAAGTTCTATACCTCTGTAAAAAACACCCTTTATTACATTTTGTATGCATTTATGTAGATATACGTGTGTATAATCGTTTTTTCAAGCATATAGTTTTTAAATTTAAGCATTTTATGTAATTTCGCACAAATATTTACATACTTGATTGTAGTAATATTACATGCATTTTTTAGAGTGTGTAATAATTCATCATTTTATATACACATACATATATGTTTTTGTCGGCCTCTGTATTTAACCGGACATAATTATATAAATTTATATATAAAAATTATTTTTGCCGAAAAATATTAATATGATATTTGCGTCTAATCGCATCTCGATCAATATATACCCCGGTAGAAATTGCTAACCTTACACAAAAAAAAAATAGTACTGACAAACCACTGCTATTTTTGTAAAACCCACAGTGTTGTAAATTACCAAAGGTACAAATAATATTGTTCTAGGAAAACACTATTTTGTGTGTAAAGCATATGTTTTACCAGTACCACCCGCCAAATTCTTTGCCAATATTGTTTTTACCTATATTACAATCAATTAGAAGAATTTTTCTGAAATATTTGATTATATTTCACACATTTAAATATGACTTATAAGAGTAAGACTGAACTGTATTGCTGCTTTTTAAATGTGAATTATTATGCACATTTCTCAAAATTAATTTAATTTAAGCATTTTTTAAAAGCACCAAATTTTTTGAATTACCAACGTTATGCCAACAGTACGAAGTTTGCATAATCGACCGTCGCCGACGCTTTGCCAGTACTGTGTATTTTTCTGCTTGGGGAAACCCGTATTTGCAGGTAATTATTTTGGCAAATATATCGGATTTCAATGGAATTTTTAATGCAAAAACCGGATACAACTATAACTGATTTTGTATATGTTTGTATCAGTTCAGATATAATTTTATACCATTATATAAAATCTGATTAAATAGTATCGCGTCATTATTCGAATGGTATTTAATCTGATAGTATCAAATTTGAATTAAAGTAACGCAAACTTATATAATTATATTGGTCCATTCCGAGAATAAAACTGTATAAAGACACATATTAAATTACGTATGATAAAGCATCATATACATTTTTTTTAATCGGGTATACAAACATTATTACTGCGGTCTGCCAAGTTTGGTTGAAATATTTATCGATTCTATGGCGTGTGCTTAATGATCTAATGGTACTTGGGTGCGTATGACAATATTATTTATTTTTTGAGTTCATATTACTCATACGGAAAAATTGAAGTGTGTAACCCACATGCGTATGTATAGTTCTAGAGAACTACATGTGCATTGACAATGCAGACAAGATTTTCAAGTTGATATTCTATTTGTCCGTTTCCTTTTAAAGGTTAAAAGTTCATTAGCTAAATTTCATACTATTCCGCTTAGTTCTTATGTATGACTTCTATAACTACTCGTGTTCCCTGGTAAGTACAAACAACTACATAGAGAAGATAATGATTTATTGATTGTTATGGCGCCATAGGAGTTACTCTACTCTAACTGGTATTTATACAACAGTGTTCTAAATGAGTGTACAAACATTTTCAATCTCAGCTAAGAAAAGATTTATTTTCTTTTTAACAACTTTAGCACTCCCTATGAACTACATAATGCCCAAAATAGAGATGAAACAGAAAGAAAAAAAAGGAGCTGTCAACTTCTAAAACAAACGTTTATTTAACTTTTGCCAAAAAAAAAAAAAAAATGAAAACAAAAATAAAAACGGAAGAAAAATCATAAAAAAAAGTTTGTTTCATCTTTAAGAAGGTGGTCCAGAGAGATATACACAAATCATACATATAACAAACACATGAGTGAGTGCAGAATATAAACGGAGTGTGTTTGAATGATGGCATTAAGTCAGCAGTTAAAGTGCCAAGTTTAATTTTTATAGACTTTAGCATTTTTTTTTAAGTACACCTATCCCTGTTATAACAATAATAACAACAGTTTTTAAAAGGCTGTATACTAAGGGGTCCCAAACAGGGCACTTTTTCGAATTGGTTGAAGGAATACCACGCAATCGTTGCATATTAAAGAGCTGAATACGAGAAAAATAAGTAAAAGAATTTTGAAGTGGATCTTCATTTCCCTACCAGAGATTGAAGTTACCGACTGTGGTGCATTTTAACCAAAAAAGACAGTTTCGAATTTCCTTTCGAAATAGGGCTCAAAAGTTTCGTAATTGTTGTCTTATTACTGGAAAAATATTTTTAAATTATCTGTAGAGTAATTTTGGTCTACCAAAGAATTTATTAATGTAGACCAAGTACAATTTATACCCTATAATTTTTAAATTTGTACATAAAACATTTGTGCTTACTCAAAACTTAAAAATCCGCTGGTGGACCAAAATTACTCTACAGAAAATTTAAAATTATTTTTCTAGTAATAAGCCAACAATTACGAAACTTTTGAGCCACAATTCGCAAAAAAATTCGAAACTTTTGTCTGGTCAAACTGCATTACAACTGGTAACTTTAATCGCTGGAAGGGACCTGAAGATCCATTTCAAAATTTTTTTGAAGAATAGGGTTGAAAACTTTGGCTTATTACTGGAAAAATAATTTTCAATTTTGTTTAGAGTAATTTTGGTCCAACAGAGAATTTTTTAGTTTTGAGCAAGTACAAATATTTTATGTACAAATTTAAAAAATATAAAATATAGAAATTGTACTTGTAATTGTCCTACATTAAAGAATCCTCTGGTAGACCAAAATAACTATACAGAAAATTTATAAATAAATAAGTAATACGCCAACTTTTGAGCCCTATTTCGAAAATAAATTCGAAACTTTATTTTGGTTAAGATGCACCACACCCGGTAACTTCAATCGCTGGTAGGGAAATGAAGATAATCTTCGAGCACTAAACTAGTCGATTAACAGTTATTCCAACATTTAATAACAAGGAAAGATAAAAAAAATTTACGTCAAAACGCTGCCCCAAAAACATTTAGGCTCTTTCGCTTACATTTTCCGTGTTCTTAAGTCGAATCAATATCTGCGCAACCTGTGTATTTTAGACTGACAAAGTTAAACTTACAAGGACCCAGCAAAACTTTGGTAATGGGTGCGATAAAGTAATGCATTACCTTGTAATGTCTACTCCTTACCTGTATCACTATTTTCCAACAAGAAGTAATGAGTTACCGATAATTGAACACTCATGGATTACCTTGTAATGATACCCCATTACATTTTACATTACTTCAAAGCATAAAATAATGACTTACCGATCGTCAATTACATAATGCATGAATTATAAACGTAAAGTTAGTATTATATATTTTTTGATCAAAAAATAAATTGAAAACTTGTTTTTTGTGTGTATGTCTACTAAAACCAAGTTTTCAATTTATTTTTGATCAATGGTGATAATCTTTAACTTCGAGCTCATATATATATTAATTCTCATGTAGTGAGTAAACTAGTTTATATGAATGTTTGATGTTTGGCATTTGATTGTTACCTCTTTCAAAACGTGTTCTGATGATGGTAACCTAGAAAATTCCCGAAATAGATCTATCAACACATTCCTGAAAGGGTCAAATAATAAATTTGGAAACAAGAAACTCTATAGATTATTTGTTAGGACAATGTCCTAATGAAGAAATATAGAGTATGACCTCGAACTTGAATAATTTTCATTTTCATTGCACAATTAAAGGTCAAAAAAAACATAGTTTTTATTTCTAATAAAAATTTTATCAAACCTAATCAAATTATTTTAACTGCTTCAACTGGTAATACCGTAACTGTACGTTTTGTTGATTACATGTCATGTTTACAAATCTTGAAACTATAAGAACTATGTCACGAAAAAGGATTTTTGCAAAAACCCTATTATTCTCTGAGTTTCATATTAATAATCCTGGTGAAGATTTTTTAAAGAGAAAGCGCATTTTTAGCTTTTCAATAGGCATTTCTATTAGCTTAAATAATCTTTTATGCATAGAACTGATAAAGTTTTGTATTAAGTTTATGTCCAAATTTGACCCCTCTGTTAAAAGGGCTGATTGTTGCTCTTCAACAGTGTTAAATTGCCTCTCATTGGTGTAAAACTTACGAACCAATATAGGATTATCTATAGGGTTCAGATTTGGTGATCATGTAGGCCAGTCAAGAAGTGGAATGTTTCTTTTCCGATTCCACATTTGAGTTTGTTGGTATAAATTCTTGCATTGTCTTGCATGAAAATCCAGATTCCATTGTGGTAGTCTCGTGAAAATGGCACCAAACTGCATTGCAAAACTGCAAAATAATCACAACTATTCATTCTTGATGATGTGAACTGCATTTACAGTGTACCTGATGAAGAAAACGCACCCCACAACATGACATTACCGCCACCACAATTGCGACATGAGAATTACCGTTTTTCTTTACGTATGTAAATAGTGGGTATTTTCTTGAGGTTCATCTTAAATTCAATTTTTTCTTGTCCCAACATATCACCTTGAGTGAAAGAAAGGATTAATTTTTGAAAAAAGGATATCATAATTTTGGCATACCGTGCTTCAATTTGGGGTCATATTTAACTCTGCGAATTCCATACGTTTGATCTTGTGATTTTCTAAAAAGCTGACGTTTTACTTCGCATAATATTTTTGGAAGCATTTAGAACTCTTCAAGCTGTTGATTTACTCACAGAACGGAAATTAGGGCACTGAGCTCTCTATAGCTTATGATTTGAAAACTTAAATTTTCTTTCACTTTTATTTTTTGTTCCATAATTGTCATTATCATTAATGACATCGAAGTGTAATCGCCTTCAAAGGCTTTTAAAAGCGATTACCCTTCGACATCAGCCTATTAATAGCGAAATTTCGGAAACTGATATTTTGAGGGTCGTAAAAGAAAAAGTTTGTCATTTTCCTTTTGGCATTTTACTAATAAATATGTTCTATAGGTTTGATCATGTGCATTTATAAACATTTTCGGTTGCATTTAGAACTCTTCAAGCAGTTGATTTGCTCACAGAAGGGGACACTTTGGCACTGAGCGCTCTGCAGCTTATGGCTACTGCATGTTTCGCGATTCAAAAACTTGGGTTTTCTTCCACTTTTCTTCTTTGTTCCATAATTTTTCTTATCACTAAAAAAATTGGCGATTACTCCTCGACTTCTGACAATTAATCGCGAAATTTGGAAAATTTATAGTATGAGGGTTGTAAAAGCCGAAATTTGTTTTTTTTCGAAATCCGAAAGAGCACTTCGCTTTGGCATTTTACTAATATACTGATTATACAAAAAGGTCGCTAAAAATTGTGGATTATTTTGAAAAACAAAAATCTTAACTTAATTAACTTAATTATGAAACTTGAGGAAAAATTCCTTCAAAATATACTGGATATCGCTAACAGCAATACACAATTGATTCAAACCAATTAACTATTTTAATAACATACATTCTGGCAATTCATACCAAGTTAAAGAATTTAGGGTAACTTGATTAGTTTAAATTATATAGAGCTAGAAATTATAATTTCAACATGGGTTATATATATGAAACGAACTTTATAAGCGTATGAAACGCTAGAATATTGAAAGCAGTTTTGGAGAGTTTTATCTTGAAAATTGGAAAAAATATTAATTAAAAGAATTAATTAATGCTCAAAACGCTTTTTGAAAACAAAATCGTTTTGCGTCGGTATTTTTTCTTATTAATAATCTTTACCTTTATACTAGTCAGCAAAACAAGTGTTTAAGCTTTGTTCTAGTATTCCGACGGTTCTTTATTCTTTTCCACTCGTTTTGGCATGTTAAGTGGTTTGAATAGAACAAAAACCAAACTCAGTTACTGCAAAATTTCCCCAAGCAGATCAATGGGTTCTGTAGGAATTAATCTTCGTTCGTTACATGGATTAAAGAAAAGACGAGATGCTTCCTCATTAGTGTGGGGTTGTACAAAACTACAACGCCACACCAATGAGGAAGCATCTCGTATTCTCTTTAATCCGTGTAACGAACGAAGATTGGTTTGTACAAAACCCATGGATCTGCTTGGGGAAAATTTTCCTTAGATCATCCTTATTAAGGCATTATTCTTAACAATAGAATATTAATACTAGATAGTTCAGTTTGAGCTAGTTGTAGTCTTAGTAAACAAAAGATTTGTAATAAATTTACGTCCCATCATTTGTTTCAATAAAAAAAAAAATCTTACTGCAATTGCGATTTTTGAACTTTGCGACACTGTTAATTGCGCAGGTGGACAGGAATCATTTATAAATTTGTAGCTCGAATACATTATCTTGTCATACATATTTTGTTGACATTGTCCAGTGTGCATTGCATTGAATGGAACTTGTTACCTGGTAATAAATTAAACTCCTTATCCTTGCATTACTTCACAACTTTTGGTATTACTGACTGCCCATTAGTGATACCAAATTCAAATGTTTAATTATTTTTACGGTATAATTTGTTCATTTCTATAGAAAATGTAATATAATTAAATGTATACTTTAAATTTGACAATTTTAAAATAATATTCGATTTAAAAATTAAGGATTTAAATAAAAAGTTTTTGATAACTCTTTACCTGTAAGTGAAGGAGTAACATATGTTACTGAGGTAAAAAGATACATCTACGGACATGCCTTTGTTAAAATAATAGGGTTTGTAATAGAAAAGTAACCAGTTACCGACATTAATTTCTTACTGCCCAAACTTTTTACCGGGTAATAGAAAGTTTTGCTGGGTCGTTAAACGCGGCATGTATGTTGCGGTATTTTAGAACATATTTATGACCATCTTAAAACAAAACATTAAGAAAGTTTTTTAAATGTTAAAAACCAATTTTATTATATCCTAAAAATATTCATGTGGGTGTAATATTTTGTCATTCAACAAACCAATTTTGTAAATAGTTTGTAGGCACGTGGAAACTTAAACCTAAAATGCACAAGCGTGCACACACGCAAAAGATTAGTTGGAATTCAATCAATCGCATTAAAAGTCATTCCTTTTGATTCTTATTCTATAGCTAGTACGTACTATATATATTCAAAGCAAACTAAACATTCTTATCATAAAATGACAGTAATTGTACCAAAAAAATTGTAAATTTTCCTAAAAATTTGTTACCCAAACTATATTCAAATAATAGATACTATCTAAATAATTCGTAATTGCTCCAACCGTCTATAAAATACATTTCCACAGCTTGAACCTATTTGATGATTATGAATGTACAAATATTGCTCAACTTAACAAAATCATAAAGCATTGGCCTTTTTCTTAAATGTCAAAAAATAAAATAAAAATGCGAGTTTGATATAATTTTTATCAAAAATAAAAAATATGTTTTTTTTCGACCTTTAATTGTGCAATGAAAATTATTCAAGTTCGCGGCCATACTCTATATTTCTTTATTAGGATATTGTCCTAACAAATAATCTTTAGAGTTTTGGTTTTCAAATTTATTCTTTGACCCTTTCAGGAATGTGTTGATAGACCTATTTTGGGAATTTTCTAGGTTCCCATCATCAGAACAGGTTTTGAAAGAGGTAACAATCCCATGCCTAATATCAAGCATTCATATAAAACTAGTTTACTCACTACATGAGAACTAATATATATATATATGTAGGTCGAAGTTAAAGATTATCACCATTGATCAAAAAATAAATTGAAAACTTGTTTTTGTGTAAATAATCAATACACGTTTTTATTTATTTTCCTTTGATTTGTACATTTGTTTTTAAAAACAAAATGTACAGGGGAAGTAGTAAAGAAAACCATATTGTGTCTTTTATACAAGTTTGATATAATTTTTATTAAAAATAAAATTATGTTTTTTTGGCCTTAATTGTGCAATGAAAATGAAATTATTCAAGTTCGAGGCCATACTCTAGATTTCTTTATTGGGATATTGTTCCTAACAAATAATCTATAGAGTTTTTGTTTTCAAATTTAATAAAATAAATTTTCAAGAATAAACATCTTTACAAAAAAATGTATACATACATATACTATATCAAAATCAATGGTTTGAAGGAAACTACAACATTCATGATAATATGCGAAAGAAAGGTATTTCCTTTTAGTTTCAAATTTCTAAATATTTGAATACACAGAAGAAAAACAAAAATACATTTGTATGTAAATACTATTTTACATTAATTTTGAGCATGTTGTTTGAAACTTAAACAACCAGCCTAACCAGTTTGAGGATTCTGAACATATATCAAAATTTGCTTTATATCCTAACTGATACAATTCCTTTACTGATCGCAAGTAATGTTTTTAGCAAAATTACTGGAGTATTTCAAAATTGGAGGCATATCCTGATGAACACTGATTGGATTTTGGTCAAATATTAATTGAAAAATCTCTTTCAGTAATGCTGCAATATCTAGTAAAGTTAATATTAAAAAAAGTTCAAAAAAATTATCATAAAATTAAATTTACTACACTCATAGAAATAAACCTGTGTAAACAGCAGAAAGAAACTATTAAAAATTAGTTAAAACTTACCGTGCAATAAAACTGCTGAATTTAGCAGATTTTTTTTTGCTAAATATTAATAAAATAAGAACAGCACATATAAATATGTTAACCTTACAAAATTTTAGTTAAATTCGATGTGAATTTTAGTTAATTGAAAAAGAACATTTTACTCTGTAAAATTAGCAAAAACTTTTATTAATATTTGCAGACTCAAAATAAGCAAACAAAAACTGTAATATTAACAAAATTTTAGTAGAATGCAAGTATTTTTCTAAATCACAGAATTTTTGCTAAAAATTTGTAGACTGCTGATTTCACAAGGGCAGACTTTTATTCGCATTAAAAATAAAAGAAACTTAAAAGTTTCACATTTTTTAATGATTTTTTGGTAGTACTAATATTTAGTAAATGTTTTTGCTGATTTTAGCAAATTACTTTGTTACTTTAAATTAACTAAAATTTAGCGCAAATATACATAAATATTTGTAAATTCAACAGATTTATTTTTGGTATTCTTATATTACTAATATTTAGTTAAAAAAAAATCTGCTAATTTTAGCAGATTTTTCTGCAATGTCATTTATAACTAATTTTTAGTAGCTTTTTACTAATCTTTAGTAGCTATTTTAAAAGGTTAATTTTTATGAATGTAAAGAACTTTAAGCGTCCAATTAGATTCAGAGGCATAACTTTAATGTGCCTACAGATTTTGGACCTTTTGTAGAACTACATCATTTATGCGTTAATTACAAGTATTTTTTTTGCCAAAACTTAAAATTAATCTTAAAGTCTGAACAGGATTCCTGCAAAAAAAATATATAATCATTTGTCTGTTACTGAAGTGCATTTTTCGCAGATAAAATCCTTTTATTTTATACGAGGGCGAATCAATAAGTCCGTGACTTTTCGAACCTCCCTCGTAGTTATATGAAATGCAACACTGCTCCCATCAAGTACCACCTGTTAATAGACTATTGTCAATTTTGAGCAAGTTCCATAATTTACTTTCCGTTTAACAGCTGTCCAAAACATACAACCTCGTGGATTTTTTTTAAAATGGAAAAAGGTGAACTTCGAGTGCTCATTAAACATTATTTTTTGCGAAAAAAAACCGTCAATCAAACCAAGGAAAAGCTTGATTAATACTATGGGGACTCCGCACCATCGATTTCAATGGTAAAAAAGTTGTTTACTGACTTTCGTTGTGGTCACACAAGTACAAATGAAGCTGAACGTTCTGAACGGCCACGTTGGCCGATAGGCATTTGAGTTGGGTTAAGAAAGCTGTCTGCAAGATGGGTGCAGCGTTTGCTCTCAATTGACCATAAACGTAATCGTGTGACAACTTCAAAGGATTGTTTGGAGTTGTTTAACCGCAATTCGAATGAGTTTTTGCGGCGTTTTGTAACTGTGGATGAAACATGGATCCATTACAACACTTCGGAGACCAAGCAGCTGTTTAACCAATGGGTTTCTCCGGGTGAACCGGCTCCGAAGAAGGTCGAGGTAAGTTTGTTTTCCAATAAGGTGATGGCAACAGTTTTTTGGTATGCACGCGGGATAATCCATATCGATTACCTTCAAAAGGGAAAAACAATAAACGGCGAATGTTATGCCAACTTATTGGACCGATTTAAAAAAAAAACGACGACATATGGCCATGAAAAAATTATTTTTCATCGAGCTATTGCACGGGTGCACACGTGTGCTGTCTCAATAGCAAAATTCCATGAATTAGTCTACGAATTGGTACCCTCATCCGCCATATTCTCCTGACTTAGCTCCCACTGACTATTTTCTATTTCCAAACCTAAAGAAATGGCTCTATGGAAAGAGATTTAGCTCCAACGATGAAATTATTGATCAAACAAATGCCTATTTTATGGACCTCGAAAAAGCCTATTTTTTGGAAGGGATACAAAAATTGGAAAAACGTTGGACTAAGTGTATTGAGCTAAAAGCAGATTGTGTTGAAAAATATTTTTTTTTCAAAAAAAAAAAACTGTATTTCATTCAAAAAGTCATGGACTTATTGATCCGCCCTTGTACATATTGTTTTATATATGAGAATTTATTACTATAATATATCTACTATATCTTATTATATATAGCATATATGCTTAATATCTGATTTTACAAAGGTTAATATATAATAATATATCGTTATGTGGCCATGAATGACATATATAACCACATATATGATATATTTTAACATGAAAAACATAAGAACATGCATAATTTTTTTACTATGTGTGCCTTTTCTTCCTTCTATTGTCAACATAAGTTTTAGTGTAATAATTTTTTAATATTTATAAATATAAATAAAATTAAAAAAGTAATGTTTTTTCATAAATTGCAGAGGCCGAAAATTTTAGTTTTTTTGCATATGAAAATATTTATGGTTTGCGTAAATATTAAAAAATGTATTACGCAAATTATGAGTAAATTTACACACATTATGTGTAATGAACCATGTTGCTATACATTTTTCTACACATTTTGTGTGTACCAATTTACACACATAGATAAAATTTACCCAACTTATATTATGAGTACCTACAGTTTTCTAATATAAGTTAGGTAAAATTCAACAGAAATTAATTAGAATGCAGCTATTGAAATACATTTTTGTGATTTTACACCAGAACCGTTAAATTTATAGCTGGCAAATATGCAAAATCAACTTGGAGAATTCACTACGTCCATTTTACCGGTCAACATAATCTTTCATCAGAGCAATTAATTCGATTAACTATGGAACGTTTTCGCACTAGGTTTACTTTAAATAATAATATGCATCAACAGAGACGTCGTGCAGTGCGTACAGAATAAGTCATTGCTGCTGTAGAGCGTAGCATAGAGGAGGGCCCTAATCAGTCTATCCGCCATCGTAATTAGCAATTGGATATGTGTCATCCACTTTATGGAAGATTTTGCAGGAAAGATCTGGATTTGCGTGTTTACTAAATCCAACTCCAATTGAAAGCCACACGATCACCTAGCAAGGCGTAGATTCGGGACCAAAACAAGATTGCTGTGGATCCCGATTTTCATAAGCAAATTTTGCTTAGCGATGCAGCTCACTTTTGGATACATCAATAAACAAAACTGCCATATTTGAGTGATGATAATCCGCAAGTGCATGTCGAGGCACCGTTACATTCAGAAAAAGTGACTGTTTGGTGTGCTTTATGGCCTGGTGCATTCAGAAAAAGTGACTGTTTGGTGTGCTTTATGGGCAAGTGTTTTTTAATCGATGTCTCCGAAGAATCCTAAAAGTTTTTTGGCCTAACACCATATCCAATGGAGAACTTTGGAGACAAACAAACCAGCGGGCAATCCATATAGAAATAATGAATCGCAAATGGCGTTGGATTGGTCACACGCTGCGCAGACCTCCAGGTGACGTTGCTAAAATCGCCATTGAGTGGAACCCACAGGGTAGGACGAGAAGAGTAGGCAGACCGTCTCACACATGGTGCCGTCAACTGAATATAGAAGTCATATCTACTGATCAAAGCTGGGGAGAAGTGAAGAGAATATCATCCAACCGGTCCGAATGGAATAAATTCGTTGTGGCCCTTTGTTCCCAATAGGAACCACAGGACATAATATATATGGGGTGGTGGAATTGGGCCGTACTTCCTTATAAATGATGCTGGTCAGAACGTTACAGAGTGACCGCTATAGAGCCACGATAACTGACTTTTTCGTTCATCAATTGAACAACTATAATGTGCACGAACTGTGGTTTCAACAAGACGGCGGAAAATGTCACACAGCTTGTGCCACAAATGATTTATTGAAGGACACGTTTGGTAACCGCATAGTTTCACGTTTCGGACCTGTGAATTTGCCTCCAAGATGATGCGATTTAACACCGCTGGACTAAAGGGTCCGCCATCTAAGGTTTTTTTTTAACTAGTGCTTATTTCGTGAATGGTAACACTTCTCAACAATTGAACATTTCGGAGACATCATTGCGACGAATTTTGCATAAAGACCTTGGTATGACGCCATACAAAGTCCAATTGGTTCAGGAGTTCAAAAAAAAAAAAGTTATTTGGCGGACCCTTTATTTTCTGTTTGAATTTATCACGCCGCTAGTCTACGCCGATAAGCCCGATACGATTGACTACTTGTAGGACAACATTCGCCACGTTATTGCCAATATACGGTCGCAAATGTTGGAAAAAGTAATCGAAATTTTGACCTCCACATTAGACTCGTCCGAGCCAGCCGTGGCGGCCATATGCCAAAAATCATATTTAAATTATAGTGCCAGAAGATTATCTTTCGAATTAAGAAAATTTCATGTCAATTTAAAAAATCCACCTTTGTATTATTCCGTTTTAAATTTCTATACCTCTATAAAAACACCCTTTACATAGTATACGTTAACAGACAAACATAATTATATTTTCAAGTAAATATTAGAAACTATATTAGGACACGGAATTAAATACTTTCCAAAGAAAAGCATAGTACAAGCATTTATATTTCCAGCAGGGGCATTTTTCTCAGCGTTTAGAGATCGTAAAACCGGCTCCTTGAAAAATCTGCCCAATGAAAAATTACCCCAAACAGAAAAATGAAAAAGTTCCCAATTTTGGGGATTAAGTCATTTTTCAAGGAGCCGGTAAATCCTTGAAGTGGTGTCATCTTGTGACCACCGATTGACACATCGTCTGCATAATGATCAACTTTTTAACCACAAACTACTTACTTTTGCAACTAGTAATTAATAGTGAAATTAATCTTTATTTCTTACGTGAAATCTTAATTGCTAAACTACATTTCAAAGCTGACTGAAAACCAAAAATAAAAAAAAACAGTTTAATTTTTTAAAAAAAATTGGATGCTTAAACCACATAACTTTATGGTCATTATAAAACACTTATCGGTAACAGTTATAATGATAGCTTTGGTTTCCAAAAAACATTAAGTCAAGAAACTTATCATAAAATAAAAAAAAAAAAAAAAACTGGGTTCCGGATCTCTTTACCACCAAACAAAAAACTAAATTAAATACAAACCATAAACTTCACCATAAAGGAATGTTAGTAAGATACACACAGCCATACAAATAGAAGATATAGGAATAAAAAAAAAACGAACCAAAAGAAATAAACTTTAATAATACGAACCATAATTCAACACCTTAAGAATTTAACATTGAACAAAAAATTTTTTTTACTGCAAGCTCTTCAGCAACAAAAATATTCATCATACTCGATTGCTTAAGAAAAACTTTGGTAACACAGTGATTTCGAAATAAAGGAATACAAAACAAGTAAAAGTAAATTTTTTTTGTAAGATTGAAGGGGACTCAAAAAGAAAAAAAATACTGAAAACAGAAAAAGAGCAAAAACTACAAAATGATGAGTAAAATCAGACACATAATAAAGAATACCAACCACATACTGCAAATAAAAAAATCAGGTTGAATGAAGCAATGAAATTGAAAGAGAGAGAGAGAGAGAGAGAGAGAGAGAGAGAGATAAAAAAAGGAAGAACGTAATGAGAAAAATGTTATATGCAGAAAACAACTAAAACCAAAAAAATTAAATAACTATAAACTCTGTCATCTAAATGCGTTTTCATGGCTTAAACAGGGACGTCTTTGCGAAAAGGAATCAAAGTTTTAATCCAATCTTTATCAACCATAGTTTTGGCACTATCTACAGTGTCGCGCAAAACAAACGCAACAAATTTGATTTGAAATATTTTATCTTCCAGGTCGGTTAGATTTTGACTGGATCTTTTATTCTAACTATTGAATAGAGTACATAGGAAGTATTTTAAAAAAAAACCGATTAAAATAAACAAAAAATATGGAAGATTCCACTAAGAGGATGTGCAAAACTAAAGCAACAAAATGAACAACTTTTAGCAATAAAAATTTAAATTATTTTTATTAAAATATTAATTTTAAATTGCTATTCCACACTTTTCTTTTAGTTTTTTGTAAAAATCAAGTTTATGGCTACCCGATGAAAAAAGTTTCTATATACTTATATAGTATGTATATACTTGATGTCATTATATATGCTTAAATGTTTGGCAATATATTACGATATATGTTCATGTTTTATACTTAGTTAATGAAATTGTTTTAATATGGCGTAATATATCATTTTATCGTATGTTTTATATTAGCATACATTGTGTATATGATCATACGAAATGTATATAGATCTATATATGACCATATATTCTACCATATATGATCGTATGTAAGTGAATATGCCCAGGTGAAAATGTTTATATATTGTCATATATGGCCACATATATGAGTTCTTATATGAATTTATATATGTTCGGATCCGAATTTTGAGGGTATATGAAGATATATGGTCATATATGGCCATATATGAATGTTCATATATGTTCATATATTATTACTTTTCCTACATGATAATATAAAAAAATTTAATTTTTTTAATTTTTAATAAAAATATTTTCTTTTTATTAAAAGAAAAGGTGTCTATTATACTTCTAAAAACATGTTACTGATAAATTCATACATTTCATATTCAAATTGCATTAATAAATGTAAATAGTTTAAAGTGAAATTGTTTAAGAAAATACAATTAGGGATAGAATTTAATGAAAATTAATAAGAGTATGGATAATGGGAAACCAACTAGTTCCAAAAAAATAAAATTCGATGATTTAAAAGTGATGACGAGAACGATAACAATAGAAGTCCTTTGGTGCGAATATTTATGAATTTTATAAAAAAACTTTAACTCAAATGCTTGTGTTTGATACACACAACACATTTTTGCGAAGTAATTAGGAGAATTTCAACTTATCTTTTCATAAAAGGCGGGTGAAAAATCGGGATTTTGGTGTAAAAGACGGGATTTCTTGACTGAAATACGGATTTTAAAAAATTCGTAATTTCTTAGTTTGAATCGCTTAAATATTACTTCAAAAATTAATAGTTTCCTTGAATTATTAAAAAAAATCAGTTTTGGCACAACAAATAAATACATTTTAGACTTCGATTGGAATTTTGAAATCCTATTGCTGGCTCCGAAAATTTATTGCTATCAAAAAGCTCAAAATTTATAATATTTTGAATGTTTTTAAGTAGTTTTATTTTTTTTTTTGTAAAAATTAGCCTGATTCAGAATTAAGCAAATAAAATGCTACTGATATTTCTTCAGATTCGGGTTATATAATTTATACAAACTTTAAAATCTATTTCTTTTACACATTTTTGTCAGGAATTCGTACAGCAGAGAGAAGGGGTCATATCTGATCAAAAATTAAAACATATTGCGAATATATGAATTCATATATGGAAATATATGGCCTGTATGAAGCAATATATGAACCGATAAATGCAATATATTATCATATATGGTGTCATACATATCCATATATGAACTTTTGCTGTGAATGTGATTACCCATATATGCTTCCATACATTACATTTATGTTCATATATGCCCATACATGGAACCGTATATCATCATACATGAAACCATATATGAAAATATATGAACGTTTTCAGCTGGGTGGTAAAATTAATAACAAATAATTTTATTACTTTTATATATAATTGTATGTGGCAAAACATATCATTATATATAGTAAAATTTAATGAAAAATTATGTATCACTTTTATATATATTTTTAGCACCGTTTATAATTAGAATATATATGAGTTTCAAAATTTACCCGCAAAAAAACATGAAGAACTACGGTTTTTTGTTTTGAAATGATTACACACATTCACAAAATTAGAAAAAGTCGATTTGGTTTGAACCGCGATATATACATTTTTAACAGATTTTGTCCCGCTGGTTATAAATCTGTTTTCCAAATTTTTCCATCACGTAACGATTTTGAGAAAACCGAAATTAAAAAACCAAAAATTGCTTTTTTAACCATTTTTGAAGTTTTGTATACAACATATCCGAACAGCTTAAGCATTTTTATTACGATGGTAATATATTGAACTTAATTCTATAATGAGTTATGTTTATTATTATAGGTAAAAATTGAATTTGAAAAGTACTCCATCAAAAAAATTACTAAACATTACATTTTTAAAAGTAGCCGCCCATCTTTAATTTAAAAATTTAATATAAAAAATGTATTTAAATTTTAATTATAGAAGGCATTTGAAAAATGTATCTTTTCGCTATTTAAACAATTACAGGCATACCTAAATAAGAGCGGAAAGCGGAACGTTTTTTAACGCCTAGCGTTAACGTTGAAATGTCATCCCTAAACCAGAGCGGCAACGCTACGTCAAATCGATAAAAACAGGGTTATCAAAATAAAAAATATAACAACCCTGATTATTTTAACAACAAAGCACATTACAATATTGGTGTTTCTAATTTATGTTTTGTGTTTTGTATAATAACAAATATATATAAATAATAATATAAATAATAATATAATATACATATATACATAAATAACAAATATATTTTTTTCTCTTATATTTTTGTTTACATCAGGGTTGGGAAATGAGAATTTCGTTTCGGTACCAATTAAATTTTCAAATAGTACTTTTTCGACTCTCAGAGTACTAAAATTATTTTTTATTTTATTTTTCTTAAAATTCATACAAAATGCATTAAAATAGCATTAAATGTTAATGAACATAAATGTATGTTTATATGTATTTATAAAAAAATAAAGTTTTACTTTAAAAAGTATATTTTTTAAATTAATGTACAGGAACAAAGAACTCCAAATGAGATCCAAATTATATTAATCAATACAGATAAAAAAGAATTTTATAAATTGGTTGATAATAACTTGTTAGAGATTTTAAAATTGTAACAACAAGAATTTGTTGCATTTAATAAATCTTTTGTTTGTATTAGATTTGATACTCTTGGAACATGAAGTCTGTTTCTGCCTTTGGTTTTAATCAGATTTTGGTATGAAATAAAATAAAATACAGGCAGCAACTCTGGAAATATCGGGAAACATATATTTGTTTAACTCATTTTTAATTTTAGATACTTTTGACCCGAAACTACATATATTTTTCTTTCTAGAAAGTTTTAATTCTTGCCAATCTGCCAACGCTCTGTATTGGGTATTAATGGCGTCAACATTATTTTCTTCGTTTGGAAATTTTTTTATCAAAAATGGCACGATACTATTGGTTCTTCCGCAAACAACGTTTTCAGGTGGAAACTTACTGAACCAATTAAAATTTCATTATCAAAATTTACTCTGGTCTTCAAATTCTCACAAAATTTAATATAAAATTTTTTGGAACTTTCTTTTATGTGATTTACAGTGCCGGATTCAATCTGATTTGTATTTATATACAAATCCACTTCCGTACCACAAAAAACGTCGTTCAGCGGAATATGGTTATCGTGGATATTTAATTGTAACGGTGTGCAATTATCTAACACATCTTTATTTATGAAGTTGCGAGCAATATACTAATAAAATTTATATATTAATAAAAATTAAAAAATAAAATATATTGAAAACTTTAAATCGTCCAATAGTATCAAATGAGTCGCCGGAGTACTACGGTTCTTTGGAACATCAAATAGTATCAAAAAAAGTACTATAGTATCAACTTTGCCATCCCTGGTTTTCATTTGTTGTCTTTTGCAACTAACTTCACTACGAAACGCGCTGTCAAAATCGGATTTTCCAATTGCAAAGAGTTGCCGCCGCGTTGCCGACGCGTTATTTCGGGATGCTACATACAAATTGTATAGACATGAGAATTTTTGACAGTTAGAAAACGCTTGCCGCTCTTGTTTAGGTATGGCAGTTAGTTTTAGAAAATTTCATTGCAGTATCTTTAAGAGTAAAGTTTTACTTATCTTTATTTCGAATTCTTAGAAAGCTTGAATCATATGATAAAAGGCTTCAAAAAGAGCCAAAATGGCCATTTTTGGCCGCTTTAACAGGGGTTTTCTCAAAATTGTGACGTTAATGAAAAATTTTAATGCCGGTTTTGAAAGTAGGGCATCAAAGAGTATGTAAATCACATGTCGGCATTGAAACCAAGGAACCTTGTATTATGTTATTAATATATATTTAGAAAAGTACTAAAAAACAACGTTATAATTATTTAAAGTTTTAAACCAACGAACATATAGACTAAAGAAGAACCAATGTACTCAGCGTCTGTTAAATTTTATATGCCAACTGTTTTTAAGAGAAACAGTTTTTAGAGTTTTTTTCATGCATATTTTTTAATATATATAAACAAAATTTTTTGTTAGCTATACAAAACTTGTGCAGAGAATACATCAAACAACACATATTAACTTTAGAATTTAATTAACATTTTTAATTAATTCAAAGTACCATTGTTAACACATTTTTTAAAAACTGTCTTAAAACCAGGTCAGGTTTTTAGAAGAGAGCTTTATAAGGCGTCGATTTTTAGTTACTTTTGCAAATTTGCTATACAATTTTTATTTTTTGCAAATTCAAATTATTTCTAGATCACGATTGTGAGTTGATATTTTCTCTTACCAATCTATATATATAACGGTACTTACATGCCATTACTTTTGGAACTACCAGTAATAACACCAGCTCACTCTCAGCATTACTTTAACACAAATAATAAGGACTTATAAAAAATAATTCGTCACCCATAACTACTTATTTTTATCATTACTTTAATTATAAAGTAATGAAGTAATTATTTTAAATACCCAGGTGAAAAAGTTCATATATTATTATATATGGCCACATATATGAGTTTGTATATGAATACATATATGTTCGGATCCGAAATTTGAGGGTATATGGACACATATGAATGTTCATATATGGTCATATATAAATGTTCATATATTGTCATATATTATTACTTTTCCTATATTCTCGTATATAAAAAAGCTTTTTTTATTTTTTTTTTCCAAATTCTTTCAAATTTGAAGTTTTGTTTTGCGATTTTATACAAAAGTTGTGAATGATCTGCATCATTTAGGCATCATCGGAAAGGTGTTTTAAATATATTTCCAAAAAGTAATAAAAAGTTCATTAACCCATTACGAGTCAGTTTAACATTTGGTATTTTTTTTTAAATTTTCTTGTTGTTTTATTTATTTTAAAAATTGTCTGTATTATAGGTATGTTTTGAGGCCAGTAATTTATAAACAAGATATTAAGCTTTCATTTAAGGTATAATACGACCCTGTTTATAAATAAACTTGGTTATACTTAAACTTGGAGGTTTTATTAGTTTTTTAGTTACAAATTTTTAATAAAAAAAGATGAAAAAATACAAAATTTAAGATAGCTTGTAATGGGTTAATGAATGGGGACATATTATACCTTTCCGATGGTGCATAAATCGTTCCGACCCATTCAAAACTTTTGGATAAAATCGCAAAACAAAATTCAAACTTTGAACCCCTCACCCGGAAAGGAGGTGCTCGCCAACAAATTTTACCAATGGTATATTTAGCGTGATCATATCAGTTGATGGACCAATTTTCATCAACTTTCAGAATGAGGGTTAATAATAAAAAATTTCATCCTCATATATGGTCATATCTGATCAAAATTAAAACATATTAACCATATATGGAATAATATATTAATTGATATATGGAGATAAATGGCATATATGAACCAATATATGCAATATATTATCATATATGGTGTCATTCATATCCATATATGAACTTTTCATTTGAATGTATTTACCCATATCTACCAATATATGCTCATACATGACAATATATGATCATATATGAACATTTTCACCTGGGTATAAACATTTTTGAAAATATATACTTAAACTCATTATTTTATCACTTCTAGTAAGTACATACATAACTACTTATTTTTGATATTTTGTAAGCTGGAAAGTAATGTAATTTTGTACAAGCAAGTCAATTGTGTTTTTATCTATCAAGTATAACATGTAGAGATAGCTCAGATGGTAGAGCGCTTAACATTTTAGTAAAAAATTTTCAATAAAAAACTATTTTTTTATTGAGTTTATTAAATTTTTTTTCATTTATGTTTAGACCAGTGTTGCCAGTGGGTTTTTTAAAAAATATCTTCACTAAGCAATGAAAATCCCTTTCCTCGCTATATTATCGAATTTGTTTACCCTACAAAAATCGCTACGAAATTTTTTACATTTTATAAACTAAATATGCTTTCAGACTTCAGACTTTCGACGACAATTCAAATTATTTTCAAAAATGAATACCCATATGCTACTATCGAAAATTGGTTCGAAAATTATTTGAAAATTAGAAATTTGTTAAATTTTCCAAAATATTTTATAGAATATATTTAAAATTATCAATATTTGCCAAAACAAAAATAATACCATCTATCAAAAAGATTTAATTTATACTAGCGGTTTCTATTTCGTCAAGAAATCATTTCCATTTGGCGTTTTTTTACATAACCCATCAAAACTGTATTGTTTTTCGTCGGTGAAATTTAACATTAGTTTAACATTAGTTTTTCCAAAGGATAACTTCCTAAATAACTTCCAAAGAGTATGTTTGTTAAAAAACAACCAAAGAATCATCCATTAAAATATCAAATTATAAGAAACTAATTTTTTCTACGGAAATATTGTCTCTCAAAATATAATAATTTTATAAAAAAAAAAAAAATGTAGAAAAAGCTGTTTTTAAAAAGATTTGCATTATTTGGAAACAGTACCTACATTTTGACTAATTTGAAATATCTGTCCCTTTTCCCCTACACCATTATTTTGATGGCAAAAAACCTACATGTAGGGATTTCCCCTACTTCTGGCAACACTGGTTTAGACTCATTATTTTGTTTATACTAATAACTATGTCGGTAACCAATATTTGTTAATTTTTCGTAAGGTGTTAGGTAATGATATGTCATTATTTTGGTCGACAACCCCATATAAAGGTAATGCGATTTGTAATGACAATTGTAAGTACTTGCCATTGCCAAATAACTATGTACTTATAAAACCACTTATATGTTAATGCTTTTCTACACTGGGTAATAATGTGATACCTCATTTGTTTACTAGCATCGATTTGGCACATCCTAATGAAAAAGGTTCTTAATCCTAAAATATTTCTCTATTAGATATATAAATATTAATAAAATCAACAAGTTAAGCTTAAAATGTTAAATTTCCAAAAAAAAAAAAAATTTATAACTAAAAATCCCTTAAAGTTTCGCATACGTCGCTGATATTTACCTTTTTGGTAAATACCTTCTGTAGAGCATAAGACAAAACAAAAAAACAACGCAAGTTCTATGCCTTTGTCCCTGCCCTCCAATATAAGAAGATGGAAGACAAATAAGACATAAAAATTTCAAACCATGGCGATGAATCATAAAATTGTATATGCATGTTATTTTTCACTGAACCATAACTGGCCTACCAAGCAACTAACAAACAAACAAACGAACAGACAATCAAGCCAAGAAATAAACCAACCATCCATCCAGCCAACTCGACTTCCAAGCTAACCTACCTAACGAACGAACAAACAAACAACCCGTTCTTATGGCATAAGGAAGACGATAAAGTAAACGAAGAAGAAGAACCACATTCCTCAAGTTCATCTCTCATATACTCACAAACTTTTGCAAACATGCTTGAAGCTTGGCGAAACTAAAAGGAGTTTTGTACTCTGTATAATATTTTTAAACTTTTTGGAATGAAGTTCTAAAATTTTAAGTTTTATTTTTTGTTTCTTTGGTAAACAATTTTTTGTTGTTTTGTTTCTGCTAAGGTACCCAGGTAGAAAATAAGAATGGGCCAGTACTGGCGCGGTTTGGAGACGGTAGTACATGTACTGGCAAAGTGTGGGATTAATAACTTTTACAGTACTATCACGGTGTCGAAATGATATCATTAATATACGCTTGGCAGTAGGTATTTTCCAACGTTGACACAACAATGGAACTCAGTAGTTTGCCAGTACTTAAAATAAGATCATTAAGTATTTAGCCAATACTTTAAACATTCTTTTTTTTTTTGCAAAAATAAGAAAAATAACCAATAATCCTATTTTCTCCGCTCATTTAAAAGCTGCTATTTTTATTATAAATGAAAATAAATTTCAATTAAATAAACATGAAAATTATCTAAATTTGCATTTGTTAATATATTTAAACTGGCGTTTCCATGTCACTGACGCCGATATTTGATCTACTAATATATCGTTAAGGGAGACGCAAACATCCCAATGGACCACAAAATAAGTAAAGTATAACAGTACTTTAGAATAAGCTTTTTTTAAAAAAAATACTAAAGCCTTTTTCAACCGTGTTTGAGAAAGTAGTATTCTTTACAACGTGCTGACAACATGTCGCTGCAGCAAAGTCCCGTTAAATTCTGTATGTACGTCGTTGATTACTTTGCATTGTCATTGTCAATTTTGATCGAAGATAGTGCGGTTGTCATAATTTGATAAATAAAAAATAATAACAATAAGTGAAAAAAAGTACAAAAAAGTAAGTAAAACAGTGAATAAATAAAATAAAACATGCCAAACTCAATAAAAAAAAGTATAAGAAACGAAACAAAAGAAAAAAACGAAAAAAGAAGAAAAAAATTTACAAAAGTAGGCATAAGCTAATTCTACAATTGGTAGCATAAGCTTGTTCTAAATTTTTAAGCATAAGCTAATTCTACAATTGTTGACATAAGCTTATTCTAAAATTAGCGGCATAAGCTTATTTAAATATTATTTCAGTAATATTATCACGAGGGTTCCGTTTTGATTTTTCTACAATAAAATTAAAGCGTTTTTCAATACTTTCTAAGTCTTTTTAAAGCTTAACGCTTATGCTTGCAAGCTTAATATAATATTTTTCTAAAGGGTTTTGGTCCATTGGGATAATTCTGGACTTCTGCTATAAAAATAACGGTTTTATAAACCCCCTATTTATTAGTAGTTTTGATTAAATAACTATACAATTTTCTAAAAAATTAAGTTTCTTACAATATGATAACTCAACCGTATTTTTATTTTTTAATTTAAAAAAAAACGTGGAAAATTTAAAACATTTTTATGTGAATTTTGTTCATATATTAATATCTTTACAAAATTCAAATAAAAATGTTTTAAATTTTCCCCGTTTTTTTTTTTTTTTTTGTCATGCAAAAAATAAAAATGCGGTTGAGTGATTATAAGAAACTGCATTTTTTAAAAAATTTGTATTTTTATTTAATCAAAACTACTAATTATAAAAAATAATAAAACGTTAATCGCCGGACTGGCGAGTAAAACAAAAATTTTATCATAATAATAATTTACAATTTTTAATGAGCTGCGGTGTTTTTTTGCAGGCAATAAAATTTGGCAATAGAATTTTAAAAATTGTTATTAGAAAAAATTTAGATTTTTCCATTTCAGGCCAGAAAAAATACCGCCATATATATACCACGTATACAAATTTACTTTTTTGTATTGAATTAACTAAAATAGTTTTAATTGTTTTTTTTTTATTTAAGCTTATTTTTTTTTATTGAATTTCCTTCTCAAATTTAATTTTTTATCTTTTTGTTCGACAAACAGGGACTAAACCTATACGTTTTGTCCCTATTTGATGAATTCAGAATAAAAATTTTTGTTTTCGTTAAATCAGCGTTTGTTAAATCGATCGTTAAACCGGAATCCCACCGTATATTAAATAGCCAAATTTGAGTGAAATTTCTAATTTAAACAAAATTGTTAATTTGAAGAAAGCAGTACTGATAATGCAACTTTTGAGTGATACTGGCATATTGAGAAAAACTGTGTTGTCCCAGTACTATTTTATTTGTACCGTGGGCATTTTCTACCAGGCTAGTGAGAGTATCAAGCCAGTCATCCAACCAGCCAACCAACCATCTATCCATCTATTATGCGGATGCTTTGTGTTTAAATGTTTGGAATTTTCTTGTTTACTTCTCACCACCAGGTCGTCTGTTTTATTGCATGTATTATAGTGGAGAGCAACGGTTCCCAAATGGGGGTCCGCGAACCCGCAGGGTTTTCCTGGGGGCCGCTAGGAGTTCAGACAAAATAATTATTTAAAACTAACTTAACAAAATTTCACAATATTTTCTTACTAATTCAAATTATTAAAAAATTTAAAATTTTGTTTGGATTCCATTGGTTAAATAAATTCACTTAGAATGAGTAGACGCTTTTCTAAGAGTTGTGTACCAGACTTGATATTTAATTGATTCTCGTAACAATTTTTTAAGATTTTTTGTTACTATTTTTATTAACTTTTTAATTTTAACCTTATACCTTCCAAAAAAAACTTACACTTTCCTCCCTCGGGGTAGATATTGACCCATAGAGAAACATATTTTTTTTCACAAGAAAAAATTCACATTTTTGCTGAAAAGCAAAACATATCACATAATTAATAACTTTTTTATGCACTTAAAAGAAAAAATTGGAAAAAATATATATCAAATCTACACCCAGTACATTCAAATAAAGGCGCTGCATTTGAAAGTGAAAAACGTGGTAATTACTGTGTAATTTCTCAACTACTTTACCGAATGAAATGAAACATATGTGTGGAGTTAGACATTTATAAATATAAATTTATTCATCAAGGAGATATTCCGTTTTAAAAGTTACTCTGTACCAAAACACGTATTTAGGCTCTTTATTATATTGCAATAGTTATTTCTTCTTTTACACTCGTTTCGACAAAACACGTGCTTTGAATTTAGGTGTCAAGACTATATTAACTTAAATAATGATTCTTATTTTGTAAAAATATCATAAGATGGTCACATTTCACACATAAAATGTACAAGTTTTGTTCAATTATCTCAATCTTTTTGGTAAAGTGAAACTTCAAAATATATTTTTTTACAAAATAAATGCGAACATTTTGCAAAAAAAAAAAAATAAATAAATGTCTTTCTCTTGGAATTTTGTTAAAAAATATAAAATTTTGTTTAATATTTAAAAAAATAGTCTTGAAGAGTAGTTTTAATAAAATTTAAAACGCTTTTCGGCATATATCTTTCGTCCAGCAATAGTCGAAAACGGTATATTCTTAAAACTAAAATATAGGGTAAAAATTTGTTATCATTTTGTTAATCATTTGCTCCAAATTACACTGTTTAATCACTAAAAATGAATCTGAGATGTGACGTATCAATTGTGATAGACTTTAGTAGGTAGATGACGAATGTATACACCAAATTTTAATATTGTCCCCACTTTTCGAAAGATTTGCGAATTTAAGTTTTACCTAAATTTGAGCATTAAAAACCATGTCATTTAATTGCGATTGGGTTAAGGATGTAGGATATCCTTGCAATTAAAGTGAACAATAGACTTATTTTTCTTTTTTGGGAATATAATAAAATCCCTTCATTGAATTTACAAAATTTTAGCACAATTTTTTTCTTAAACTGAAAGGGAAAGTACTCGCTGTTCACTAAATGTACGTATTAAATTCTTGGATCTTCTTTTCGTTTTAGATATTTTGTTATCGAAATCGTGCAAAATGAGAAATTTCGAATTTAAATAGATGCATAGAGAATATTATCGCACCTTTCAAAACATGTATTATATTTAGTTAAAGAGCATAGTTGATACTATTTGAATGTTACAAAAAAGATTCGCTATTATTTCAAATTTTGTGTTATTTTATAAAAAGTTTATCACAAAATTTAATTTTCCTAAAATTTAATTTTGCTAATATTTCTTTTACTATAGCTAACTTTAAAAATCTAAGAACATATTCGACATCTACGTCAAATAGTATTTTAGAGGTGACAGGTCGCAACCCCAATGCACAAAATTTTTCTGATTTTGTTGAACTGTGTGATTTTTAAATATATTTTTAATTCTATACACGTTAAGGTATGTACAATATGTCAAGCCAGTATGGCTATTTAAATGGTAAAGATAATCCCAAAAGTTCCAAATCAGCAGTTATTAACCATTTTCTTTGTTTGACAATTATGATTCAAAGTAAATAAATTGGTATTGTTACGTTTGTAATGTAAGATGAACTCAGGTTTGATTCTTACAGCCTGATGTCGTTTGGCCACCTCGGAGCTGCGATTTGACACCGTTGGGCTATTATTTGTGGGGTGCCGTCAAAGATAAGTGTTACGCCAACAAGCCAGAGACAATTGACGCTTTAAAGGACAATATTCGTGAAGCCATTGGTGAAATACAGCTGCACACAATCGATAATTCGATAATGTGCTTAAAAATTGGACCGATCGTGTAGGGTACTGCATGGCCAGACGAGGCAGCCATTTGAATGAAATTATTTTCCATTATTAACCGGAAGGATTGTACTTTCAAATAAAAAAAGAAATTTGAGAAAATATTCAGTAGTTATTTTTATAGCATTTTCAAAAAAAAAAAAAGTTATTTGGCGGACCCTTTATTAAAAAATTGGGGACCGTGAACCAGAAAAAGTGTCTCAAGAGGTCCGTGAAGCAAAATTTGGTGGGAACAGCTGGTGTAGAGCGTAGTTTAGTTTTGTTGAGTTTAGTGTACTGTATGTGCAAACACATTTGGGTGGATATATGTAAAGTAGGGTGATATTTATATGTTACCGCAGGAGTAAATTTTTAGCAATTTTTATTCGATCTGTAGTGCGATTCAGTAATTTTTAACGATCCGACAATCACAAAATATATCGACAGCTTTTGTTGTTTGCGCTAACGATTAAGTAATTCACTAAGTACACCTTAACGATAGTCGACAACTCTGTTTTCTATTTAATTTTAACTTATTCTTGATTAAATAAACAACACAAAAATTTTTGTCTTTAGATAACAACAACTGCTTACTTTAACAATAGCAAATATTGTTTAAAAATTTTAATGAAAAAAAAATCGTTACTTTTGTTGTTTAGTTTTTTAAAAAATTCGATTATCGTTAAAACAAGTTACTGAATCGCAGTACTGGTTTATGAAAAGTGATGTCTATAATTTTTTATCTCCTGATTCCAAATTTTTCTATGGCTTCACAATTTTTTGGACTACGGTCAAAATTCGATTTACGACTCAAGCTATTTTAAAAATTTTGACGTATTCGTGTTTAACAAAATAATCAAAAAACATGTGAAATATGACGTAAACAAGATAATAGAAATAAACTTGACACGTCCTTCACTATTACTTGGATAAGGTATTTGTTCACTAATTTTGACCGTTGACGACCAATGGGATATAAATATCCCATGGACTTTTTCATAAGAGATATAAAAAAAAATATTTTTGACGACACTTTTGTTTAGAAATAATGGGTCAGTAAACACGAATCTACAGAAAAAATTGGAAATTTGCCAGCAGTTTAATAATGCATTTAAAATAAAATTACCTGGTGTTTCCAACTATGTATATATATTGGCCATTCCACAGAAGACCGAAAAAAGGCATTTTTGACCTTGGGTCTTCGGATTACAATTAAATTTTGCAATCAGACGCTCTAAGATTTGCGTTTTTAGCTTTTCAAGTTTCGAAAAATCCAATTTAATGCGCAAATTTGTTTTTTTTTTTGAAAAATGACAAATATGCGAAAATGGATGTAAGTTTGAATGTTCGTATTTTCTTTAATATACATCTGATCATCACCATTTAAATTGCATTGCAATGGTATATTCCCCTACTTTTTTCTTGGTGAATGATTTTTTTTTCAGCATCAAAACGATATGCAATTTGTTTTTGAAATTGCACTTTTCACGAATTTAGCCACACTCGATTTGAAAAAATATGCATATTTGCAAAATATGAAATTTTTACTAAAAAACAACACTTTGGTTTTTGTGGGTGCTGGGGCTTATCTATTAACGAAAAAGCTAGTATCATTTTTAAATAGAAAAAACAGCAATTATATTTATTTATCAAAATTAAAAATATTACATTTAAAAATTAAGTAGTGTTAAGGCGCCGTGTAAATGGGCTCATTTTCAAAAACCATACATTTATTTTTTAAGCTGTTTTCTGTACTTGACATATAATCGATTATACTTAATTATAAAGTTTTTTGAGGTGCTTATTGTAAAAACTTTAAAAGCCAAATTTTATTTTTAGTTCACTCATTCACCTTTCAAATGTTTAAAAAAAATGCAAAGCTATGACTTTTGCAGGACGTTTGTCCTCTAGGTACTTTAAATAAGTTTTTAAGCTAGACTTCAATCAAATACTAATCAATGAACGTCTAGAAAACAGAGAAAGTCAAGTTTTTACAATAAGCCCTTCAATTGTTAACCATTTCAAGCCCACGTTTCATTCTAGAAAAATCTAATAACACCAACGCGCCAAAACACGAAGAGATTTCTTTTTTTCTTTACACTATGTCCAGAAGATAAAGGAGAGCACGTGGACCTTGGGTCACCATTTTTTGTTGTCCTAAAGAAAATAATTTTTGTCTACAAAACCCTTTTAAATTAAAATGAAATTAGTTATTACATAAAAGCTGTTAATATCTGTAACGAACCCTACGACCTGTTTCTACCTCCTCCGGAGCAGGGCTACCTATGAAGCCGTCGTGCTCAGGGCTGGGGTGCGTTCTTGGCCCTTCGGATGTAAATTCGGGAGCGTTCACAAAAATATTAAAGGAATGAAATATGAAAACAAAAGAGATAAAAAGTGATAAAAAGTGATAAAATGACAAAGAAGGGATGTTGATGATGGATAGGGATTATCCAGATGACGTTGGACTCAACTGTATTTACCCACCCTACCTTGCTGACTGTGGGAGAGAATTTAAGTCAGCCCATATCACCTTATACGACTTTATTATCTTACCCCGATTTAATTAAAACCCTTTCCTTGCATGTAATAACCAACTTCTTTCTATTCTATTCTGTTCTGTTAAGTTTCTCCTCATAGTACAAGTTTTCCTCATTCAAACAACTTTTCTTTTAACTTCTTCGCACAAATATTATTTTCAAATAAAAATTTTCAATAATTTATATTTAATCTAAGTTAACTTGATCAAAGTTAATTAAAATATTTTCCACAAACAACATTTAAAAGAAAATAAAAAAAATGTTGAACCCAAATGAAAATATTAGTAAACTATTATCAATACTACGCTCACTAAAAAAATGTTAGCTACAACCATTTACTAATTCTGTTCCTACAATCGAAAATTTGACAAAGAAAAAAATTGTCCTCACAGATCTGAAACTTAAAAACCGTTTTTCTATCCTTAGATTCTACGAATTTTTAATCCTTAGATTCTAAGCATTTTTAATCCTTAGATTCTAAGAATTTTTACATTACAACGAGTTTTCTCATAGCAAAACTTTTAGATTTTATAATTTACCCTTTTCACAGAAATACTGTTACATTTTATATTTAACGTTTCCGATTGTCTATTTTGATTTACTTCTTTTCAATGTTCAAAATCAGTAGAAATTTAAAAAAAAATCTGTATAAATGAGTACTCAATATTTTCATCAGGACAATACCGTAAATGCTTTTTTAAAAAAATAATTAAAAGTGATTACCTCTTTTGAAATTAGTTAATTCTGGATGAGGAGGAGGGTTCAATTTTTCGCTCCAAGGATAGCGAGAGGAGCGGTTATGTGAAAAATTAAAATGTGTGGGATTTTGCATTCCCTATGTATAAACTAAACAAGTGCTTTCAATAAAATGGCAATTTTTTAATGAAATCTGAAATAGACTTTCTAACGAGTCAGCTATTGCTTTTTATTAAAGAACAATTTCCTAAGCCGAAAAAGTTAATTTAGGTTCGAAAAATATTTTTTTTTATTTTCAATCTCAAGGCCTGTATTATTTTTATGTTAATATTCTTTTATGCATGGATTTGTTACACCGATAGAAATTTGTGCGTAGTATTAATGAATTCCTTCATTAAAACAATAAATTTTTTCATAAAAAAGTCCCCAAAGAAATATTTAATTGAATTAATGAAACTTATTTCATTAAATAAATTTTAAAGAAAGGTTTCATTCAACTAATGAAACTTTCATAAAACATATCAAATTTTTTTCAAAATCTAATGAATTCTAAATTACCTTCCAAATCTCAACTATGTAATAAATAATGAAACAATTTGTTAAAACATTTTTAACATTGATCCAATAAAAATTTCATGAAGTATATAATATTTTTAAATCTTATGAATTTTAAATTACCTTTCTCATCTAAACTATGCACGAACCGATTAAAAAATTAACAAAAAAAATTTTATTTGTTGTGCTTAAGAGTCACAAAGCTTCACTTAGCGTTCATTGCATATCTGTTGACTTTTTACAAAACACACTTATGTCGACTTAAGAAAATAAACATTTCACAAAAATACTTTATTCGCTTAATAATATGAGACCGCCTGAAATCAATTTATTTCTAAGTTTTGGCTAATTCTGTTTGACAATTATTTTTTCACGATTACTTTTTTAGTCCAAAATAGGAACAAAACCCAAAAATTAAACTACCCCGTTAAAAATCAACATATATGCATGAACTCTGTCATACCCATATATGAAGTTATTCGAGGTCAAACATATTAATATACCACCATATAGAATTCATATATGCTCATTGGAGTTCATATGTGATCATACATGTAAACATTACCTACATTTTCGTTAATGTACTCATATGGCCATCTATGAAAATGTATGGACATGTATGAAACTTTGCCGAAGGAACCATACCTCTAAAACGAATTCTGATGTCCCGACTTTTGAAAAATCCCACTTTGACCAATTTAGAGTGCCCCAATCGATTCCAACCCAATCGAATATAATTTATACATTCATCTGCTAGAGCGTCTTCAGGAGAAGAAATAGAGAACCTAATCTTGGAAAGACTCCTCCTTCTTTCTGAAATATCTCTATCCCGAGATTTGTACATTTTGCTATAAAAACACGGCTAAAAAAGGCCCTCTTTCAACTTAAATTTTAACACCTTAACGGTCACCTAGAATGATTAATCTTCTAGCGCGTCTTCCGGAGAAAAAGTAGCTCCCATAATCTTGGAGAGATTCCTCCTACTTTCTGAAATATCAAAGTGAGCTTTTTCAAAATTTGACCCTACGGATCAAAAGTCGGGACATCAGAATTCCGTTTAGAGGTATGGTTCCTTCGGCAAAGTTTCTTATTTTGTTCCCTAGAATACGATTTTCCTTGTACGTTGAGCGAAGAATCTATGCTTGTGTATGGATCCATATATGTATATTTTTAAATATTTTATTGAAAAATTCAAAAAATGCTCATTAAATTAATGAAATTATGAAAAAATCATAAACAAATTTAATGAAATAAGTTCAAAATTGTAATGAATTTTCATTCAGTTGATGAAATTTTTCATTAAATCAATGAAATCGATTCATTAATACTATGAAGGAAAATTTAATCAGGGTAGGTAGTGAAGCTTCATAGAAACATTAAATTAGGTTAGGTCGAAAAGTAGTATTCGGAGAAGGGAAATGCTTCCCTAATCCGACTCAAATCCCTGAGGACTTACACCTAAGCCAGAGATTCGGCTTGTTGTGCGCTCTAACAATCAGTCCCATGTCATATTCCTAACACAGGAACTCCGTCGCACTGACGAAATTCCACAACCTCCTCTGGATAGTATTTCGACCTAAAAACATTATTTACGTTCTCGCATTATTTCAATGTTGCGATTTCAAAGCCCAAAGCCCCACATTTTACAACGTGTTATAGGTGCTATAAAGGCATTTTAGGTAAAAGTTTGGACATTAACAATCGTACTAGTGAAAGCGCTTATAAATGGACTTATTTACTTTTTCTTTAAAAATCTTTCAATGTTGCAATATATACTCCACCCTAATAAACATAAACATTCGGAGGGTCATTGTTAAGTGTTCGCTAAGTTTTTTGCATGTGCTTTTAACCAGGTATTTTTTCATGTATCTACCACATACAATTCGGTATGATTTGAAGAAATGGTAAAAAAAAGATGAAGAACAAAAAAGAAACAAACATGATTTAAGACTTGTTCCTTTTCAGTTATGCAAAACATGTTGTAGAACCAGATTCTTTTTTAGTTTATTCGTTATTATTTTAGCAATTTTTGCTAAGAATATGTATTAGAGTTGTGATTAGTTTAGTTTTACGTAGTTATTCTATATTAAATTATAGAATTTGTGTGAAAGTATAGCAGAATTTAATTAACTTGAATCACTGAAACTAATCGGAAAAATTATGGGTCTTCAAAGTTATATCTGTTTCCCAGTAAGCGGATTAAGAGAGAATATAAATATCTATGAATCGAAATTTTTTTGATTATTTCTATTTTTCGACGTTGTACTGATTGAGATATCTATATTTGCCGAATTCTATATCATGAGTTCTGTGATACATCAAATATGAATTGACCGAGGATCTTTAAATTTGATTAATTTTTTAATGCAAGCGCAATTTTTAGATGCATTTTTTAAATTGTTGTCAAAGAAACCTTTAAACTGTTGTAAAAGAAACCTTTATATACAAAAATTAAATTTGTGAAATTTATTATTTTTATATTTTTAAAATAAAGTTCGGGAATTTCATATTTCATTTCGTTCATTTGTAATTATTGAACTAGTTCGTTCTTTTAGTTCATATGTGTGTTGGACAATTTTTTCCAATTATTCATATCGTTGTATTGGTCATTTGTTTGTTTAACAAATCTGCAGATTATGAGCGAAAATCCCAAATGTACGGTTAAAATTTAACTAGTTCATTTTTAACCGTTCATTTGGGGTTTTCTCTCATATTATGCAGATTATGAGCTAAAAGAACGAACTAGTTCAATAAATGCAAATGAATTAAATGATTTATGAACTAGAATGTCCAAATCTAAAAATAGTTTCATAATGTCGAAATACATATTTTCGTAACACATAAAAAACTATGTTAATATTAAGAAAGCTGAGTAGATTATCTTTTCAAAACTTCCAAAACACAAAATCGGTTAAAAATTTACTGAAGTGAGTAGTGAATAGGAAAGAGCTTGAAGACTCACAAAACAGAATTTTAAGAGCATTTATTCTTTACAAAAAAGATTCGTAACTTTGGTAATCGGTTTAAACAAACAGTATGCCATTTTACTCCAAATTTAAATACAATTTGAAAATAAAAAAAAAAAATATATATTTTTTTAAATTGGAAGCCAAGAACTATAAAAAATAAATAAAAATTCAGATATAATAAAAAATTTCTCCTCCCGAGGGTGTTAAATACAAAAATATACACTAAGAATACTATGTAGGTAAAAACCACTGCAAATGTAGTTAAAAACAAATGAAATTTCACATAAAGAAAGAACGACTGACATTTCAGTAAATGTAACTAACGTTGTCATTTGTTTTTTAATGTTAAAAAAATGAACCAAAATTGTAGTAAGAATTAACTACAAATGTGAGTAAAAAATAAGCAAACATTTTTATTTTATTTTTTTTAAATAACAAAAAAACAACTGTAAACAATGAATTTAAAATCATAATCATAATCATAATCATAATAATAATCATGTTCTACAAATAACTGACATTTACATTTTAAATAAAGAAACTGTATTACAACCCACACAACTACATATTTTTAAAGCAGAATTTCCCTGAGTGTATGTATATATTTAGAAAGATCAACTATTCCCAGTGTGAAAAACATTTCCATATTAGGTGTTATATAAGTAGATATGTGGTAATGGCAAGTACTTACAATTGCCATTACATATCTCATTACTTTTATATGGAGATTTCGAGCAAAATAATGACATAATATTTCTAAACTCCTTACGAAAAAACAAAAATGTTGCTTACTAGTGTGGATATTTTTGTGAGTTAAACAATAAATAAAAAATAAAAATTAATAAAAAAAATATTTTTTGTAATAAAATGTGCTCACAAAGGATTTGAACCTGGTTCTCCAGGTCGTCAGTCACGCGCGCTACCATCTGAGCTATCTCGACAAAAGCATTACTATATAAGAGGTAATATAAGTACATATTTGGTAATAACAAATACTTACAATTGTTGTTACTTTTATATGGGGATGTAGGCGCAATATAATGTCATATCATTACTAAACACCTTACAAAAATTGAAAAATATGGGGTTACATATATGCTTTTCAGTATGAACAAAAATGACACTGTGCAACAAGAAAAAATTATCCGAATGAGTCCAACGAAAAATGAAAGAAAACCATTAGTATATCAAAGCCCTCAAAGAGCTTTGCGAAGTTACACACAGGGAAAAGATCAGTTGGAATTCGTTCGATATTATATTATTTAAGTTGTTAAACAAATATTTTAGCTGTATGTGCATACAAATGTAAATCAGGACCAGTTATTTTGTCTAGTGCGAGTTTAAAAATATTCTTAATAAACTGTCTTTCTTAGTGACAGACAATTAGTTGATTTCCATAATTATACAATTTTAAATATGGTTAGAAAAACTACTAGTCTATGCAACCATAGAAAAAAAATCTTCAGTACACAGAGCTATTTAATTATAATCATAACACTTGCTCCCAATTGCCGTAACTATCGTACCTTGTTCCCAACAAAATAATTGTTATTTGCTACTTGTGTCAAATCAATTATTTAAAAATAACAAAACGAAAATTTAAACAAAATTTTTTTAGTAAAACATACACACAGAGAAATAAAATGCCAACCGAATTGAAAAGTGTATTTTAATGTTAACAACTTATAAATTCAGTTAGTACAACTATATTTACATTAGATTTCTGAATATTTTGGCTGTTGCAACTAAAATTTAGTTGAAGTAACCGAACTTTGTTGTGAAAACTAATCTTCAGTTGTACCAACCGACTGAAATTAGTAATAACCGAATTTTAGTCGTATTTACCAAATTTCAGTTGGCAAATAGTTAAATTTTTTTCTGTGTGTATACATAAGTACAAAAATTTTAAATGCTTAGAAAATATGGAATAAAATTAAATAAACACTATGGAATAGTAGAAGAAATCAAGAAGGAGATGCTAATGTGGTAAGCTTAAATTTTGTGTACATATAAACGAAAATTATTGTATTATTGTATTTTCTTTCAGAATTTGAAACATATTTGTAAGACGAGAAAGCTAACATGTTAACAGCAACTACTTAGCAGCGGCATTGCTCTATCTAGCGAAGTTGCGAAAATATGTTTTATAATTTTTAAGTAGAGCCTATGATCTAGACCGGTATCCCGGGTTTCCCGGTTTTCGGCCTACCCGATTAGACCGAAAGACCGGGTGGAACGAAAACCCGGGAACTGCAGAAAACCCGGCTACACCGAAAACCAAGTAGACCGGTCTACTCGTAAAATCCGGTCAGCGCTATTAAAACAGAGAACTTTTTGCATTAAAAAAATGTGATTTTTAATCACAAAAGTACATTTAAAAAAGTATTTTTTTTCAAAAACAAAGTACTATTTAAAAAAAAACAAAAGTACCTTTAAAAAAATAAAAATAATTTTATCAAAAAAAAAAACTTGTATCTTTCCTCAAAAAAGTACCCTTTAAAAAAAATTAACCTTTTCAAGAAATTATCTTTTTCAAAATAGTATCTTATAAAAAGTACCCTTTTAAAAAATAATACAAAAAATCCCTTGTTCAAATAAATAAACTGTTTTCGAAAATAAATTATCAAAAGCACCTTAAGGAAAAGAACATTTTTTCAAAAAAGTATTTTTTACAAAAAGTAAGTTTTTCAAAAAACTAAATTTTTCCAAAAAAAAATATCTTTTTCCAAAAAAAATAGCTTTTATCAAAATTTTTGCTTTTTCAATAAAAAAAGTACATTTTTAAAAGATACTTTTTTGAAAAAAGTACTGTTATTACAAAAGTAACTTTTTTAAAAAAGATGCCTTTTAAAAAAAGACATTTTTTTAAAATGGTTCTTTTTTGAAAAAGAAATTTTTTTATAAAGAATATTTTTTATTAAAAAAGATGCTTTTTTGGTGAGATGTACTTTCTTTGAAAAAGTACTTTTTTGGATAAGGGTACTTTTTTGAAAAATTTACTTTTTTGGAAAAAGGTGCTCCTTTTATAAAGGTATTTGTTTTGAAAAAAAGTTTCTATTTTGAAAAAGGGACTTTTTTTGAAAAAGGGTACGTTTTAAGAAACTTATTTTTTAAAAAAATACTTTTGTTTGTGAAAAAAGTACTTTTATGAAAAGGGTACTAGAAATTGGTTAAAAATTACATTGCACTTTTAGCTAAATATTATTGACATAAGAACAGCAAAAATAAAACTTACAACTTTACAAATATTTTAGTAATATTCTAGTTCAATTTGATTTAATTGAAAGTGTCAATTAAATCTGCCAAAATCAGCAAAAACTTTTACTTAATGTTTGTAGAATAAAAACAGCAAACAAGAACTGTAATATAACAAAATGCTTGCTATATTATCCTCAATTTAGTATAAATTCAACAACAAATTTTGCTAAAAATTTCTAGATTGCCGATTTCAGAATGGTAGATTTTTAATCGCAAAAAAAAAATCTTAATAATATCTTTAAACATTTCACATTTTTTATGATTTTTGCAGTCTGCTAATATTTAATAAAATTTTTGCTGATTTTAACAGTTTAATTTGATACTTTCAATTAACTAAAATTAAGCTCAAATATAACTAAAAATTTGTTGATTCCACATATTTATTTTTGTTATTTTTATCTTACTAATATTTAGCAAAAAATTTGTAGTCTTTTATGCAACATAATTTTAATCTAATTTTTAGTTGTTTTACAAACAAATTGTACTATTTTTTTTTTCAATTTATGTTTGCAAAGAAATTAAATACAATTTTATTTAGTAAATTTTTTGCTGATTTTAACAGATTAATTTGTTACTTTCAATTTACTAAAATTTAGCTCAAACATAACTAAAAATTTGTTGATTCCACATATTTATTTTTATTATTCTTATCTTACTAATATTTAGCAAAAAATTAGCTAATTTTAGCAGTTTTTTATGCAACATAATTTTAATATAATTTTAGTAGATTTAGCAACAAATTTTACTATTTTTTTTTCTATTAGTGTTTGCAAAGAAATAAAATAAAATTTTAGAGTTTGTAAAAGTTCCAGAGATAAAACTAATTCATATTTTTTTCATTATTGTTATCGACTACACTCATAAAAAAAAACAGTAAATATATCA
Source organism: Delia radicum (assembly GCA_021234595.1). Lineage (NCBI taxonomy): Eukaryota > Metazoa > Arthropoda > Insecta > Diptera > Anthomyiidae > Delia > Delia radicum. The sequence goes on along the minus strand of CM037853.1, from coordinate 149,491,250 downwards.
AAAAAAAAAACTGCTAAAAAATAGTTAAAAATGATATTGTAGAAAAAACTGCTAAAATTAGCAGAATATTTTTGCTAAATGCCAATAGAATAATCACATAAAAAATAAAACTGGTATCTTTTCAAATTTATAGTTATATTTGAGTTGATTTTAAATAAATTGAAAATAAATTGAATAATTGAAATTTACACTGTTAAAATTAGCAAAAACATATACTAAATATTTGTGGACTAAAAACAGCATCAATTAATTTTAACACAATTTTTGCTTAAATTTAGTTGAATACAAATAACAGTAAATTTTGCTAAAATCAATAAAGTGCTGATTTCAGAAGGACTCCATCCGATTTGCATGAAACTTGGTATATGTAAACTCCTAATTATTATGACAAGGCAATAGGTTCTATTTTTTTAAATTCGGGACCGTTCACATTCTGTAGCCAATTAAAGTTGATATTTTTAAAAAATTATAAAATGCATAATGTTCAAATTGTCGTAAATATTGAACGCGAAGTCCGATTTTAAAACTTAATACAACATTTCATAGATTATTTTATCTTCTCTGATATTTATGTGATATGTACGCTTTTCTAACAGAATAAGAAACTAAGAAAATGTCCGAGATTTGTAAATATCTCAAAATGCACCTCTTTTTTCTCTTACGTTTTTGTTTGCAGATTGATCAATATAATTGGTAAAAATCATATTTTACCAATTATAATAGTAAGTGATGGGTTTCGTTGAAAATAGTTTATCAGAATGTTATCCGATTTTTAAAAGTAAATATTGCAGTTCTAACCTTTTGGGACCCAAGCTCACGATTGCACAGTGGGGTGTATCACAAATATTTTGGAAATAATTAAGCCATTTCTTACTGGATGATCGGCATTTTTACACTAAATGACACAATCCTAGAACTGAGCACCTATAAAAATCGAAGATAGATTTTATAAAACCACTCTAGCGATCATACATGAACATACATTAGGATATTACCTCAATGTTCGTTAATGCACATTAGGGTGGTCCTTATTTTTCAACTTCCGATTTTTGGGGCTGCCCCCCTCTTAAAATATTTGTTTGGGTACAAAAACTCACCATGCAAAAAATTAGAGTTCTAGCATAATGGGAAGATGTCCCGCATCGCCCTTGAAAATCGGGCCCCTTGGAAAATGGACATAATTTAAAAAAAATTACAAATTTTTTTTTCTTCAAAATTAAAAAAAATATAAAATAATTTTTGTGTTGGGTTTAATCATAACTACTCAGATAAAAAATATTACTTTCCCAAAAAATCGCTAACTTACCCTTACTTCCATCGATGATGCTTTACATGATGAACAAGTTATAAATTTTAACAATAATAGAAACATAAAGACAATTGAGTACCTTTTTGTAGAGGTTGTATCAGGCAGTAGGAAGCTACTAGTGGGATCCGTATATAGACCTCATCGTCGAATTAATACTAGCGATTTCTTTGAAGTGCTTGAAAGTTTGACCGTGAAGTATGAAGACATTATAATATGTGGAGATTTTAACTCAAACATTCTAGTTGAAAGTCATCTTACTGATGATATGAAATCAATTGGATTGCATCCAATTAATACTTTAACCCCAACACATTTCACATCTACCGCCAATACGCTGCTGGATATATTTTTCGTCAGTAATAAACAAAAAGTTGTGTTTTATGACCAACTCTCCATACCTTGTTTTTTCCAAACATGATTTGTTATTTTGTACTTTCGACTTCAATTTGCATTATGTATCGGACCCTACAACTTTTTATGATTTTAACCAGATTAATTATAGTACTTTGTACTCTGAGCTTGTACAAGTTGACTGGGAATCCATATACTATATGCCTTCTGTTAATGATCAGCTTAATTTCTTAGAAGTTTTCTCTGTCCCATGTATTCAGAAAATCCGTTCCTCTTAAAGTCTACAGGCAAAGTGCTAGGAAAAAGCCTTGGTTTAATAATGAAATTAAAACAGCTATTGCCCACAGAGATTTTGTTTATAGACGTTGGAAACTCTTCAAGATCACTGTCTTTCACTCTGAATACAGTATGGCTCGAAGAAAAGTAAATAGAATGATAAAGAGAGCAAAATCAACTTACTATTCTAATCGTTTTACAACTGCTGTTGGATCAAAAAAAACCTGGAAAGCTATCCGAGAAATTGGTATTGGTAAACCATCAACTAGAAATAGTACGGTGATTGATGTCGACAATGTTAATGCAAGTTTTGTCAACATCCCCAATGTTCCTGCAGATGTCAGTTATTACGAACAAAATCAACTACTAAGCCAGCAAAATGAGCTTTTCTTCTTTGACTGCGTAAGCGAAATTGAAGTACAAAGGAGCTGTCATTACATTAAATCGAATGCAGTCGGCTTCGATGACATTTATCCAAAATTTTTTAAAACCATTATTCCTCAAATGCTGCCATACATCACACATATTTTCAATAACATCATAACAAAAAGTGAATATCCTCGAAATTGGAAACATGCCAAAATCATACCTACTCCAAAATCGAACAATGAGTATCGTCCTATTGCTATTCTATCGTACTTATCCAAAGTTTTTGAGCGATTACTTCATCAACAAATAAATAAATACATCAATGACAATAACTTGTTGACAAATAGACAATCTGGATTTCGAGCAAAACACAGTTGTACAACAGCCTTAATCGATGTATCCGAGAGTATACGAGAAAACATTGATGTTGGTGATATATCGTTCCTTATTCTACTGGATCATTCCAAAGCGTTCGATACTGTCGATCACCAAGTTCTTTGTTGGAAATTGGACAAAATGTTTAGTTTCTCCCCTTCATCTATCCGTTTGGTTGCTTCGTATCTTTCTGGCCGTAGTCAATCTGTTACTGCTAATAACATAACCTCAAAATCGTTACCAGTTCTTAGGGGAGTGCCACAGGGATCAATACTTGGGCCACTACTATTTTCAATTTATATAAATGATCTAGATAAACAATTATTACACTGTAATGTTCACCTATATGCTGATGACGTACAACTATATATTAGTAGTCCTTTAATAAATATAAATGATTGCGTTGAAAAATAAACCTATATTTAAAACGTGTTCACACATGGGCAAATGCAAATGGTTTGTGTATAAACCCCACGAAGTCCAAGTGCTTGATAATAACGAAAAAAACACTAAAACTGTCGCTTGAACCTATGATATCTCTGAACAACAAACGAATCGAAATTGTACAAAAAGCTAAAATCTTGGCATTATTTTAATAACACACTCACTTGGTCTGATCATGTAACCGCTGCTGCTGGAAAACATATTCTATGCTGCGAACGCTATGGAACACTCAACACATCACACCGCTTAATATTCGAATGTTACTTGCAAAAACGTATATCATGCCAATTTTATTATATGGATGTGAACTGTTCGCAAGTTGCGATTCAACAAGCCTAGGAAAACTTGAAAAAACTTTCAATGCGGTATTGAGATATGTTTTTAATCTAAGAAAGTATGATCATATTTCCCTATTTATAAATAAACTTTTTGGCGTTTCCCTAAGAAATCTGTTAAAAATCAGAACCCTAATGCTATTACACAAAATAATTTTCAAACATGAACCAGTGTATCTTTTTGCTAGAATATGCTTTACGCGTTCAAGAAGATCAAATGATATAATACATACTAGATATAGAAGTCAGGTTCTGAACGTCATTTTTATATAAATTCAATCCGCCTTTGGAACTCGCTACTACCGCCTAATAATCTATTAGCAACGCTTTGCATTTTGAGAGAGAGTTATATAAATTTTTTAGTTCAAATTAATAATATTATTCTTTTTATTATGATGTTTTTTAACTTAGTTGAAATAGATTTGTTTTTTTTCATAGTAATATTTTTATACAAAACTATATAGCAATAAGGAATTACAAGAGAAAAAATCCAATACTAGAGGAGAAGAGGAGTAGCGGGGGGGGGGGGGAAAGCAAAGAAAAAAAGAAAGAAATAAAAAAAGAAAAGAAAGAAAAGAAAGAAAAGAAGAAAAGAAAGAAAGAAAGAAAAGAAAGAAAAGAAAGAAAAGAAAGAAAAGAAAGAAAGAAAGAAAGAAAAGAAAGAAAAAGAAAGAAAAGAAAGAAAATGAAAGAAAAGAAAGAAAAGAAAGATAAAGAAAGAAAAGAAAGAGAAAGAAAAGAAAGAAAAGAAAGAAAAGAAAGGAAAAGAAGAAAAGAAAGAAAAGAAAGAAAAGAAAGAAAAGAAAGAAAAGAAAGAAAAAAGAAAAGAAAGAAAGAAAAGAAAGAAAAGAAAGAAAAGAAGAAAAGAAAGAAAAGAAAAAAAGAAAGAAAAGAAAAAGAAAAGAAAGAAAAGAAAGAAAAGAAAGAAAAGAAAGAAAAGAAAGAAAAGAAAGAAAGAAAGAAAAGAAGAAAAGAAAGAAAAGAAAGAAAAGAAAGAAAAAGAAAGAAAAGAAAGAAAAAGAAAGAAAAGAAAGAAAAAGAAAGAAAGAAAGAAAAGAAAGAAAGAAAGAAAAGAAAGAAAAGAAAGAAAAGAAAGAAAAGAAAGAAAAAGAAAGAAAAGAAAGAAAAGAAAGAAAAGAAAGAAAAGAAAGAAAGAAAGAAAGAAGAAAAGAAAGAAAAGAAAGAAAAGAAAGAAAAGAAAGAAAAGAAAGAAAAGAAGAAAAGAAAGAAAAGAAAGAAAAGAAAAGAAAATGAAAGAAAAAAAGAAAGATAAAGAAAGAAAGAATAAAAAGAAAGAAAGAAAAAGAAAGAAAGAAAGAAAAAAAGAAAAGAAAGAAAGAAAGAAAGAAAGAAAAGAAAGAAAAAAAAGAAAAGAAAGAAAAGAAAGAAAAAGAAAGAAAAGAAAGAAAAGAAAGAAAAGAAAGAAAAGAAAGAAAAGAAAGAAAGAAAGAAAAGAGAAAAGAAAGAAAAGAAAGAAAAGAAAAAATAAAGAAAAGAAAGAAAAGAAAAAAAAAGAAAAGAAAAGAAGAAAATAAATAAAAGAAATAAAATAAAAAAATAAATAAATAAATTAAAATAAATAAAATAAATAAAATAAATAAAATAAATAAAATAAATAAAATAATAAAATAAATAAATAAGTTTGTGTCAAAAAATTATAAAATTTGGGTGTACCTCAAAGTGACTTTTTTGCATTTTTAAAAATTTTATTTAACCAAAAATCAAAAAACCTAGTGTTTGCTGTCAAGTATTTTATAAACACATCTCAAGTATTAATAAGCCAAGTATTACGAATATCCGTTGGCAAACATTTCTGTTAGAGCATTTGATTCTAGCGGATTTCAACGTTTTTTTTTTAAATTTGTATAGACTTTTTTTTAACAATATTTTTGTAATATTTCATCAATGTTATTATGTATGCTATTTTATATAATTGTAATAACTTTATTATAAAGTTTAATTTTTTCGTCTTCATAGTTAACCTGTGTTTTCATGGGGTCACAATTGACCCTCGTATTTTAAAGAGTCAAAAATCACAAAGATGACAAAATAAATTTTTGTTTATGTTTCTAATTGTAGTTTATTTACATTTTAAAATTAATTAAAATTAATTATTTAGTATAATTTCAGATATTTGTATTCATATTTAAATTGATTTTTTTGTACATATTCAAGAGTATTTTTGAAAACGTATTTTTAATTTAATAGTGTAAATTTTTTTCCCTCAAAATTATTATTGTGGAAAGTTTTAAGTTCTAATTTTTACTAAATTGACCTACTCGAAGACTAGAAGCGGTTAACGAAAAATTTTTAGAATAAATATAAATTGAATTATTCCTTTTTTTTATTTTATTTATAAATTTGACACAAGCTGCATTTTTCTTACGTGGGTCATATTTGACCCCAGGTTAACATGGGTTAACTATCAACAAAAAAATAGTATTTTATAATAAAGTTATTACAATCATATAAAAAAGCATATACAACAATATTGATGAAATATTATTAAAACCTAGTTTTAAAGTACAAATGTATTAAAATAAAAAAAAAAACCTTGAAATCCCCGAGAATCAAAATGCCCTAAAAAAAAATTTGCCAACGGATATCCATAATACTTGGCTTATTTAATACTTGAAATGTGCTTAATGACAGCAAACACTAGGTTTTTTATTTTGGTTGAATAAAATTTTGAAGAAAAAAAATTTGTAATTTTTTTTTAAATTATGCTCATTTTTCCAAGGGGCCCGATTTTCAAGGGCGATGCGGGACATCTTCCCGTTATGCTAGAACTCTAATTTTTTGCGTGGCGTGTTTTGACACCCTAACAAATATTTTAAGGGGGGGGGGGGGGGGGTACAGTCAAAATCTCATTTTTATTTTTCGCCCATACAACGAAAGACCACTCTAATGCACATGCATGGAGATATATGGAAGCATGTCTGAAGAATTATGTATCCATGTAGGGATATGCATGCATGTTTATGAGCATGTACAAACATACATCGAACCTTTATGGATCCATATATGAACATTTTAAGCCAGATTATATTAATTCTATTTAATAATAAGAACAACATATGTTTCAGAATTTTAAATTTCTCGTAGATTTTAAGTTTTTTAAAAAATTGAATTTCAAATGATATATTCTATATTTCAAATCAAAAATAAAAATGTTAATTTATGGTTTCTAAATTTCACTATTTTTCCCTAAAAGGAATAATTGATGACAAACGTTTTATGAAACAATTTCATCAATATGATGAAACATTTTTCCATGAGTGTAGTATATGATATATGTCCAATTACTTTCAAATATTGGTTTAAGCTAAAAAGTTGGTTTGAGCTAATAATTATGTATATTAATTCCCTTTCAATTTAATCTATGGGGTGTCTGTACTTTTTCCGATATTCGTAACTGTTCTTCTTTATGCGACTTTCCCGAAAAGCTTTTTTGACTATATTGTAAATATATAAAATAAATGGCAACCCTATTTAGGCAATATGGGAGTTTTAAAGCTGCTTAAAATAAATCTGAATTTCGTTAATTTCAGACATGTTTCCATACAAAAAAGTAATAACTTTGACCGCGAATTTTAAAGCATTGCACGTGAGATCTGGCCCTATGTTCCGACTAGGAATCCCAGGAATCTATGTATATATATATATATACACGTGAGATTAGTGAAACTACGTGTACTTTATTTTCAATTTATAACGAACTTTCAACCTCCGTATATTTACAAAAATAAAGCAAATCAAACATATTAGCTAGGTTGATACTAGTATTTCGATCTGGCTAAAGATCTCATCAGAACCCGAAGTTTTAGAAAAGCAAGAGCCTATATAATAGGCAGAACTTTATCAAAAAACCTATTAATAATCAATTTTGCTCCATTCTTGTCTTCTTAGTAATCAACCACGTGGTTAGGTCTTTTCCTAACAATGTTCTATTTATATAAAAAAATTTTAGTGTGTACTCTGGCTCAAGTACTTTATTTTTTTCTCCTTTACCACGTATCCGAATTTTAGATAGGAGAAAACCCATCGGAAGACTTTACTTTTTAAGTTTTAAGTTTTAAAGTTTTAAAGTCATTCCAAATGGCGGCAATTTGGCTGGTGTTTCTAACCCTGTTAATTAATGATTTAAGTATGTATATACAATTCAATATCAAAACATCTAAGACGATCTATCAAAAATTACTTATCTTTTTGGATCTAATTAAATCAAATTAAGTCTAAATTAATCACATTGGATACTTTAGGATCTATCAGGATCTTAGTTAGATATTATTGCAGCCCCCCATTTCGAGATAAATTTTGATCTAATTTAATACAATAATATATTTGAGGAATCTCTTATTGGATAATACTGGATACCCCCAATTTAATGATGAACTTGGATTAGATTGAATATCAACATATATATGTATATATCAAATGAGATATGATTTTATATTTGAGATATAACTTTTCTTGATCAAGCAGAAACTCCAGCTTTTCTTTGCTCCCTTTATTGTAGATTTCTATAAATTATAAATTCCAAACACACAATACAATCAAAATGTAATAAACATGAATTTAAACACTTGCACTTTCTTATTTAAGCACGCACTATCATGATGAAATGACAATTACATAAAAAAAAATCAAACATTTTTGCTGACTTAATAGAAAACTACTTATACGTTCAAACGAGTAGAAGTAGATAGTAGATGAACACTTTAACGTCTACTCATTTAAGGTAAAGGGCATCATTAAGACAAACTGACTGACATCATAGTAGTCTCTAGTCTCTACACACAGAGAAATAAAGTGCCAACAGAATTTAAAAGTGTATTTTAATGGCAACAATTTTTAAATTCCGTTAGTACAAACAATATTAACATTATATTTCCAAAAAAGTTGGGTGTTTGCAACTAAAAATCAGTTGAATTAACCGATCTTTGTTGTGAAAAATAATGTTCAGTTGTACCTACCGACTGAAATTCATAATAACCGAAGTTGAGTCGTAGTAACCGAATTTCAGTTGGCAAATAGCTAAATTTTTTCTCTGTGTATAGTGTTTGTATGTGTTTCCAAGATGTAGAATATGGAATCTATTGAATAATTTAAACCCAGCAGGAAAGAAGAGCAATTTTCTATCATAACGAAGACACAGAAGACAGCAACAAATCATTGTTAAGAAAATTACATCCGTTTTATTTCTTTCTCTTATTAAATATGTATTATTTATTTATCACTTTTGTTTTGTTGTAATAGTAGACAAAAAAAAAATATGAAAATTAATTTCACTTTGAAATGAGGTCAATTCCAATTACAATCACAATTGCTTATAGTTACATGCATGGTTGGCAAACACTTACCCTAAAATAAGAATTACAATTAAAGTAACCTTTATCGTTAACCCCAAAAATACCACTAACGAAATAATTTAAAAATACCGTAAACCTTAAAATACCCTAACTAAATGATTTCAAATGTCGTAAATATGAACTATTTCTTTTGAAAGTGGTATAAAGTCCCTTTGTTTTAAAAATGAGATATACAGGGCCTTGCATTTCAATGTTTTTAAAACTGTTTGTGGCAACTTTTGTACAATATTTTTATATAGATCTAAACATCAGAAGACTTTAAATTCATTTATACTTAAAAAAAAAGCCCTAGGATGGCAGGCAATACCTTATCTATTCAAAAAACCCTTCCAACTGGCTGTCGTTGCCCCTAAAATAACAATTATCAAAAATAATTGAAATACCGGTATCCGTAAAATATCATTGCCGATCTAACTGGAATATTAATATCCTTAAAATACTAACACCGAAACCACTAAAATACCGTTATCGTTATCCTTGAAATACCGTTACCGAAATTATCTGAGAAGATCTGAAAAAAATCGTTGTAAATAGATATGTGTTACAAAAGTTGGAACCAGCCATTGGAACTCGGACATAATGGGGTTAAAAATATCGGTGTGCATTGACATTACCCGAATAATTTTAATATCGTTACCCTTAAAATACCGTTACCGAAATAACTAAATCGCCGTTATCTCTAAAATAACGTTACCGAAATAACTAAAATGCCGTTATCGCCAAATAACGTTAACGAAATAACTTAAATACATTTAACGCTAAAAAACAGTTACCGAAATAACTGAAATATAGCTACATCTAAAATATCGTTCCCAAAATAAAACCGTCACCCTTACCGATACCCGCATCGAATCGGTTACCATCCATGAAAAAAACGCATTTATTACGAAGATAATTGTGTTTCAGTATTGAATTTTACTCCTACCACTTTTAAAATAAAATATTTAAAAAAATAATTGTACATAAACTACTTTGTTTTCTTAGTTTTATTATAAATTTTCTAAGAAATTGTAAAATTAGCCGGATTTTCAGATGATTTTCATGATTTAAAAAAAAAAAAAATGCCGTTTGGAAAAAGTAACGAAATTGCGAATTTCGCAAAAATGGTACGTGCTAGGAAAATTCGAAGATCAGATTACGAATCTTTATATCCGTGTTAAAAAGACACAGCAATGCGGATATAATTTACAATGCAAGAATTCCGTTAAAAATTCAGCTGAATATGAAACCTCATCATTATCTCAATTTTTTTGAAAATGGACTCATCGTTAACCTTAAAATACCAGCAAAAAAACAAAAAAATAACTTTAAATACCGGTAAACTTTAAATTACCTAACGAAATAACAAAAATGTCGTTATCCCTCCAATAACCTAACGAAATAACTAAAGTTAGCGGTATTCCGAAAATTACACAAACCAAATTATTTTGAAATACTGTTATTGAATACCACTTACCCTATGAATCGGTTTCCATCCCTGGTTACATGTTGTATTTTAAGGGCCTCAGACGTGACGTTTGTTGTTGTTGTTTAACTAATAAAGCTTAATATTTTCATCTTCCCTTTATTGAAAAATAATTTTTGCAGCAAAAAATATAAGATACAAATGGCAAAAAATTTTATAAGGTGCTTTGGGTTTTTTTAATTCCCCACTTTTTCAACTCCCCCGGAATCACGTAATTTTTTTAAAACATTCCCGCAATTTCCAATATTTCCAAAGTAAATATTTATTATCTCTGGGCAAGGAATTTCATGCAAATGCATGTTTGTTGTCAGTAGCCCAAAATCAATTTTCACCAAATACTTTGCCGAATCATAGAATTTTCAACAAAATGGGATCGATTTATTGTTGCATATTTTTGCGAATATTGGCATAAATGCATATTGCATATTCTAGAACAGTTATAAAACTGGTTTTTGGGACAGTGACACCTTACAGTTGGACTCCCTGGCACCTGTTCTAGAACCGGTTCCATGTAACAGACTTGGGCGACGTCAATTACATTTCAAAATCGTTCACTTGTGACATTTTTCTATATCAATAATAATTTCAAACCTACGCTCACACTTGTGAGCTTAATCGCTTCCTTGGAAAATTTTAAATTTTGTCGATACCAGACATTGGACATAATTCCAATATCTGTTTATTTAATTACAGGCCAATTACTTTTTTATGTTCAATTACATGTAATTGGGTGTAATTGAGTAATTGAACTGTAATTAAATACCCAGATGTTGTTACTAATCCCCATGTTTGGTATTAAACATTTTACAAATTTTCCAAGGGAGTGATTAAGCTCACAAGTGTGAGTGTAGGTCTGATATTATTAATGATATTGAAAAATTTCACAAGTGAACGATTTTGAAATGTAATTGACGTCGCCCAAGTCTGCCATGTAACCGGTGGTAACAGAAGTTGTTCTAGAACAGGTTCAGAGGTAATCAGTTTTAAAAAAATTTTGCTGGGAACATTTAAAAGATAATATTATGCCTTTAGTTGAAAGTGAGTTTGAAATGAAACAAAAGTAGGTTAGTTATTTTTGTAGTAGTAAAAAATTACTATGTACATTTTAATAATTTTTAACTTTTTTAACAGGCATCGCCTTTTAGTTAGATATGCGGGTTGTCCAAAAATTAGCTGAAATGACGTGTAGATGGCGGCAGTAGTTTGAAAAAAATTACTTTGGTGAAAAGTGGCAACCATATAAAACAAATGTTTTAAGTTTCAAGGCGCCACGCTGTTTAGTATTTTTTTTTTGGAGCCATTAAATATAAATGATCTCAGTGAATTTGTAAACGTGGAATAAATTGGTTACCGTTATGTAATTCAATACTTGGAGTCTGCTCCTTTGTTTACGACTAGGAAATATTGGGTTGTACAGTTTAAACGAGGCAGTTTGAGCTTCCAAGGCGAACACCGTTGTGGTCGACCGATTGAGATGTCCACGCCAGAAACGGAAAGAAAATCTACAAAATCGTATTGGATGATCGTCGACTGAACATGTGATGAAAAAATCAATGAATGAAAGTTCGAATTGCTTCATCACTCACCTTATTTGCCAGATTTAACTCCATATGATTATGTTCTATTTCCAAACTTGAAAAAGGGCTCGGTGGTAAAAGATTTAAAAACAATGAAGAGCTAGGGTCTGCGGTTGATGGCTATTTTAAAGATCTAAACAGTTCTTGCTACGTGGGCGGATCAATAAGTCCGTGACTTTTCGAACTTCCCTAGTAGTTATATGAAATGCAACACTGCTCCCATCAAGTACCACCTGTTAATAGACTACTTTCACATTTTGAGCAAGTTCCGCCATTTTCTTTGCGTTTAACAGCTATTCAAAACATACAACCTCATGGATTTTTTTAAAAATGAAAAAAGTGAATTTCGAGCGCTCATTAAACATTATATTTGGGAAAAAAAACCATCAATCAAGCCAAGGAAAAGCTTGATACAATACTATGGGGACTCTGCACCATCGATTTCAATGGTAAAAAAGTGGTTTACTGACTTTCGTTGTGGTCGCACAAGTACAAATGATGCTGAACATTCTGCACCGCCAATTGAGGTCAATACACCCGAAAATGTGGAAAAAATCTACGATATGGTGTTGGCCAATCGAAGAGTAAAAGTGAAAAAAAAATGCCATAGGCATTTCATATGGCAGTGTGGTTTCGATTTTAAATGATCAGTTGGGTTTAACAAAGCTGTCTGCAAGATTGGTACCGCGTTTGCTCTAATTGACCCTTAAACGTAATCGTGTGACATCTTCAAAGGATTGTTTGGAGTTGTTTAAACCGCAATTCGAATGAGTTTTTTGCTGCGTTTTGTGGATGAAACATGGATCCATTACAACACTCCGGAGACCAAACATCAGTCGAAGCAATGGGTTTCTCCGCGTGAACCGGCTCCGAAGACGGCCGAGGTAAGTTTGTCGGCCAATAAAGTGATGGCAACAGTTTTATGGGATGCACGCTGGATAACCCACATCGATTACCTTCAAAAGGGAGAAATAATAAACGGCGAATATTATGCCAACTTTTTGGACCGATTCAAGGAGGATTAAAAAAAAAAAAACTACCCCATATGGCCAAGAAAAAAGTTCTTTTTCATCAAGATAATGCACGGGTACACACCTGTGCAGTCTCAATGGCAAAATTCCATGAGTTGGGCTACGAATTGGTACCTCATCCGCCATATTCTCCGAACTTAGCCCCTAGTGAATATTTCCTATTTTCATATCTAAGGAAATGGCTCGGTGGAAAGAGATTTAGCTCCAACGATTGAAATTATTCATCAAACAAATGCCTATTTTATGGACCTCGAAAATCCTATTTTTGAAAAGGATACAAAATTGGAGAAACGTTAGACTAAGTGTAGGGAGCTAAAAGGAGATTATGTTGAAAAATATTTTTTTTTTTTGCAAAAAAAAACTGTGTTTCATTCAAAAAGTCACGGACTTATTGATCCGCCCTCGTATAAACGGGGGTATCGAATCTATTACTGGGAAAGTACATGGAGCTAATTTTGGGACCGTCCTCGAATGTAGTTATGTTAACTGTAACTTTTAATAGTTTCTGTCCACATATTTTCCTGAGTTTAAAAAAATGTTCTTAGTTTCTTTTTTGACAAACAATTGTGAAACATATTATAATTAAATGTTGATTATTGCTTCAGTTTTCCTCTTACTGATTGTTACAACCATTATCGCCTAATCATAATGCCCGTTAATTCGATATTGTAAAGGGTGTTTTTCATACAGGTATAGAACTTTAAGTTGGCAACACTTTTTTTAACTGGCCGGCCATTTTGTCAGCTGTCAAGTGATTTGTGTTTAGTTTGGCTTGGTTTCACATGAATAGACTGACGCCTGAACAATGCTTCCAAATTGTGCAAATTCATTTAGAAAATCATGGTTCTGTTCGAAATACGTCATTAAACAAAACTTTCGTATTAGGAGTGATGATAATCCTCAAGTGTGTGTTTGAGACACCGTTACAGCCAGAAAAAACTGGCTGTTTGGTGTGCTTTATAGGCTGGTTGAATAATTGGTCCGTACTTCTTTAAAAACGATGCTGGTCAGAACGTTACAGTCAATGGTGACCGCTATATAGCCACGATTACTGACTTTGTCGTTCATCAATTGAACAACCATGATGTGCAGGAGCTGTGGTTTCAACAAGACGGCGCAACATGTCACACAGCTCGTGCCACAATTGATTTATTGAAGGAAACGTTTGGTAACCGCATAGTTTCACGTTTCGGAGCCGTGAATTGGCCTCCAAGATCGTGCGATTTAACACCGCTGGACTATTTTATGTGGGGATATGTGAAGTCGATAGGCTACGCCGATAAGCCCCGAAACGATTGACCACTTGGTGGACAACATTCGCCGCGTTATTGCCAATATATGGCCACAAATGTTGGAAAAAGTCATCGAAAATTGGACCTCCAGATTAGATTACGTCCGAGCCAGCCGTGGCGGTCATATGCCAGAAGTCATATTTAAATTATAGTGCCAGATGATTATCTTCGAATAAGTTTTCATATCAATTTAAAAAATCATCTTTGTTTTATTCCATTTCAAAGTTCTATACCTCTATAGAAAATACCCTTATTTGTAGCATATAAAATCTAATATTAATTTGACCTTTTTATTATATTACATTGTATAGTTTGTCATATTCATAGTTCCTCAACAACAGATTGTTGGGGTGCATTTCATTTAAATATACATAAATAATAAATAAAATTCAAAACAAAAAATTAAAAATTAAATTTACTAATGCAAGGCACACAATTCAGTGTAAAATGTTTAGTGATTTCTCTATGAATAATAACAATTCAAATCAATTTGTAAAACTATAAAATTTAACCTCAGACGATCAAATAGTCCTCAATCATACACTAATAGTTCAGCATCAACTGCATCACCAGCATTCATGCTATCATTATCACACTGCTCTTATTGTCATCATCTAAGTCAACTTGATCTCCAGGGCAGCGACTTTCATGCACTGAAAACCCGAAAATATGCGCTTAGAATATTGCAGTACAATATGCAAAATATGCGCTTAAAATATGGTACTTAAATCAAAATATACACTAAAAATCAAAAACAAATATGTAGGTAAAATTTTTGGATTTTCAAAATTTCGATTTTTATTTGCGAGCGTTGGCTTAAAAATGAAATCCAGTGCAAATGTCTAACAAATGACAACTAGATGCATATATTTTTAAGCGTTACAAATGCATTGTTTCTTTCGTTAATTTTTAATTAAATCTTAATGAAAATTTTAATTTATACAAATCATTGCAATTAAATTGAAATATGCAATATAAAAGGAGAAAACATGCAATAAATATACATGTACACTCATAAAAAAAGTTTGTAAAGTCAGCAAAAATTTTGCTGAGTCAGCAAACTTTTAGTCAGGAGGATTGCTAGCAAAAAGTTGCTAATGTCAGCAAAATCTTTTGCTGAAAATCAGCGAGCTGATT